>CM077299.1:39868666-40061166 GCA_039654925.1 Anguilla pacifica
GGTTAATCCTCATCAGTAAGTAAGTCTGTGTGTATATTGTTCTGTCGGAGATGTATTTTGAATAAATATTTACTTGGGGTTATGTACTGTATGATTTTGAAGTCGTTGGGAGTGATGTATGAAAGTATGTTTTGAATAAATATTTATTTGGGGTTATGTTCTGTATGATTTTGAAGCTGTTGGGAGTGATGTATGAAAGTATGTTTTGAATAAATATTTATTTGGGGTTATGTACTGTATGATTTTGATAGTTGTTGGGAATGATGTATTAAAAATACGTTCTCATTCCTTGAATGGATGGAACGCCTTGGTTCTGTTGAAATAAGCAGATTTATGGCTACACAGAAAGGCCCGGACAACTCACCCTGCAGCCCGAGGTTTCCGTGGCGATGCACAGGAAACGGGCTGAACCTTATCGGCCGGGGAACACGGGAAGGGACTTGTTTAGGTGGCGCGAGGGGGTCATTTCCTCATTTTGTTTTTTATTTATTTTAATTTATTTTTGTGTCCCCTGTGGTTGCAGGGGTGCCCATGCTGTCGCTGCAGCCCAAGGGGAAGCAGAAGGGGTGCGCCGGCTGCAACCGAAAGATCAAAGACCGCTACCTGCTCAAGGCGCTGGACAAGTACTGGCACGAGGACTGCCTCAAGTGTGCCTGCTGCGACTGCCGCCTGGGCGAGGTGGGCTCCACCCTCTACACCAAGGCCAACCTCATCCTCTGCCGCAGGGACTACCTGAGGTAAGGGGGTTACCTGGGGGGTCTACCTGGGGGGGGGGGGTTACCTGAGGGGGTTGCCTGAGGGGTCTACCTGAGGGGGTTACCTGAGGGGTCCACCTGAGGGGGGGTCACCTGAGGGGTCCACCTGGGGGGTTCACCTGAGGGGTCTATCTGAGGGGTCCACCTGGGGGGTTCACCTGAGAGGGTCACCTGAGGGGTTCATCTGAGGGGTCTAACTGAAGGGTCCACCTGGGGGGTCCACCTGAGGGGGGTCACCTGAGGGATCATCTGAGGGGTCTGTGTTGGGGGACCCCGAAATTCACAGCAAATTCGCGCCACTTCTGCAGCACCATCTCCCTTCCCACTTCTAGCCTTTTTACAGGTGGCTGCACAGTTGGCTCTGTGGAGGAGATGTGTGGCCGTTGTGTTCAGAAGATACTGAAACTAGGGCTGCATTTTGTTTATTTTATTTATTTTTTTGCTTCGCTCAGCTTCCCCTGTTTGAGACGGAACAGAGGACTTCTTACAGTCCTCACCAGTAGAGCCACAGTGCATATTCATGCTCTTCCTGTTCCTGAAGTGATGGAGGGTTTCTGGGGGTCCTGTGAGCTCATGGAAGCGTTTGGGGGTCATGTGTACTTGTGTGCTCGTCCTCGTCTTCTCTACAACACGGGGGGTGGGGGGATTAAAACTTTGGTGTGTGTGTGTGTACTGTATGTTTCCTGCATTATTGTCTGACACTGGGGGGGGGGCTGAATGGCTGATTTGACTGAAAATTCCATAAATGAAAGGGCGGTCTCTGACTTTTGCACAGTACTGTATGTTTAGTGTAAGTTTCTCTGCGTTTAACAGGTGTGTGTGTATGCATTTGCTCACACACACAGTATTTCCTGGGCATTAAGTCACATTTCCTGGAGGCATCCTACTGAAACACCCACTGTTTATCTTTGAAAATGGGGGGGCACCCTAATGATGCTGTGGTCCCAGGGCTTTCCTCTCACAGCCCCCCCCCCCCCCGCCCCCCCCTTCTCCAGCACCCCATTCGATTTGGAAACCATGCTAGGGGGCATTGGCATTGAGAGGGGTAATCAGTATCAATGGCAACCAAGTGAGAATTAATGCTGTGAGGACGCAGCAGGGAGGGGATGGGGTAATCAGTATCCATGGCAACAGTGTGATTGTTAATGCTGTTAGGATGCAGTGAGGAGGGTGTGGGGCAATCAGTATCCATGGCAACCATGTGACAGTTAATGCTGTTAGGATGCAGTGGGGAGGAGGTGGGGTAATCAGCGTCCATGGCAACCATGTGACAGTTAATGCTGTTAGGATGCAGTGGGGAGGAGGTGAGGTAATCAGCGTCCATGGCAACCATATGACAGTTAATGCTGTTGGATGCAGTGGGGTGTGGGGTAATCATTATCCATGGCAACCAAGTAAGAGTTAATGCAGTTATGATTCAGTGGGGAGGGGTGGGGTAATCAGTATCCATAGTAACCATGTTACAGTCAAAGCTGTTTCGCTGCAGTGGGGTGGGGTGTGGTGTGGTAATCATTGTCCATGGCAACCAAATGACAGTCAATTCTGTTAGGATGCAGTGGGGAGGGTGTGGGGTACTCATTATCCATAGCATTACATTACATTACATGCAGACGCTTTTATCTCATGAGTGCATACCGAAGGTCATTGGAACAACTACAAAACACAGGTCCGATAAGGTACAATACTCATTAAGTAAAAGTTATCCATAGCCATAAACATCAAGTCCAGTTCTCACAGTAAGCATAAGCTCAGAGGGTCAGAAAGTTATGACGAGTTAAACTAGAATGAGGCATGACAACAAGATATGATAGACGTACAACATCAAGATAAGGATACAAGTGCCATATAAGTGACAGTTAATGCTGTTAGGATGCAGTGGGGAGGGGGGTGGGGTAATTAGTATCCATGGTAACCATGTGACAGTTAATGCTGTTAGGATGCAGCGGGAAGTGGGTCCCTGGACTGAGGCCGCCCCTAAAAGGGACGGATGTGGCCACAGATTTTAAAAACGCAGGTAATGATGGGAAAGCAGACGGACTGAGCTGGGAATGATGCATTACGTGCAGCGAAATACCCTCCCCCTGCATGAAGATTCATCTGTCGGAGGGGGCAGGGGGCAGCTTTCATGTAAATTGGATTTATTTCCCTGTCTGATGATGGTGGTGTCTGAATTATCACCCTGGTGATTAAAGTGAGCAATCCGGGGGTGACTGCGTTCGAGGCGTTCAGCCCTGCTACGAGAGGGCATGCACCCAGAGAGGGAGAGGGAGTAAAGGAGGGATGCATGAGAGAGGGAGGGAGAGAGAGAGAGGGAGGGAGGGGCAGTGAAGGTGGGAGGCGGGACAGAGGGAGGGGGAGTGAAGGAGAGAGGTGGGAGTGAGGGGGAGAGGGGTATAGATATTCTAACTCTTCAGTCCTCACTGGTCTAGTCTCCTGTTCCTGTCCCAGGATGACCAGCTGGAGATGTGAGGTTGTTGAGAGTGCATTTAACGACGTTTGCACCAGGTCCTGAGAGCTGTAGGTGAGATGCGATGCCACACGGGCCCCCCCCCCCTTACTGAGGCTCAGTACTGCTGAGTGCTGAGGCGCTCTGCTGTGGATCAGACGCAGGGTTCCTGTGGTTTGGAGCCCGGCCATGCGCACGTTAATTAAGAGGAGCTCGGTTTCCATTTGTCCTTCAGGACCGCAAGCACGAGTGCAACACCTTCACCACAGCGCACAGCACACCTCCTGTCCTTCTCTCCCTGCCCAGTGCACCTCCTCTTCTCCTCTCCCCACACAGCGCACCTCCTATCCTCCTCTCCCTGCCCAGTGCACCTCCTCTTCTCCTCTCTCCCAACAGCGCACCTCCTATCCTCTCCCCCAGAGTGCACCTGCTCTCCTCCTCTCCCTGCCCAGTGCACCTCCTCCTCTCCTCTCTCCCAACAGCACTCCTCCTCTCCTCTCCCCCAGAGTGCACCTCCTCCTCTCCTCTCTCCCAACAGCACTCCTCCTCTCCTCTCCCCCAGAGTGCACCTGCTCTCCTCCTCTCCCCCAACAGCACACCTCCTATCCTCTTCACCCCACACAGTGCACCTCCTCTCCTCTCCCCTCACAGCACTCCTCCTCTCCTCTCCCCCCAGAGCGCACCTGCTCTCCTCCTCTCCCCACACAGCGCACCTCCTATCGTCCCCTCCCCGCACAGCACACCTCCACTACTTGCCCAGCGGCCACTGCTTGAACACCAGGAGTTTCTGCACCCACTTCACATTCAGTTCATTCCATTAAAAGCCTGGGTTCATTAGTAACACCCCCCCTCCCCTCCCCCCCCCACCCCCCACCCCCCCACCCTCTCTCACACACGCCATTTCGTTATCACCGTCAACAATAGATTAATTAGTCCTTTCATTTTACGGGGGCTGGGGATCTGGTGTCCTCCCCGTGAAAGGCTGGAAAACCAGTCAGGCTCTGTGTTGCCTGGACCCACATGGGTTTTTATCATGGAGCTTTTTAATATATTAAATGGAGCAGATTAGTCATCCACTTATCAAAGCAGGGTGTTTTTAATTGAAATTAAAATGTGAGCTCTTTTTAACCTCCAGCAAATACCAGCATATCTGGTTCAAGCCAGTGTTAGAATGGTGAACATGTATGTGTTTGTTAGTTATGGGCATGTGTTTGTCCTGTTTTCTCTAGGCAGGGAACACCTGTGCCCATAGACCACCTCTCACATTACACTGCCAAGAGAAAACACGTTCCAATTTATTTTCAGAACATATGGAAGTACAGTCCATACCCAAGGTCACAGTGAGGTACATTATCACAAGCTTTTTTCACTAACCAGTCAGTCATATCATATAACGGCGTATCTAGCCAGCTCCATGAACTAGCCTTACCGGCAGTCCAGCACTATGAGCTGTGTGCATTTACACAGTAACAGTGAGCTCCGCAACGCAGGCCTGGAGCTGGCATCCTTCAGCTTAAACAAACAAACAAACAAACAATAAATGAATAAATACTCATAGATCCAAACTATCTGTGGCTCTATGTGTGTGAATGTTCTTCACAGGCCTTCAAGAAGGGCCTGTTCTTTTAAAAAAACATTCACAGAAAAAAAAAACATCTCGTGCATAAGGAATATTTTTCATAATCTATCTTGAAATGCAGACAAATTAATGTCTTACGAAGGACGTGGAAGGAACACTTAAATTTTTATTAAATTAGACAAACCCGTGGAAGCAGAAAAGGGAAGTAATCCTCAAAGGGACAGAGACGTGCGCCTCGGAAACGAAACGCTGGAGGCCCATCACAAAGAAGCGCTAACAAAGCCCAGCAAGTGAAGGAAGTGCCGGAGTTTGAAGTTTCTGAAGCTGTTTGTTCACTTTTACAGAGCAGTTTACTTTACGGAGCTGCTGTTGCTGCTGTTAATCCACGCACGGGGAGGAGGGCATATTCAGTCTAACCACAGCGAGGCACCGCACTAAATTTGGGCTTTAACAACCCCCTCCCCCTGTGACAGTAAAAAAAAGTTTTGCTTTTTAAATAGGCGAATAAATATGTAAAGGCCCCTGGGCAAGGGCTTGAAAAGGTCATCCGTTAATTTCCATCTGAAATACACCGAAAGACATTTACAAAAAAGTGATGTCACGATTGTGAGAATCCTCGAAAGTGGAATTAGAGGCCACAGTCTATTTAACTGGGAAGCACTTTGACACACATTCACGTGTGAAACCATACCTTAAAGGGTAAGCGCCTGAAATTATAAAAATGAAATATGGCTGCCAGGTGGAAGGTGTCCTATTTTACAATGTTACAAAACTCTATTGAAAACTTTATTGAAATAAAGGCAAGAAAAAAAATCCCTAAAATAGATAAACCTAACACACTGTCAGCATGCAGCCCGTATTGTCTAATATCCTCGTACTGGATGCACAGGGACGCACACAGTTGGCATCAGCGTTCTCGTATCAGTCTGAGCGAGATGGCTAATAAGCGAATTTCCCAGAAAGTGCTCTGATTGTTAGCTTTGGGAAGAGTCCTCCGTCTCCAATCGCCTCTGGCTGTAGCCTGAACGGCTGTGTTCTCGGAATCGGAATCAGCGATTATGTCTTTTACGGACTCGTCTGAGTCACAGATAATGTCCTCTGATTCGGAATCAAATATTTCAGTGCTGTCCATTACTGTCATCTTTTCAACCAAATGATGTCAATTTCTGTCATCTGTTCAACATAAAGGTATAATACCAGAACTGTTTGTCTTCCACGTGTTACGTCACCCAGTCCGGCGTGACCTCGAGAGTGTTTCCGTCAGGACTGATCAGTTTGTGAAATTTGAAGCCATACTAACAACAATTTCGGCTTAAGTTAACGAGAAACTTCTAGACCAAAATTAATTGGTCTAATATCTTTTTGGGAGATGGTGTCATGTGGTGCTTACCCTTTAATTCATGGCCTTGTGACTGCAATGGTTAGTTTTTCCACTGTCGTTATGATGATGCAGTTCTAAAACGGTTGGACATTAGATTTTGCCACTGAATCTGACCTTCTTTCCTACTTCACGTCCCTATTATACCTTTTACAGTGACAAAGATGCACTCCAGTCTGGTTATATAGCGGAGGCCTGTTTGCAGGTGTCCTTGAAAACAGCCTGTCTAACTGAAGAGCAAGGTTGCTGTTAACCAATCAGCTGTCCCCTTGAAAACAGCCTGTCTAACTGAAGAACAAGGTTCCGGTCGTACCGTTAACCAATGGGCTCTGCTCTCATAGTTTCAGAGAGCAGCGAGTTCCCACGGGGAAGTGACAAACGGGGAAACGGACGTGCGATTCAGTTGCGGCTCCTGAACCGTAGGTGTAGGTTATTGATTTTATGATCAGATCCTGAGCGAGAACCATTTCAGAGAAATTGATCGGGGACTTTCGAAGCAGAGCTACACAAGTGCTCGTAAAGTGCAGCTCTGAAGTCCATCAGCGGTGTTGTCCTTCTGCAGTCTAAAGCTTTCTGTAATGCTTCATTTATCGTCATTATTATTATTTTTTTGCTATTGGGAAATAAGGATGTGTTGCGGATGTGCTGGAGATGTGTTGCGGATGTGCTGGGGATGTCTTTCATGCACTTGTGTTATTGACCTGGCCTTTATCCAGTTTGGTCTGATGGCAATAGGGCTCCATGTGGGAGCTGAAGTTTATTTGAGGATTTTATCAGTGCTGTTGGTCTACCTGTTTTCCAAGTTTAAAAACACATTGCAAGGGGGGCTGCTGGGTGAATGTGGTGCATGGATGAGCCCTGTGGTCTCAGATCGAATCTGGCCCACGCCAGTGCCCACCGTGGCCATTAGCCCCATAGGGCAGTGTGCCACTGGGGATTGCACCAATCAGGATACGGGAGGGTTCGGTCAGTTAGGCATGTGTGTTCATTGCTCTCCAGCGACCCCTGCTGGTCGATCGGGAGCCTGTAGAGTGCCCGTTGTAGTCTGTAGTCTTGAGAAGCAGCCGGTTGAAAACACCACATTTTTTGGACGAGAACCCTGGATGTCTATACTTTCCCGAATCTGCAGTGGGGTTGGACATTACAAATTAGGGTGGTATCATCCTGATACTGGGTGTCAATTCAGCACACACTCACTGACCCCACAGTCAGTTCACACCCTCAGGAGTTCCTGTGCTTTTAGCTGCGCGAGAGGAATGCTCAGTGAAAGGTGTACCCGGGCTGCCGCTGTCAGAGATCTATATATAAACGGCCAGGTCTCCCAGAACTGAAACAGATTTTAACGATGCCCCCTTTAACACCTCCCGTGCTGCATCTCCAGCACCCCCTTCCCCCGGCCGCTGTAGGACACCTCTGGGGCTGTGTACTCTAATTAAAGGCAGGGTCTGCTGGATGGATGTTTCTGGTGACAAGAGGAGAGCTCTGGAGAGAGAGTAATGTGGCGGTGTGTGATACCAGCTTTTCCTGCCCGCTCTTTGTGTCTGAGCCGTGCAAACTTTACGTGTGTAAGACGCTGTCAGAGCCGAGCCTCCCTGGCCCTGCTGTGTGCCCGTCCCGTCCCGCCCAGTCCCCAGGAGCGGCCCGCTGAGTGTCCGTTCCCCAATTCCCCAGGGGCGGCCCACCCCCCATCTACCTGTGATTCTAATTCCCCCAAAATGCCCCCACTCTCGGGAGAGAGTCAAAAGAGCTGCACCCAAATCCCAAATTTGCTTCAGTCTGCTCCCTGTACCCCAACTGTGCAGCTGTGTTCTTTGTGAGTAACTCAGTGCTCTAAGTGTGCTACTCTGTTCCTGTGAGTAACTCAGTGTTCTAACTGTGCTGCTCTGTTCTTTGTGAGTAACTCAGTGCTCTAACTGTGCTGCTCTGTTCTTTGTGAGTAACTCAGTGCTCTAACTGTGCTGCTCTGTTCTTTGTGAGTAACTCAGTGCTCTAACTGTGCTGCTCTCTCCTTGTCGCAGGCTCTTTGGTACGACGGGTAACTGCGCAGCCTGCAGTAAACTGATCCCAGCCTTTGAAATGGTGATGAGAGCCAGAGATAATGTTTACCACTTGGACTGCTTTGCCTGCCAGCTTTGTAACCAGAGGTGAGGAGAGGGAGAGAGGAGGTAGCTGTGTACCAAACCTACATGCTCTGCCCCTAAGCCAACACATTCCACCCACAGGCCCACAGGCCTATATGCTCTGGACAAAGGCCCACATACTCCTCCCCAAAGCCAACATGCTCCGCCCCAAAGCCAACACGCTCCGCCCCAAAGCCAACACGCCCCACCCCCAGGCCTATACGCTCCACCCACAAGCCTACAGTCTCCGCCCCCAGGCCCACACGCTCCACCCACAAGCCTACAGTCTCCGCCCCCAGGCCTAAACGCTCCGCTCCCAGGCCTACACGCTCCGCCCCCAGGCCTACTACACGCTCCACCCCCAGGCCTACTACACGCTCCGCCCCCAGGCCTACTACACACTCCGCCCCCCAGGCCTACTACACGCTCCACCCCCCAGGCCTACATGCTCCGCCCCCAGGCCTACTATACGCTCCGCCCCCAGGCCTACTACACGCTCCACCCCCAGGCCTACTACACGCTCCACCCCCCAGGCCTACTACACGCTCCGCCCCCAGGCCTACTACACGCTCCACCCCCCAGGCCTACATGCTCCGCCCCCAGGCCTACTACCCCCCCCTCCCCAGGCCTACTACACGCTCCGCCCCCAGGCCTACTACACACTCCGCCCCCAGGCCTACTACACACTCCGCCCCCAGGCCTAAACGCTCCGCCCCCCCAGGCCCACATACTGGGGAAAAAACAAGCATTGTGTGTGGCAGCAGCATTTGCCCTCCTGTGTAAAAGCAGCATCTTCCCTCTTCCTTTTTCAGGTTCTGCGTCGGGGACAAGTTTTTCCTCAAGAACAACATGATTCTGTGTCAGATGGACTATGAGGAGGGCCAGCTGAACGGCAGCTTTGACACGCAGGTCCAATAGCGCGAGCTCCCACCGGACCGGCGTTTCCCGCCGCACCAAGCCAAGGGCGCCTGGCCGTCTGCCTGCAATACTTTTTAACCCTTTACCTGCTCCCTCACGGTACCCGGACTCTTATTTTTGGCAGTTCCTCGTTTCTAATGTACAGTTGTGCCTGCTTAGCTGAACACTGTGTTGCTGTATGTTTGTGATGTTTGTTTTGGGTTGTTTTTTTTTTTTTTTTTTTTTTTTTTTTGTTTGTTTCTGTTTGTTTGTTTAGTTTTTTTTTTTTTTTTAACCTCTCCACCCCCCCCACCCCCCCGCCACCCTGGGATTGGTTCCTTGGGGGTTCTGTACAGTCTCTTTTCTCTGTATATATAAACTGGAACATTTATTTTATGAAAATGTAATGCAATTTTATTACTTGTGTGAATTAAAGATTCTTAAATGTTTACAGTGCCCCCCAAGCCCCCCCCCCCCCACCCCAACATTTGCCAACAGAAACTGGGGGGGCACATTTGCGCTATGGCTCCTAAACGACAATCCATAAAGAACTTTTAACGACCGTTCCTTTCAACCTTTTATGTATTTGAACCAACCAAAGCAAACCGAGTCATGAGGAGTTGGGGGATGGAGTAAAAAATCATCTTGAAATATTTAAGTGAATAAAAATACTGTTTTATTTGGAATAAAATGTAAATACATCTCCGCAGCGTTCTGTGATGAATTGCCAAGGCTATGGGAGATGCAGAATCCAACTCTGGACAAAGTGCTTGTGAATCATGCAGCAGTAATTACCATATGACTGTCAGCATGGAGGGGGGGGGGGTGGGGGTGGGGGTAATTTGTTATGCAGACTGTAACTCTGTTAGTTCTTCCTAAAGAATGATACATTTCCCTATGAGCTCCAGGTCTCCACTGAAACTGCCAATCCAAAGAGCTGCAGACAGTTACTGAATATAAACAAGAAAAACCTACGTCATGCAGTCTGTATGGCAGTGCTTTAAAAGATCTTTTTTTATTTATTTATGTAATGTAAATACAAGAGAAACGTTCCACAGTTTTACAGAAGCACCAGACCCAGTCTCGCACACTCAGGAAAAGTTAATCTCTATGGGCTGAATTAGGTGTGGAAGGGGCTAGAGACTCCTCCCACCACACAGCACAGGTAAATAGCTTAAGTGAACAAAATAACGTCAGGAGAAGTGCCACAAACACTACACGCTACTTTTATTTTTCACCTGCTGGTTTTGCAGCCTGTCTAAAGGAGTCCAGCTGAGGGCCTAGCCCAAACACCAGCTGAACCCTAATTTGATCCCTAAAACCTTAATTGCCTCCATAGGCATTTTTTTGTAAACGTCTGATTACTGAATCAAAATTGAGAGAAAACAACTTAAATATCATGAATTCAATAAAATAAATGTAAAATAATATGTCTGAAATAATTTATCTTGAAAAATGTATTTCTCAGGAAACGTATGCATATGTACATAACTATATACACTTTGTTATAGGGCTACATCCTATGAATTAAAATTTGCAGCTCACCCTAAATCAAAGAATATCAGTTGTCCTAACCTTTTCTCAAGGTCCTGTACACAGCCGTAAACTTGCCTGAACCCTAAGACGTGCTGGTTTTCCTTACCCTAACCATAGCTGAACCCTAGTTTGAGCTCTAAAGCCTAATTGTCTCCATAGGGATTTTTGTAAACATTTGATTACTCAATTAAAATTGAGGAAAAACAACTTAAATATCATGAGTTCAATAAAAGAAATGCAAAATAATATGTTTGAAGTCATTTACTTTGAAAAATGTATTTCACTGAAGATATACAGTATAGTACATTTGTATGTAAGGCTATAGGGGTACATCCAACTAATGAAAAATTTCTGCTCACCCTAAATTAGTTGTCTTAACCTTTTCTGAAGCTCCTGAACACAGCCGTAAAATTGGCTGAACCCTAAGACTTACCCTAACCCCAGCTGAACCGTAGTTTGAGCTCTAAAGCCTAATTGTCTCCATAGGGATTTTTGTATACATCTATTTCCTGTCATAGGCACTTTTGTAAACACCTGATTACTCAATTATAATTGAGGAAAAAAAACCCATAAACTTGCCATAAGAATTACCGTTTTCTTAACCATAACCCTAAAACTTAACCCTTAAACCCCTAACCTTAGCATTCAGAAGCAAATCCACCTGTGCACCTGAAGCACAGAAACAGTTATGATCCCACACACACGGAGCAAGCCCGCTGACCACATCCCAGAATGCCTTGCGGCTGGTGAAGGCCTTGTTAGCGCTGTGCTGATACAGCAGGACTGCAGTGAGACTGCTTCAACAGCTACATTTGGGTTTTTTCGACGTCCAAAGCACAGCTGCCAACGAGGACCTCCTGCTTGGATCTCCATGGCAACCTGGAGGCAGCCCGGTTGCCCAGGATGGCCATCGCACTGCAGAGTGGTCAGCGTGCTAAAACAGCACACGCCCGCCATACAGCGGACTTTCACAGATCTTTACTCGTCTCCACCAGGGTGTGAGGATGTGAATGAGCAGCATCAGCCACACGGTCAGCTCCACACGGAACAGCAGCAGCTGCAGCACAACCATCGGAAGAGCATCGCCAATCACGGGCAATCACGGGTACACGCAAGCTAGTCTTAGAGAGGTGAGGAAGCTTATGCTCACACACACGCACGCACACAGAAACAGACAAGCACACACATGCACACACATGCACACTCACGCATATGCACGCACGCACACATGCAAGCATGCACACATTAACACACAAGCATACACAAGCACACACACACGCACGCACACACACACACACACACACACACACACACACGCTCTCTCTCACACACACACACATATGCGCACACACACACACACACACACACACACACACACACACACCATAAGACTGACCTAGGGGCCGCTGGGTTGGGCTTAGGGTTAGGCGTGCTCAAGTGCAGGGATGGATCCGTGCTGGCAGCCTGTCCTGACAGACCGTACTGACAGACTGTGCTAACAGCCCGTACTGACAGACTGTGGTAACAGACCGTACTGACAGACTGTGCTGACAGCCTGTCCTGACAGACCGTACTGACAGACTGTGCTAACAGCCCGTACTGACAGACTGTGGTAACAGACTGTGCTGATAGACTGTGCTGGCAGCCTGTCCTGACAGACCGTACTGACAGACTATACTGACAGCCTGTCCTGACAGACTGTACTGACAGACCGTACTGACAGACTGTGCTGACAGACTGTGCTGGCAGCCCCACAGAGCATCAGGCATTGGGCTCCCAGTATCACACAGGGATGGGTTGAGTTCAGTCCACCAGGACTCCTGAGTCTCTTAATCATGGATGTCCCCTGACATTTCCAGGGCTCCACACTCATTTTTTTTCCAGATGATGGCACCAAAATTTTGCTGCAGCAGCGAAAAATGGTGGAAAAAAGGATGGTGATCTTTTAATAATCTTTTTTTTTTTTTTTAAATCAGGACCTGGCTTCAGCCTCTGACCCTTGGGAGTGTTTGCCCACAGCCAAAAGAGAGGATTCAGGATGTACTACACAAGATCTGCATCCAACCAACAAGGGTATATGATCTCGACCGCTTCTGTCATTGTCTTTTAGCACTGGTCTGAGCAGGAGCCCCCTGTGTTGGAATGAAACTTTCAGGACATAGTGGTGAGGAGGGGAAGAGGAGAATGTGAATGACCTGCTAGGCTCTCTGCTGCTACCAATTAAAATACAAAGTCACAGCAAAGTAAAACCAGCCCAGGGTTCTCACCTGTTATTGCTTTTAGCCCCATTCAGACCACCCTTTAATTTCACAGCTATACCTGACACACACCTGCACACACACACACACACACACACACACACACACACACACACGCACATCAGAAAAGCACAGGCTTGCATATGTGATTTCCAGTTGGCCTCATAAGGATGACTACAGTGTCACACATTATGTCACAGTCGTAGGAAAGGCTGACACACACAAGCAAACACACGCGCCGTGTGCGCGTGCTTGCGTGTGTGTCCATGCTCTGTGCTTAGCTGTATTTACATCCCCCTCCCCCAGCGTGCATACTGTTTTATGGCATTATTGTAGGTTAACAAGGACTAAAATGCCATTCAGCATTATGAAGTCCATACCGCGCATACAGAAAATACGCACCACCTTAATATGCCCTACACCCCTCCAAAACGAAGCTCTAGCATCCCATAAAGCAGCTCTCAAAGGCGAGAGCCAGTGATTCAGAGGTCTCGCTCTTAAACCAATTTGCCTAGAAATTGGTTTTAAGGTCCGTGCGCAGAGTTCTGTGCATTAAGCACCCCATCCCACTTTCACACACGCTGCACATTTGGCTTTCAAGTGCTAATTTTGAAGTTTAGCCAATTTTTATTTGCTGCTTTGAAAGGTACCCTCTAGGCTGAGGCGGCAGCAGTGAGGGGATAATACAGGCCTGGCCAATGAGGAGGCAGCAGTGGGGATATTCAAGGAGGCAGGACTGTACAGGCCTGGCCAATAAGGAGGCAGCAGTGGGGATATACAGGCTGGGCCAATGAGGCGGCAGCAGTGGGGAGATAATATAGGTCAGGCCAGTGAGGAGGCAGCAGTGGGGATATACAGGCCTGGCCAATGAGGAGGCAGCAGTGGGGATATACAGGCCTGGCCAATGAGGAGGCAGCAGTGGGGATATACAGGCCTGGCCAATGAGGAGGCAGCAGTGGGGATATACAGGCCTGGCCAATGAGGAGGCAGCAGTAGGGATACACAGGCCTGGCCAATGAGGAGGCAGTAGTGGGGATATACAGGCCTGGCCAATGAGGAGGCAGCAGTGGGGATATACAGGCCTGGCCAATGAGAAGTAAGCAGCCCCCAGGTTATCTCCCTCCCCAGCAAAACAGCAAAAACTATACATGCACACAACCACAACCTGCAAACCTGCAGTCTACATCTTACAGCAAACACAATCCATGCATGAACAGGTCTAAAAGAGGGCCTATGGAGCGATGCTTTGTTTTCATCCATTAATTAATGAATTTGCAAATTCAGGTAACAGTCAATTAAAATCAAATTGAGGTATTTTTAAGAATTAAAGACATTTCATTACAGCTTATCTGCTAACTATGAGAAAGAAGGAAATACTAAAATCTTGACTGATTTTCATGTCGATTTTACAGCCATCACTGTACAAAGCTTTCAATATCCAGACAGACGTACTGTGTTCTGACTTGATTAAAAAAGCAGATCTACAGTGATGAGAAACGGCCTTCTCTACCGACACACAAACAAAAACTCTCGCTTGCACAACCTCTTCAGGAATATAATTTCTCAGCTGAGCAATTTCTTATTAAACTACATCTCATAAAAAAATAAACAGACGAAGACCCCAAGCCCTGATATTAGTTAGATTGTCAACAAAAAGAAAATGAAAATCAGGCAAGGCAGTGAGAGAGAGAGAGAGAGGGAAAGGTCAGTGTGTCTGTACGTTTTCCATCCTGCTGGTGGGCTTCTCTGTGAGAGAGAACTGTGAAATCCTCCAGTCTGCTCTCTCTGTGAAATATAACTGTGAAATCCTCTATGAGAGAGACCTCTGTGCGAGAAAACACATACACAATGCATATCACTTCTCATTGTTACTGTTCTTAATGTTCCCCAAGGTATTCACTTAAGAGCCTGAAAGTAAATTCAGCTCATGTCCTCGTCTTTAGTGTCAGCTATACGAAGCATGCGTACAGTACAGACACTGAAGCTACAGGAACCACATGTGCAGTATAGAGACTGCAGCTATACCAGAGTACACATGTCCTCTGTCCTCATTTCCGGTGTAGGGCATCCCTATGCACATACAGGACACTTCCTGTATGATTACCTATCAGAGGCAGGCAGCCAGCTGTGTTTTAATAGGCTAATGAGCACGCAAAAGAGGAGCGCATCTTCTGATGTGAAAAATTGGGGAAGGCAGACAGGCTTCGTATTTATACCTCCAATAAAGACAGCGCACCTACAGTACAGCCCCTCCTGCCCACCCACGCTGTCTCTCTTTAATCTGAGAGAAAAGGGGGACAGAGCCAAATCAGAGCCTTTTTATAATCCAGCCCACATCTTCTATAACAATTCAGCACTTTCCTCTCCTACCCTCCCTTCTTCTTTCTTTTCTTTTTTTCCCCCTTCTTCTTCTTCTTCTCCTTTTTTTAAAAGTGAATGTTTCACCTCGGGCCGAAAGCTCAGGCCGGCCACGGAGCCCTCAGATAAAAATTGATTCCAGTAAATTCTCACCCGAGATCCATCGCCGGCGAAAGGCTTTTAAAGGTCACGCGTGTAATAAGTTCCGACGGTCTCAGTCAGTCAGATAATGGGCCTTTACTCCAGTGTGGAAGGCCGCGGTACAGAAATAATTGAGTAATCTGTGGAGCGTTCAGTTCAATGGGGATGGGGGCGGGGGGGGGGAAGGGGGGGAGGGGCAGGGAGGGAGGGGTGCTGCCATTGCTCTGGAGCTGCAGAGAGCAGCACTAAGGGGTGGGTTTGCAGGTGAGGCTCCGTGCTAAAAATGCCCCCCCCCCCCCCCCGCCCCCCACTCTCCACCCCCCCACACCAGCCCACCACCATCCCTCCCACAGCCATTTTGGATGTCGGTGACATTTAAAGGCTTACTTACAGGAATGAATCGTCTGGGCCGGTGTCAGCATTTCAAATTACACGAAGAAGGGGACGTTGGGGAGAAAGAAAGAAAAAGAAGAAGAAGAAGAAGAAGAAATCCTCACTCAGAGCGCGAGCCGTATTTTCCGTTTTAACGATGAACCTGTAACTCACTCGCCAGCGTGACCGTACATGCATTCTCACCTGAGACACATTGGGGGGGGGGGGGGGTCAGCCAGAGTTTTAATTCAGCCTGCAGTATACAGATTCAACTAGAGGAGCTTCCATTTTGCCACGACTCACTGCCATCCTACGTCACTTTCAAGCATCAGGGCCCGTCATCAAAAATCTCACGATAAATTCAGCTCTCATTTCAGTCTTAATTGGGAGCACTGCGTCAAAAGCCACAGCTCTGTAGTTTAATTAATAACGATGGAAGCACTTCAGCAGGACGCGCCTTAATTTGTCTGCATCATAAAGGCCTCTGTTTGGCTGGAATAAGTGCAGCTTCCTTCAGCGTTTCATTAATGACACCCCTGGCTCCTCGCAGCTTTTCAATTTTCACTTCTGAGCCTCAGCACCAGGGACCAAACTCAGGAAACGGCCTCTCTCCCGTCTGAATCACAGAACGTAACACAGCGAGAGCAGAAAAGGCTCTTACTGCTGGTTTAAAACAGGCAGGTGCCTTTAGTATTGTCCACTCTGAAAGAAATAAACCCATACTCTCCTTGGGTATCTGAGGCCATGGGTATCTGACCCATGATAGACACACACACAGTAACTCAGTGTACTGAACAGCGGTAGAGGCACACAGAGCAGCTCAGTCTGTGGCTGATCAGTGATACAGACACACAGAGTAGCTCTGTCTGCTGACCAGTGATACAGACACACAGAGCAGCTCAGTCTGTGGCTGATCAGTGATACAGACACACAGAGTAGCTCTGTCTGCTGACCAGTGATACAGACACACAGAGTAGCTCAGTCTGTGGCTGATCTGTGATACAGACACACAGAGTAGCTCTGTCTGCTGACCAGTGATACAGTCACACAGAGTAGCTCAGTCTGTGGCTGATCTGTGATACAGACACACAGAGTAGCTGTCTGCTGACCAGTGATACAGACACACAGAGTAACTCAGTCTGTGGCTGACCCAGGCTGCCCTTTACTTGTTCCTCCTTGCAGCTCAGAGACGTTCCCCAGAAATTCCCGCTTGACTCTGAACACCTCCCCCCGGGGCTCCACCAGGGATTTTGGGCCCCATGAAAAGATCGCACATTGGGCCCCACCACCCCCGGCCACCCCATCCCTGCACAATTAATATAACCACACCATGTTTATTTTTTAAAGGCTCCCTTCAGTCGGGACCCTCGGAATCATCCTAACCCCCCCCCCCCCAACCCCCCCATATCTTAATGTGTTTCCGTGTCTCTGTATAAGGCATTTAAGAGGGGAAACAGTGTGTATTTACCTGACAGGCTGTGTGTGTGCACACTGAGAGGAGCTACTAGGGGAAACGCTGCGTAATTCGTTGGTGCCAAACGTCACGCTTGTCGAGAGAGAGAGAGAGAGAGAGAGCGCCGATCTGAGGCGTCCAGCGATTTCGGCGGTGGGGTCTGGCGGCTGAAAGCATCGTGCTAAATAAAGTGGGGGGGGGGGGGCTTTCAGCGGGGCCCCTACTCGCGCCGACACGTCGAAATAATCGACGCGCTCTGCCGCTTTGTCTTCCGGCCCGGGCTAACGGCACACTCCGGCGCCTTTTGTCTCTGTTTGCGTGAGAACGGAGCGCTGCTCGGTTCCCCCCCCCCCCCCCCCCCGCGCGCTGCGAGTCCTGCAATTAGGGCCCGATCCACAGCCGACGCCTTTTCTTCTCTTCCCGGCGGAGATCGCACGTCAACCGCAAACGCGTTCCTCATCGCTCGCTCGCTCGCTCATCAAGAGACGAGGAAAACCGTCGGCTCACCGTCGGCGTGCTGTAGGCGCGCTCACAGCGTAGGAAATCGGACAATTAAAACGCCGCGTTACGTTTCAAATGAAGATCGCAGTTTTTTTTTTTCGAGATCTAATTTTTTTGGAATAATTTCCTTCAACGTCAGAAATATAATAATAGTTAATGATAAAGGTTCTCTCACATTAGAATGTTTCTCGAGCGACAGAAACCCTGTGTGTTTCCCAAACACCGATAATGAGACCAGATAATTACAGAAGCACAAAAGCCTAGGCAGAGAAGCACGACTTCACTTTGGAGTTGATGCAAGCATGCATGACAAGTAACTGTCAGAATGTGAAAACAACCTGATCACAGCATTACAAGCACTTCAGAAGTGCCACATGAGCAGCAACATTTAATCACGTTCACAAATTTATGAATGTGAGTAACCAAGCTTCCTAGAGCACAAATTCTGTGTTGAAATGTATCTGATTTACATTTGGTCAGAGAGAGTATACATGTATTAATGCACAAAAAAAGGAAAACACTTGGGAAGTGCATGCAAAGGGGAGACTTCCAAATAGGCAGGGTTCGCACATTAATGAAGTAAATAACATCCCAGAATGCATTGCATCACATAATATAATGCAGGACAGGCCAGGCTGCCTTTAATTAAGTCTAGCGTGGCTGCAAGAGGAGGCCACACTGACTTTGAAAGCGGGGCGACTGTTGGGGTACATTTGGGGGTGGGGGGGTGGGGGGGGGAGCAGCCAGTTACCCCGGAATTGTAGCGGCCCTGTGGAGGTTCACCTGTCCGTCCTCCCTTACCTGGACACCGCCGGCCCCCTGGAGTCCGTCCGTCCGTTCCCCTCCGCGGTCACTCACCGAGGACGTCTAAAACGGAAGGAGGAAGAGGCGTTTGTGTGAATCGGAGAGCAGGGACACGGCGGCTACGCCCGCACGCCAGTAATCAGCCGCATTATTGGCCGGGCCCATTCTCATTTCCCCTCTGAAGAGAACATACTGACCCTGTGCGCCACGCACTGAAAACTCTCCACCCGTTTTTATCCCCTGGCAGTTTTGATGGGCGTAATGCAGTCTGTGAAATATGACATCATAACCCTTTCTCTGACTGGGGGGGGGGGGTGAGGGGGGGGACCTCACTCTTAATATCGCCCGGCTTGCGTGTCACACAGAAGCGGCTGCAATAAAGCAACGTTTCCAATGCCGCGGCGAAATGAGTTCATTACTCCGCGCTTTTGTCTGGGGAAGAGACCGCGGAGCAAAATGGACGCCGTTATTAGGGTAGGACTGGGTTTCAGATGTAAATGAAATAAAAGTTGATAACGTGCGAACAGTGTAATGAAACAAACAATTAGGTTTCCGTCGTCAAAAAAATGGTCATTCCCAGGACCACCACTACCCCCCCCCCCATCCCAGACCTGTTTTTGGAGGGTAAAAGTGGGCGTGGAAATGGAGTTTTTTTTTTAATAACGTGTGATTGAAACAGAGCCGCTGGTGAAAGTTCGCTGCCATGCGTTGTTGAAAACGCCAGTCGTGGGTGCAACGCCATTTCCAGTCGTGTTCACGTCGAGCCGTTTCATGTGTGTGCTCTGCCTCTGAACTCAATGCTAGTGGATAAAACCACAGAGCTCTCCTCTGTTCACGCAGAGGAGAGCTCCTATTTTTTCTGAAGCTCTCCAGCGCGCTTAAATATTTGAACCCGGGGAGAGCGCACTGTGGTGATGAGGGAGGGGCCTGCTGCTGCTGGGGGCAAAGAGCATGTACAGTACTGAAGACTTGAAGTAAAAAAAAAAAAAAAAGTGTCATTCCCTATATGGAAAAGACTTGCATCACATCACATTACATTACAGCCATTCAGCGGACACTCTTATCCAGAGAGACTTACACAACTTTTACATAGCATTTACATTGCATACATTTACATAGCTGGATATATACTGAAGCAGTGCAGGTTGAGCACCGTGCTCAAGGGTGCAACGACAGTGTCCCAGCGGAGAATCGAACCTGTGACCTTCAGGTTACAAGACCAGCTCCTTACCCATTATACGACACTGCTGCTGCTAGAGATTAAAATCAGGCCGCAAACAGTAACTGTGTCGCAATGTACTGCCATTTTTTTTTATCTCTTCATTTGAAATATAAATATAAACCCAAACTTTTATTAAGGACTAATCAGGCTATGCTCACCTATATCCTCTATGGATAGCCTAAGCATCACAGCGGCTAATCGTGGATACAATGGCATGAACCTAGCCTTGGGCTATTTCTCCAAGCAATATACCAAGGTTTAATTAATGCCAACTAATACAAAATACTATTAATGGCTTAAGTTATCAGTACAACAGCAATAAAGATTGTACGTGTGGGTTTTCATATCATAACGGTACAAGAAACTCACTGATTACTGCTCAGCCTCTAAATTTAGAGGGAGCTAATTAATGATAATTATTATGCACTGGAGAATTGTAACATTTAAACTTTTATTCAAATTTATTAAAATGGTATTTTTTTGCTATAAGAAAACTTCATGAGAAGAACTCAGAAAAGATCTCTCTCTCCAAGAGATAGGGACTTGGAGGGAGGTGGGGGGGATGGGGGGGGGGGTTGACGTGCACACATTCTCAATATCTTCAAAACGATACTACAGTGAACTCAGTTTACTGAATAAATTACAGTAAGACAAGGATGACCCCAAAAAACTTGCAGTGCCTTAAAAGCAGTGCCGATAAGAGCATGTTGCTCCCAAACCTGAATGCTGAAGGTCACGTTTTGTCATTTTGCGGATTAGATGGAAAGCTGGCTTTCCTTTTAACATCCTAATGGCGCCGGGCTAACAGAATCCTTCAGCCCATGATTATGCCGAACTGATTCTCCTGCCCACTAATGCCCGAAGACCCCCTTTCAGTGTGCCTGACCTCACTCAGAAATGAATGTAAAAGCAGCTTTAAAAAAAGCAGACTGAGAATGATGTGCATGTTATACATTTACTAAAGACAGTGAGAGAGTGATGTGGATGTTATATTTTTACTAAAGGCAGGGAGAGGGTGATGTGCATGTTACATATTTACTAAAGACAAGGACAGAGTGATGTGCATGTTACATATTTACTAAGGACAGAGAATGATGTGCATATGATATATTTACTAAAGAGAGCATGAGAGTGATGTGCATGTCATATATTTACTAAAGACAGAGAGAATGATGTGCATGTTATATATTTACCAAAGACAAGGAGAGAGCGATGTGTATGATGCGCATGTTATTATTTACTATTGACAGGGAAAGAGCAATATAAATGTTATATATTTGCTATAAACCAAGTTTCCTCGGCACAGCCTTCTCATTTTTTATGATTGTCGCATTCAGCTGCATATTGATCATCGTGGGTCATTGTGTGTGTTGAGCTGATTATTCCATCTGCAGGCCCAATTTACCATGGTGATTAGCAGCCCTGCAGGACCCCCCCAGACGCAGCACAGAACCAGGCTGGGGCGCAACCCTCTCCTCTCATATTCATCAAATAAATATTATATATGTACATGTATATACGTATGGCGGAGCTGTTTAAATAAAAACGTGTGATGACAAGGAAGAAATCTTAATTACAAACACATGCTGGTGAGGAAAATGTGTGTGCGTGTGTGTGTGCCCATGTGTGATCTCAGCAAGGAGGAGGTAGGGGAAAAAAAAACCTCACACACCAAATTCTCTTCGGTGTTGCCAAGCCACGCACAGGGTGCTGGCAGCAACAAAGATTCAATTATAGCAAGAGCAGAAAATAATTAGAAAAAATAATAGCACTCGAAAAAAAAAAATTGCCCCTCCAGAAAATTGCGTAGAACAATAAATCTGTTAATTAGCTCATTAATATTCAATTGGGGTCAGCGGACTTAATGGAACCTTTTCCAGGGGCCAAGGAAATATTTAACACCCGGCTTTTCCTACAGCCTCCCCCCCATTATCAGCCATGTACAGGCCTGCCTTATCTAGGCAGCAGATGGCGGAGAACAATAGCGCCTCATTATCGCCCGCAAGCAGCAGCCGGGCCTCTTAGCCGGTGTGTGACGGAGACAGTGAAGTACAGATGCTGGAGCATTTAGTGTAATTGATATGTGGCACATACATTTGTATTGTTTGTTTGCACCGCTGGCATTCAGGCTGAAAGGAGAGGCAGAGATTTATTTTTTATTTTTAAATCGCTGCCAGCGTGGTTCTCCGCAGGTCACCGATAAACTGGCCAATGGCTGGGCTCAGACTGATGTGTAAAAAATGCATTCAGGCCAAACCACCGGCCAGTCCAGGAGTTTTTGTCTTTGCAAACGCAAACTGAGGATCAGGCGCTAGCTGTCGCTTTGAGGCCAATGTTTCGTTCAACAAGTTTGGCGGGAAAAAGGCTCTGCGGTGGTGGCTGATACGGACTATGAAACATCCCCTCGAAATCAGCTGGGATACAAGACAGGCTATAAAGCGGTAAAAAATAAAAAGACAAATGAGAGCATTCCTGTGTGCAGCTGATCCGCTCTTCAGAGCTCCTCCTCCTGGGAAAACTGTGCTGGGAGACTCCGAGATCGACCCCTTCAGCGGATGAGCTGGGAGCTGCGGGCAGGGGGGAGGGTGGAGGGTTGGGGTTAGGGCTCGACGCTCAGCCAGCGCCCCCTGCAGGCCCGCTCTGCAGGCGCGTGCGGGAGCAGGGCGTGGCGGGAGCCCGGGGAGCAGAGCGGAGCGGAGCCGCTCAGAGCCGCTCGAGACCGCCAACGGAGACACGAAAGCGCGGCGAGTCCCGCCGGTCCCCTCCCGCGGTGCGGCCTGCGTGTGGTTCCATTAGGGCCGCTCTGATATGGCCGCCGCGTCCCTGATAGGCTCGCCGCCGACCAATCAAAAGAGGCTCCGGCGCTGGCGCCCACGACAACGTCGCCTTCTCACGATCTGATCTCCGGCTTCAAAGGCCCAATCAGCGAATCTTCAGTCACGCCCCGGCCGAAACTTAAAGGCGGACGACCGAGCTTTGATTAAGGCTTCTGCCCCCCCCCCCATCCCCCATCCCCCATCTCCCATCTCCCAGGCTTCACAAGCACATGGGCTGCGGACCCCCCCCGTCTTCTCCCTCCTATTAACGCTGTTCAAAGATCCATCCCGAACCCCCCCCCCCCCCGGGGACACCTGGGCATCGCACTGAATTGGTGTGGGGGGGGGACTGTGGAAGGACAGATGACAGCTGCCTTCTTTGCAACGAGACATTAAAGCTCAATCAGCACAGCACACACTCTCCTGCAGTGTACAGCGGGTGTGTGATCATCACGGTTACCCACAGCCTCACTAAACATATTCATAACATATTCATAGCTCTACAGAGATGGCTGCATGATCATTTTTGCATCATCCTCAAAAGGATCTTATACACAATGGCTTATAGACACAGGGGACAAACGGAACTCCCTCAAACCGACGTCTGTCATCGTGCGTCTGACCAAGAACAGAGACCCAAGGATGTGGCCACTTAAGACACCTTTCTGTCTAAAGGAGAACCCGTTTCTTTGGGGGTTCCCATTGGGTTTTTTTCAACATCAGCTTTCTCCCCATTGGCTGTGGGCTGATGTGGCTGAGGGCTGTGACCACCGATTCATTTTCCACTCAGTCACTCGCCTTCTTTATCCCTTATTATGGCTGCGATGCGGAAACGCCAGCCACTGGAAACCAAGGCCTTCCCCGGCAACCCACAAACCCCGACGTGTTGCTTTGTGTTGTGTCTCCAGAACGCACAGCGCAGACGGGGTCTCGCCTCTGCGAAAATAAGGGGAAACACTAAAGCGCGGGAGTGCAGCTCCTGTCTCCGCTTGAAGCGAAGACTTTATGGATTTTCACCGAGATAAAAGCCGCCGCGTTTGTTCTAAAGATGTCCGTTTATTGACACCGCTCGGTCTGCACAGCAAGATTATTTCAGACCGCATTATCTTCCGAGTCGGGCTGTAAAAATTCAATTTTACTCCGGTTTATCTGGACAGAAAATATCTATAACGGTTGCCGGGGAGGTGAAGGACTCGGCGCAGATTTTCTTTTCACCTTTCTCGCCCCGGGCAGCGCGAGAAGAAAAGCATACGGGACGCACCTCGGCACGGAAGTAAACCGGCGGACATTTTGCAACGGAATACGAACGCTTTTCAAAGCGAGGTGTGGAGTGACTCCTTTCTGACACTGCCACAGTGTTTCGTTCTCTGTGGCGAGGTATCCCAGGTGTTTAACCCGTGTGAAGATTTCAGTCTCCGTGCGTCTGAGACTGAAATCAGTATCCAAACCCTCAAGTATATAGAGACACCCCAGATGACCGGTCAGACGAGTGGCTGCTTCTCACGCTCACTCAGAGCCTTTTCCTGGCACAACGGTGGAAAAAAACTGCAATACAGTCCTGCATATATCCCTCGTTTTTCACTCCTATAATATCTCATCCTTGTTTCACGATTAAAAATGTGGTCAATGCTTTTACAGGCTGTGACAAAATGGGCATTAAACCTCCAACATTCCTGTAATAATACTTTTAAAACTAAATTCTGTAAGTTAAATATCAGAAATGTATTCCAGTTAAGGTCAGAATTAAATAAAACAACACTTAGCCCTAATCACTACTGTCACTTAATTACTAATCACTACTCAGTACTGGCAAACTGATTTTAACGTAATCTAAGACCAGACCTAAGACATGGAGCATGTCCATATTGCCCTTGTACATACAGTGTGTGTGCATCACATACGTGTATCTTTTTCTCTCTCTCATACCTGTGTATCATATACAGTATGTGCAACTCTGTCTCTTTCTCATACATGTATGTATCATATGTATCTCACTCATTCATAGACATGCAGCACATCTCTCTCTCCCTTTCTCTACACAGAAATCTGACCATCCATCTTATAGCCCAGCCCCCATCTCACCCCCTCCTCTCTCAGCACAAGGGCACCCCTCAAAGCTGTGTGCCAAGGTAAGCTGGGCCCCCCTGCTGGGTCCAATTGGGATTTAAGGAAGTTAAACTCTTCAGCAGCCTGGACAGCAGACGGCGGATCAGGGAGCCAGGAGGTCAGCTGGGTCAGCACTGACCCGAGAGCAGCACCCTGCAGGCCTGTAATCAGGCCCAAACGCTGAGCTCCACGCCTACCGGCCCAAAACCACTGCGTCAACCTGATATCAGACCCAAACAATCAGCTCCACACCTACCTGTCCAAAGCCTCCACTTCAACCTGAAATCAACCCAAAACGCTAAAGGCCTACCTGCCCAAAACCTCTACTTCAGCCCAATAGCAACCCCAAACACTCAGCACCACACCTACCTGCCAAAAACCTCCACTTCAACCTGAAATCAACCCAAAACGCTAAACGCATACCTGCCCAAAACCTCTACTTCAGCCCAATAGCAACCCCAAACACTCAGCACCACACCTACCTGCCAAAAACCTCCACTTCAACCTGAAATCAACCCAAAACGCTAAACGCATACCTGCCCAAAACCTCTACTTCAGCCCAATAGCAACCCCAAACACTCAGCACCACACCTACCTGCCAAAAACCTGCACTTCAACCTGAAATCAACACAAAACACTGAGCACCTACCTGTCCAAAAACCCCAGGGCAACCTGATATCAGACCCAAACACTCAGCTCTACACTCACCTGCCCAAAACCTTCACTTCAAGTAATGAAGTGCAACAAGAAGGCCTAAGCAGCACTGGAAGAAAAAATTCCTCAAATTTCACAAGGGTATGCTGGGTAACAGATCATATTCAATAATGGAGCAAAAAACAACCTTTTTATTTTTCCAAAGAACCCTTGACTATTGTGTTTGATAAAAGCCGCCAAACTCCTCTTGATGCCAGTAACCTCGACAGAGGCACTGTGCATTTCTGAGATGGTTTCAAAGTGGATTTGGGAACTGGGGCATGGCTCATTTGGTTAAGTCACCACACTACGGTGCATGGATGAGCCCCACGATCTCAGATCGAGTCCAGACCGCACCAGTACCGACTGTGGTCCGAAGTGCCACAGTGCTACATGCGACTGGCAATTGTGTTGGCCAGGGTATGGGAGGCTTCAGTTGGTTAGCCGTCCGTGTTAATCGCTATCTTTACTCTTTAACGTCCCTCGTGCCTCTACAGAATTCGGTAAGATGGGTTTCAGATATTTTGCACCTTACAGCTGGAACAATTTGCAAAATAATTTTAAACTTGACAAATTAATTTCAATTGTGGACTTTAAACATGCAATTCATGACTCTGTGACCAAAGTATGCTCCTGCTGTTAACCTCTTTTCTACTTTAAATTATTGTTACACCTCTGTCTCATTCCACATTTGATGTTAGTGCATTTTGTTAGGTGTAAGTCTCTTGTTGGGTAACTTTGTGTTTCATGTCAGGTCCCCTTTGCAAAAGAGATTTCAATCTCAATGGGGTTTTTCTGGTTAAATAATGGTTCAATAAAAAAATAAAAATTAAATCTAGAGACCCCCGCTGATTGATTGGGCACCTGTGGACCACATGGGAGTTTAGCTGTAGTACTGCAGTGTGAAAAGAAGTAGCTGGCGACACCACGTCTTTTGGAAGAGAATCGAGGATGTCTACAATCTCCCGAATTGGCAGTGGGGTTTACACACGAACGCAGCTGCAGTTGCAGACAACTGGCCATTCCACATTTGGGTGGGAATTGGACATAACCTCCACTCTGCGAAGCACCGTACCAACAGTAGGAGTGTGGGAGACAAAGAGCAAGTGCCACAGAGGTATGGATGCAAAAGAAAAGGGCACCCCAAGTCCCCCCTGCCCCCCTGCTCCCCCCAACCTGTGTAACAAATATGACAGTCAGGATGTATGGTCATTAAACTTCCCTTCGTCAGTGCAGCCCTGACTATTTCATTTTGCAACTGCAAGTTAATTCTGGGAGAAAAGAAGAGGAAATCAATTACGTCCTCTGCCTAGCATTTTAAGTGAGACTACCAGGCCAAAACATAGGGTTGGCTGTGATAACCACATCACACGGGCTTTGCACCCGACCCGCCCCCCCCCCCCCCCCCCAAAAAAAAGCAGCCATCACCTGTGTGCATTCCCACTTTGAGTCAGGCAAAGCTTAACGTCATCCCACAGCAGGCGACTCCAAACACGATTCATCCTACAGCAGACGACTCCAAACACGATTATGCTACAAATCCAAACCTGTTAAGACACACTGTCAAGTAAGGTGACATACCCTTTCAGTTTCCATCTAACACACACACACACTGAACGCACAAACTGAGATGAAGCTTCCCATTCCTTCATCCACCGGAAAGGAATATCCATGCAAAGGGTATGGGGATGGGGGTGTAGGGGGATGGGGGTGTGGGGGTGTGAGACGAGCCACCTGATCAAAGTGTGCACAGAATTAAGTGCAAAAGCCTTTGGTAGTGCTGACTTTGAGCCAAAGCCAAATGCACACATTGTGATACCTGTCAGACAGACTTCTGTCAGCTGAGCTCGTTGCAATCTCAAGTCACATTATTAGATTCACAAGGCCCGCAGTGCCCTAGCACACTGATGGCGTCCCGGACTACGGCTTCTTTTCAATTCGCAAAGGGCAACTGAGCTTTCCCGCACTTCAAAGGGGGAGCATAATATTGAGCACACAGTGCACTTAATCCGACACTTAAATCCGTTACAGCGGCACATTCTAGAAGTCCCCAAGGCTTGCGATGGGGAAAAACTCACGAGAACCTCTTGGTAGGACTTTTGCCAAGTGCTTTTACAGTTAAGTATGCCTCATAATGGCCATTAGCCTAGTGCAAGGGGTGTGCAAACTTATCCACAAAGGGGTGGTGTGGGTGCAGGTTTTTTTTTTTCCAGCCAGGCTAAAACAAGAACCTGGACCCATCACAGAAACACTGTATTACAACGCTTCATGGAATCCATGCAGGTCTTCACTACAGACATGAGTTTCTTTACCCTGTATTGCAAACTTGCAGCACCAAACTACAAATAATCTAATCACTATTCAGACTCTGTGAGGCAACTGTGCACAGTCCCCTCTCCCAGAAAATGCTCTGCAAACATGCCAAGGCTTAAGATGTTCAGAATGCAGCAGCAAAAAAAGGGTAACATCCTCATCACAACCCTGGCACCCCCACCCCCTTCTTCTTGCATTTCATCCAAAACATTCAGCAACCTTTTTTTTTTTTTTTGGGGGGGGGGGGGGGGCGGCTTTTTTTTTTTGCATTAATCTATTCGAACAGGACACTTCAGCTCTTCTTCCACCAGCGTGTGTGTAGATGTTTTATGCCCATTACATGGGAGCAGACATTTTCAGTGGATAGCATGCACAAGCACTGAAGGCCATTATTCGGTGTCCGTAGGGCTGCACCAGCTCAGCCACTTCGTTCCCCGTGCATTTGCATACAAAACGCTTTATTTTGGCAATCGATGAAAGTGGCCCGTCGTACCAGCGGCTTATCGCACCCTCACAGGATATGGATTCCTCCGCCATCTCGTTAAATTCTGTTGATGCAGAACAATTCGAAACATGGCACAGGCTTGCAGTGACATTTAAAGATGCCGCTGCTTAATTATATTTTTGCAAAACATTCAGGGTTGTCTGTCCTCTGGGATAAAGTGCTTCCACTAGAAAGTTAACAATAAAAAATTTTTTTATTTTTATTTATATATTTTTTAAAGAATTCTTGCTTTTGTGGATCACTGTGGAGAGTTCATCGCTTCTTTGTTTCCTTGATGGAGATCCATTCTGCTAAAGTGTAGTTTCCCGGTTTCCTCCTTACATTGAAAGACCACGTCCTCACAAGCAGCGAGTCCATCCTTACCCGAGACCCACAAGTTTCTCCTTATTGTATTACAATGCATCTGTTCTGAAGGCTTTTTAAATTGGATGTGCATCTTGTCCTTGAACCAATTGTGCATCTCCAACCTAGATACAGTAGCAATTCTTACAATGTTTTTTGCTCAGATGAAAACTCAAGGTCTCTCTGAGGAAGACAAACAGCACTTTGGTTCTTGGTGCAGACAAACCAACCAAATCTTGAAACCCTGAAAAACGAGGCATGAATTTCAGACTCAATGCTCCTTGCCAGCTCTAATTATTCACACAGGTGAGCATGGAGATACTGCGTGCATCATTAGCATGTCTTTAAAGTGCTATCAAAGGGGACGCTAGCATATGGGTCGCAACCACAAACTCTTGATGATGCTCCTGCTCGCAAAAGGGATGATTCATGTAGAGCCAATGGGGACAGTGGACCAGCTAGAGATACTTTGCTCTAAAAGGTGCTTCACACGACTGACTGACCGATCCCACTGCAAGGGATCTCCCAGCAACCCCCAACAACATGGTGATGGCGCTTTGTGTGTGCGTGAATGTGTGTGTGTGTGTGTGTGTGTGTGTGTGTGTGTGCGTGTGCGCGCAACCGTGTGTGTGTGTGTTTGACAGAGCATGCACTTATGTTATTCATTAAGAATCTTCCTTCACCACTTATTTTAAATCTAACACAACGAATGTCAGTGGCATTAAGGGTGACTGCCAGTTCATATTAGCAGAGTAACAATGTGTGTGTTCATCTCCACCATCATGACGGCCATCATCCAAGGGAAAACTGCCCGCGTAATACATCGTGTTTACATTCCACATTAAATTACCGCCATCTCCAATTCCCCCCCCCCCCCCCCCCATTTAATCACACGTGCACTTAGCTGAAATACATACCACACACACACTGGCATGGTTTGCTTCAGCAGCCAATATTCCCCACAGACACTGTGGAGCTACTCCACCACTTCAATCTCTGCAAAAAGCATTTCTATCATCCGCTACAGTCTGCGTGTCATCGCACTACTCTCTTCGCCTGGGGACTATGATTGAATCCAAACCGTGCCAGTGCCGAATGTGGCCGGCTGACCTGCAGGGGGCAGTGCACAATTTTTTTTGCACTTTGTGCCAAGGGATACATGGTAGGGATTTAGCCAGTGGGAATAGCAGTGTTCCCACCGGTACCGGCTGGAGTGGGACCCCTGCCGGCCGTCCAGGCACCCATGGCTTGCTTTCTGTGCACATGTGTGATTGGGTCTCCTCCACCCCCCGCACTGCCCATGTGCGGCTTGTTGTGGCCGCGGTGTGAAAAGAAGCAGCTGGCTGGCCACTGCCTGTTTCAGTGGAGAACCGGCGAGTGTCCAATCAGCACTGCACACCACTGACCAATCACAGGCACCCAAAGCACCCATTCCACACCCACATACACAACAGTATGCACACACACACACACACACACACACAACGCTAAATATCAAAATTTATTTCAGCACAATCACAGCTGTTACAGGGGATCCAGTAGCGAGGCCTCAAGGCGTTTTATGAGCAGAGTATCGTTCAGATCGAGAGCCACGTTCTGTCCTTCTACCTCTGACACCACATTAAATGTGAGCTTCCCTCCCCCCACCCCCCAAGGCCTTTCGGGAAATAGCCACAGCTCCTCCGGATCTCGTTCGCCCCCCCATTCAGCCCCATCCACCGCGGCCTCTTCGGCTCGGGCCCGCTGTTACACTGTGTAATAAACCCATTCGGTATACAGAGGGGTGCTGAATGATTTAATAGTTCACCTCATCTAAAGAAGCCCTTGCACTGTGCTCGACCGGCTATTTGGAAATAAATTGACTTATTCAGACTGAGGCGGCACAGGGTGGGGGGGTGGGGGGGAGGGGGCTGGGGGAGAGGGGGCTGGGGGAGGGGGGGCTGGATGTAAACCCAGTGCAGCACTGCCACTGAGTAAGGTGAAATTGCGCAACAAATCCCCGGCATGGATATTGAGAAAGAAAACAATTTTATTTCTGAAAGGCACTTCAGTTTTTCGTGGAAGGTGCTTTGATTGCCATGCATGCGAGTCCACTGCTCACAGCGCAGCACTGTGAAGTGTGAACATTTCATAACAGCCAACACCACATCCTTCCCTTCGCAGAAAAAATACAGGGCTTGGGCTTTTATCAAATAAAAATGAAAATAAATTTCACAAGGCCGGCGTGTGTGTGTGTGTGTGCATGCGTTTATGATTATGTGCGTTTGTGTGTCTGCGATTGTGCACCTATGCATTTGTGTGTTTTGCATTTTCATGTTATGTATGGGTGTGTGGCTGTGCACTTGTGCAAGTGCACATCTACAAGCATACACTGTATATACACTGAAATAAATAAGTACAGTGCAGTCTACAAGTACTAGGACTGTGACACAATTTTTATGGTTTCAGCTCTGCACTCCAGCACATTGGGTTTGAAATTAAACCATGAATATGAGCTTAAAAGGATATTTCACTTGGGTATAATGCGAGCAATTTTGTGGATGCTACCCCACTATTTGCGTGGCGTGAATACTAGCAGCATCAGCCGTCCCTGCTGACTGTTAATGGCATCACCGTCCCTCCCAGTTGTCCGGATCCCAATACACTCCCATTCATTTCTGGGACCTCGTTGAAATGAATAGTTTTGAAGCGCAAACTAACTATGGAGGACAACAGATCAATAAAAGAGAGAAGAAATGTCAAAAGGTCACCGTGGAAGATCTCTCTCTCTCTCTCTATGTATGTATGTATGTATGTATGTATGTATGTATATATATATATATATATATATATATATATACTGTGTACATATATATAGAAGGAGAAAGAGAGTGAGAGAGAGAGAGACAGACTGCGAGAGAGTGAGAGTGAGTGAGAGAGAGAGAAAGAGAGAGAGAGAGAGAGTGAGAGTGAGAGAGAGAGAGAGAGAGAGAGAGCGCCATTTTAATGGGAGCTCTCACCTGCTGTGATTAGTACACTCCTAGGGGGGTTGCAGATTGCCAGACTGGATGGGCCACTGGCCTGCAGTAATCTGATTGGGCCTAATGGAGAGTGATTCCGTAATTAAAGGATGGGTATGGGTGGCATACATGCACAGATGATGCGCCGTTGTGCCACGGCCAGTTCCAACTATGGCACAATTTACCATTACATTTGCTGCCGACTCTTTCCATATTTCCATAAACTGCCCTCAAGCCAACATATCAGTGCTCCTGACTGCATTTGGACAGTTTTCTTTTTTCCGCCCATTTGCATCTGCCTGTGTGCAGTGATGACGGTAAGGGCAGGCGGATAATGGGGTCCCCCTCAGTACCGCCACAGTGTGCGCACTATGGGAAAGGACCCCCAAGCCACAGCTGAGCAGAGAACAGAGAAAGTGGGGGGGGGGGGGGGGGGGGGGGGGCAGTTACCATATGCCATTCGCTTCTCAAGCAACCGCAGTAACAAGCACAGTGCCTGAACATGCGAATCTTAATACTCACGCAATTAAGAAAGCAGCGCTACTTAGCTCTCTGTGCCAATCTGTGTGGTGCCAGGATATTGGCTGAATTAAGCATTAGAATGGCTCGTTATAATCTGGCTGGCACTGATAATACAGCCACGAGGCCCGTGTCCCAGTGAAGGTACACAAACGCGCGTGTTTGTTGCGCGGGATTAAAAGATTAAATTAGGGACACGGCCAACGACAGGCAGTCACAGTGCCAGCTCCGCTGCGCCGCTTTCAACATAAAATAACAACAAAAATAATAATATTTCAGCACCAAGCCCATCCAGCCAGAATTTGTGCACAGCTTTAGGCTGTGCACGTTCACCTACGATGCGCAGCTTTAGGCTGTGCACGTTCACCTACGATGCGCAACTTTAGGCTGTGCACGTTCACCTACGATGCGCAGCTTTAGGCTGTGCACGTTCACCTACGATCATTTGTGCACAACTGTAGGATGTGTACGTTCCACTGTGATCATTTGTGCACAACTTTAGGATGTGTACGTTCCACTGTGATCATTTGTGCACAACTGTAGGATGTGTACGTTCCACTGTGATCATTTGTGCACAACTGTAGGATGTGTACGTTCCACTGTGATCATTTGTGCACAACTTTAGGATGTGTACGTTCCACTGTGATCATTTGTGCACAACTGTAGGATGTGTACGTTCCACTGTGATCATTTGTGCACAACTGTAGGATGTGTACGTTCCACTGTGATCATTTGTGTGAAACTTTAGGATGTGTACGTTCCACTGTGATCATTTGTGCAAAACTGTAGGATGTGTATGTTCCACTGTGATAATTTGTGCACAACTGTAGGATGTGTACGTTCCACTATGATCATATTGTGCACAATTGTAGGATGTGTAGGTTCACTTACGATCATTTGTGTGAAGCTTTAGGACGTGTACATTCACCTGCAATCATTTGTGCACAACATTAGTCTGTGCACGTTCACTTACTGTACAGTCATTTCAGCACAGCTTTAGGACGGGGGTCAGGAGCTGGGGTCCGGGATCAATCTAAACCTCATTCTGGACCATTCTGGCCTACAGTCCACATTATTGCCTTTGCCCCCCCCCCCTACATACACACCCACACCCACACCCACACAACCCACCCCCCAAAAAACTAGAGTGCTTTAAAAATGTCAAAGTGGTCTTGGATCAATGACAGACTGCTGGGAGAAGACGGAAAGGCACACAATTCAGTCCCATTGTTTCTCTCTCCACACGCATCCTTGAAATATCGAGTTTGAGGGAAGTCGTGATTGCTTTGATAATTGTATTTACGGACCCCATGTGGCCGCAGAATCCCCTACTCATTAAACAGAGGAAAAACAAGCACAAAACACACAGATGATTATAACTTGCATCTCAGGCAGGGGCCGTTGTGGATAAAAAGGCTCTGCCAAATTACAGTGACGATGATGAGGATGATGATGATGACAAGAATACCAAGCAGAATAAGAATGAGGAATAGCTTATATGGGAGTGCACACTTTCCATAAGTAATTACTGCATTTCACTTTCAAAGGTACGGAAGGTATTAACTGCTTAATGTCACTCGACAATAGGCTACCGGACTAAAACATTACAGAGAATTGATGTGCAATGTTTTACATAACTCAAGGAATATATTAAAACCATTTCACAGAACATTCATTTTAACTCGTTTAACATCGTTATTTTAGATTTTGTATTGTGCGTACTTTAGAGATGAAAATAAATGCTTTCATGAAGCTATATAAAATAAAAGTAAAGTAAATAAATTCTAAATGAATCCAAGCAATGCCAAAATTATACCCACACAAAAACACTAACATGTGTAACAACATGTTCCTCTGTGCAATGTAAACATTTTCTGCTTGTTCTAAAAGTCATAGTAAATACTTATCAAGACCAGGAACATGTTATGACATAAAAGGGTCTAGTAGTTACAAGTAGTTCACAACAGTGTAACTCAAACGAAAAGATCTACACATAAAACAGACGGGCCATATGCTGGTACGAGAGACGACGATACTATATTACAGTCATAATATAGCCTACTGTTGGACTTAATTTGTTCTTAGTTCATGTTAATCAGTGTTTCAAGCTATATATTGGTTGCAACATCAGCACTTACGAAATGAGATATTCTTGGTTGCTTGATCCACTGAGCCTCCGCGTCGACGACGACAGAGAGTGTCATTACAAGCGTTCTTCAAATTCGGTGTGTAAATCTTCTCTGGAAGAAAAGTGGAAATTTGAGGGTTCGGTTTCAACGCTATAACTACAGCGTCATCTAATGGTCACATATGAATACAGCGGCGTTTTAAACATGGACTACTGCATATATTGATACGGTATCATTGACCATGATACTAGTCAATAGACATTAACTACTTTGCTTTATTTGCATATTTAATTTGATTCAATTTGGGAAAACCACTAGTTTAGCATATTAGTGCCACTTTATAACACTGCAGTGAAACGGAAGTAAAAACTGAACAAAAAAAACACGTCGCTGAGCATACATTTGTCTTCCGATATTTGTTTGTTGATAGCAGTAAACGTTAGCTTACCGGTTGATACCTTGAGTAAAAAAGTTAGGATGCAAGCGCAAAGACAGAGACGACCACACCCAACTTCCAACTCTTTCGAACTGTCGCGCCGTGTTTGATCGGGAATCGCGGAGCATTCTGGGACGGCTCCGCCATCTTTGGAGAATACGAGTTTAAAGGTCATGTCACCTGTGATCTGTCACTGTCACCAGTCGTTTTAAATAATTAAATAAATACATTTTTTAAAAAAATGTATAAAGAACGTGAAAAACTGAAATGACCGTAGAGGGAAAAGCTCACGAAAGAGGCAAGGGAGCGGTATCACCAAAAACTTTTATTAGTAAATAACATCGACCCGTGCCGAGTTGCCAAGTTCCGAGCGGTCTACAAATCTTGACAGCTTGCCACCGATTAGTGTGACCGACTTGCTGTTGATGACGCCACATTCCCATAGCATGGAAGCTATATAATGCTTGGTGAGTGGATATTGTCTGGAGATGCTAGCTAAACGTATGCAAATGTTGGTGCAAACAATTATTCCACTGCCCGCTGTGCCCAACCTTCAAACCAACTAAGACAAATATTCAGAGGCATGTGGACGTGCATTTCAAAGGTATGCTGATGTCAAACCCAAATTCATATCTATTTGAAACGACACCAATTCTGCCTAGTCTGTTCAAACATCAGATATTTTATTTTTGCTGTACATATTGTTTATGCCCTGCACCTGAACAAATAGGATGTGGCCATTCTACTGTACCATCTCCTTTGTAAACTAAAAAGGTAGCATTCAGGTGACTACATCAGAATCTGTACAACTGGCATTTTATGAGAAAGTTTAAAATGTACAACATTGTTAATCGAAAGTTATATGTGGGTGGGTAAATTGGTGAATATGCTCTAGAACATGATTTGTCATGGATTTATAAATATACAAGTTTACACTGGGTTTGCACTGATGTTTTATTGTGGTACAGAAAGGACTGGCCTGATAAGCATTCTTTGTTTGCAGTTTACTTCTACTTGACCGCTCCCTGCATAGCTGAGACAATCTTCTTGTCAGAGCAGATGCCTACCTCCCCTACTCTCAGAGCAAATCACCAACAACTCTGTGGGCCCCACTCATCTCCCCCTGCCCCCTCTTTCAACAGTGTCTCTGCCTAATCTGGGATGTACCACCAAATGCGGGGTCACCCTGTGACTGCAGCCGTGACCCTGTAAAGTGACTATGGTGCCACAGGGACTGTGCCTGTGACACGCTTCCTAACAGCGAAGGATGCTTGTGACTGAACTGACCTGTGTTATGTGACTGTGACTGTACCTGACACACCTCCACACCTCCAGGCCTTTAAAATATTACATAAAATGGCAAAAGATGATCATTTAAAATATTTTTTAAAGATAATATTTTGTGTGATGGTTGAAGAAGGGACATGTTTAACAGCAATGGTGATGTCACAGTTCAGTCCATTTCCAAGCATTTGCAGATGCTGTCTGTGTATCAATATGGACAGAAAGCTGCCAGTTGTTGGCCAAATTATATAACAAAATATGAGAGAATAATAATGATATTAATAATAATAATTTCAGCAATTACAATAGGTTTCCTCTGCTTCGGCAGACAAAGCCTTCCATCCTGCTTGTGTACAGGAAACTACATTCCCCAAAAAGGGACGTACGAAGACACACGTTGGCAGACTTGTCCTTACGAGGTGATGTCATTTCTGTCTTGTTGGAAGGGGATTTCACCAGGAAGAGAGTTGCGTTAGCTAGCTATAGAGACAAAACAGAGGGGGCGGAGGACGCAGAGGGGGCGGAACTTCATCACTCAGATACTCAGTCACCTACATTTGTGTTTATAGGGCTGAAAAGTCTGTGGCAGTTGCCGTGAAGAAGGGAAGGCCATTCGCCCTTTTCTGGTTCCAGAACATGCAGCCTGATCCCTTGTCGCAGGTTGCCTGCTTCTTGGGACTCGCTCGGCAGGGTGCGTCGCTCGTGCGCGGCTCTCCCGGTTCTTCGACCACCGCTAATCACAGGAGCGCTTCAGAGCCCCTTATTCCTCCCACAGCCGACAGCCGAGGGTATACCATAGACTGAACACGCGGCATACGCACCTTGCTCCGCTACTGGCCTTGCTAACTCTTACTGGTGTCCTGGTCAGCACGCCTGAGGAGGAAGAGCCGAAATCACATTTCTTTTGACTGTCAACAGGAGGTCAACTTAATACGCAGACCTCTTCCCCCGTGGAAATACAATAATCCAGTTCTGACGGCCCGTGTGAGGGACTAGTAGTTGTGAACCTGCAGTTTCTGTGGGCTTTTGGTTCTGCCCTTGTCCCTGCCTAAATTAGGGGGGCACACAACTCCGGTCCTGGTAGGTATATCCGTGTGCCGTTTCTGTTCCAACCGATTAACTTAGATTTAGTTTTCTGACAGCTCAATACCTGTGCTGTTTCACTCCTGTACTTGAGCGCAGTAAAATCTTTAGGATACACCTGCACTCTGTGCCTGTAGCTGGTGCCTGTGCAAATGTCAGATCAAGATATGATTGAGTCAATCAAAATAATTAAGAGCAGACGTTGGCAAAAAATCCAAAAATTGATCTGCCCCTGTGTACCCCTACCTTACACCAGATGCCATAATCCACAGATTTCTCCCTCCTTGCCCACCCCAGATTTATACACTACATCGTGCCTAACATTCACACAGAAGTTACGTGTAAATAGCCACTATAATTACCCAATTTTTCCCCTCAGGCATTGTACCCCCCCCCCCCCCCCCCAATTCACTTTTATACAATCCATCACTGTTTGGCATTTTATGTGCCTATGAATTCTGCAACTTACATGTTTTGCCAAATGATGCCACCAACAATGCCACCAAAAATAAGAAGACCTACGAGGAGAAGAACAAATAATTGATGGACGCATTTGACTTTACACTTGAATTCAAAGACTGCACACTGAAAGTGTAGATCCACTCAGGCCACAGATTTATTGTTAGGTGCACAAAGGCATGTTCCCTCTCCCCAGTTCTCCTTTATAGCCTGCAGATTATGAAGGTGGCAAGTTTAAATCCTGGATACACAGTAGTTGTGGGAAACACAATTTTACCTAAACAGATGGGTACAGCAATGGCAGTGACGTGGTCTCTAGTCACCAAGAGGGGTGTTCCTGTGCATCCAAGAGGGGAAAAAATAAAAATACTTTTTTTTTACATTCTGATAGAGGCTACTCAGAACATTCCTTCATCACAACATCATCACCATACAAAGCAGTCTGAAATAAGATAGTATAGAAATACACCTCTAGGTGGGAGAAAGAAAGATCTGAAGTGCAAGATAAGATGTCACACTTGCACGCGCACACACACACACACACACACAGTAAAGTATGAATCAACCCCATGCATTGTGTGCGGTTCTGTTAATATGCAGTCCAGTTGCCTCATGCAGATGATGAAACTGCATTCAGTCATCAAGACAATGTTTTCAAATTTGTACATAATGCTATTTACCTACAAGTCAGGTCATCACAGAGGTTGAATGGATAGAGACGTAAGGCTATAAATGAAATCATTGCGTCATGCATGAAATCAGCATGCACGGCTTGTGGTGAGCTCCTGGCCTTTAGCCTGCAATCAGAAACTCACCCAGGGAAGCAGCTGGAGTGGTTGAGGATATGTGCTGTGTTCCTGCATAACCAAGAGGGGGAAATCCACAGTTCAGATTTTTAAAAAGTACTTCCATGGCTTTACATTAACCATTCTTCCAAAAGATATTCTGTCATTCGGTGTTCTGATGACGGTGGTGAAGAGCACTGTTGGTCCAAAATCTCCCATAGGTGTTCAATTGGGTAGAGATCTGGTGACTGCCAAGGCTACAGTATATGATTCACATCATTTTCATACTCATCATACCATTCAGTGACCCACCGTGCCCTGTGGATGGGGGCATTTCATGTGGATGCGACCCTTTCAAAGCTTTCACATCGTAAGGCTACATTCTGTCATTCACACTGTAAGGCTACTCTACCATTCCCAGTCTAAGGCTATGCTATATCCTTAGGTGACAGTGTGAATGACAATCAGTATTATCAGTTCCTGCAGTAGAAATAAAGAAAAGCACTTACCGGGGTAAGGCTTGGAAGGTAGATCAAGCTCAGCGCAGGCTGCAGAGAGAGGATATTATTACACACAACTGACGTATGACTGCACAATGATTGCATGATTGCAGAATTTCAGCTGCATTTGGCATTTTGACTGACAATCTATGAATAGTACCACATTTTATGCATTTTTACAACATAGTCATCTGCCAGCTTTCCAGATCCTTCAGTCCCACCCACTCCACTCTACACCACAACAGCAGAGCATACAGGCAGCAATACTCACGCTTGCTCACTGAGTCGATTAACTCTCCATCAGCTGAAGAGAGGTTCTTCCGTTCAAATTCAAGGTCATCCGGAGTTCTTAGCACAAGGTTACCGTTAGGCATCTGACAGGGCTCATCTGACTTTAGGTTGTCCAGGAAGCACTCTGGGATTTCTTCATCTCCTTTCTCCCATATACTCTTGTCACTTCTTTTCAGCCATATTACAGTCACGACAGTTGCACAGCGTTGTTCCGGGCAGACTGCGCACATTCCTGTGACGTGAAAACAGGAAGTCTTACTTTCCAGGGACGGGGTTTATGCATCGATTAGACAGAATAGCACAGGGTTCCCATCAGTCATGACAGCACACCAAAGACCAAACAAGGAATGGGTTTGATGGGTGGGACTGAGGGGGTGGGGGGCAGGGGAGGGGTAGGTCCAACAGTTAAAAGCAAAACAGGGTCTTCTAAACGGAACAGCTAGTTTCTACAGTTAAATGTGAGATTAGACATAAAATGGAATGACCATTCTGAAATCACAGATTATATAAATCATTTTAATACAATGCACGTACCTCATGCAGATAATGAAACTGCACTGACTTATCATGTTGATGTTTTAAAACTTGTACATAATGCAAGTTACAGAATTCCTACAAATCATTATGGGCGTTTAATAGATGGAAATCCAAGATTAAAAAAATCATAAAAATAAATGAAATAATTTACTTATGCATGAAATCAGCATGCACAGCTTCTTTGAGTTCCTATTCTTTAGCTCACAATCAGAAACTCACCCAGGGAAGCAGTTGAAGGAGTGGTTGAGGATGTGTGCCGTGTTCCTGCGTAACCAAGAGGAGGAAAACTACAGTTATACTTTTAAAAGGCACTTCCACGGCTTTACATCAACCAATGAGGGTGCGGAATCATCACCGTAGTGACGTACACGGAAACAATCAGCTGGAGACGCACAGTCAGGCAGAATGACACCTCTCAACATTTCATGCGATAGGCATCTCAACACTTTAAGGGCAAATCCTAATATGTATGGCCAACTGCTGAACAGCGCAAGCCACTTTAATACCTTTAATTTAATTCCTTTTCATGTCACTTACCATAATTCTCCATTACCTGAAGTGATATCGCTTATTAATATAATGTTAGTAGCCTGTTTGGTTACATAAGGTTTATTAGATGCAAAGCTGGCTTGTAACTCACTCAAACACTCACTCATTCATGTTTAGCAAGCTGAAGATTCTCCACAAGGGGAAGCTAGTGCTACATTAGAGTGGCACATTGAGTGGTGTCATTAATGTGTAATGGTGTCATTACACATTAATGACACCACCGCGCAGTTAATTTCAACAGTAGAAGGTCAGCAAGGTGACAAACCTCTTCTTGGAGGGAGAAAGTTGACAAGAAGAAAAAAAAGTGGGTAGTTACGTATAGGATTACACTCTGTACCACTTACCTGGTTTCGGAGTCTCACTGCTGTTCACTGGCTCAAGTCCCAATGCCAGTAGGAGCAGGACAATGTCTGTAGAATAAGTTGTATTTTACTTTAAATTGAATGTTAGTCATTGAACATAATTAATCTTTGATATGTATGTCTACACGCAAAAAGCAAACAAAATTCAGACAAGCGCACACACGCAAACACTTCCCAGACACTTCCCAGACGTTTACAACCAAAAACGAACAGAGAAATAAGTACATAAAAATGCAAACAACTCTGACGGCCGAGTGTTTTGGGGGCCGCCTTCTGTACGTCTGTACTCCACTTGCTTCCTCTTCCTGGAGCACACCTTCCTCTGTCCCACTATCTCGTTGGTGAGCTTCATTTAACCTGTCAGTGCGAGCAACACTTAAGAGTTTTCATATAATTCATAAATTCACCCCAAAGTCAGACAGTCAAATATGGTTTTAGAAAGTAGCACTAACTTAAATTGCTTAAATTGTAACCTTAACACAACCACCGAACAGCGTTTTGAAATAAAGCCGAAATGTAAGCCAGATTTATTTGTAATGTCGAGTGTGGCATCTTTGACGAGAGGCAGTATTTATAGTCTACTTTGGGGGTACGTGTAAAGACCACCCCAGAAAGACTAACGCATTTATTTCATATTTATTCGAGAAAACTGGCCATAACCTATTTAAATACAGGTCCTGTAAAAACACACATAGCAAACTGTCTAAATAAGGGGGGGGGGGGCACAACTTCATGCATATACATTTCGTTATATTAATACAGATTCTTTAATAATATCAACTTGGATGACAACAATGACATTTTTTCTACAACTAGGTACAGGTTGTTACACATATTTCGCCTATTTTATATACAGTTGCAAATGTGTTTCCGTTTTGCAGTCTATCGCGCGAACCCATTTTACCCAAACCCTGACAGGCTCCCTGTGGCGTACAAGGGAGTTTCAGACTGCGGTCAAGCCAGCCGCCACTTCGGAAATCACAGTCAAGCCAGCCGCCACGTTATTTCCTACTATATACTAACACCAGATCATAAATGGAAATGACATTTTTCATGTTAAAACATGCTGAATAAAGCATCTTTACTTAGGGCCAAGTGACTTGAAAGAATTGAGGAAATGTTGGGTAGCATTGCTTTGGAATACATCTTATTTAATCTCGGTGAAGCAAGATAGGCTATATTGTTTGTAGTAGCGTAACTTGGCGTCATTTTGATATCAATACTTTTAATGGCAGGCCTGGATTTTGGCAGTCTGAATGAGTTACAGACGGGGTATGTCTTGTATGTGTGAGTAACAGAGACTGTGGTGAGTAACTTGGCATTTTTGTACGTTGAAAACGTGTTTTTTATGAGATAGGTATATTAGGACCCAGCAAGTGAACACTACAAACGGCGATGGAGTAGTAGCAGTTACTGGCTCATTAACTGACTGTGGCGAAAACCTACGACGATAACTTGCTCGGTTAACAGCAGGTCTACCAGACAGTTATATGAAAATTAGCCTAGTCAAATCACCAGTAGCCTAGACATCTCTGATTGATTGAGCATCAGTGTAGTCGATGTTATTCCCCTGTGGTTCATATTGCTAATGCGTGAGCGAACCACGGATAGCCTACGTAGCTCACTGGCAAGCTGATATGCTAGCTAAGCATATTCGTTCTGCTGATAAACATAAATTGAAGATAACTGAACATGACTTTATTATTAATGTCATACATATACCGTGATTACATGACACAGTACAGTCACGGATGGAAATTAAACCTTACAATTCAAAAATGCAAGTGTTTGACAAGTTTATGCAATCGGGTAAACGGACATGGAACATTTAGCGAAAAAGCGTCCGTCTGTGGGTAACCTGACACGTGCTCTTACGCTAGCTAGTTCCCTGAAAAACATAACTATTAGCGGGATCTAGCGACCATTAAAATATGGTATGAAAGTACATCTACTTACATACTTTAAATAATTTAACTTAAATATAATAATACTGTTAAATAAAGATACTTACCGATACCTTGAGTACAAAAGTTAGGATGGAACCGCAAAGACAGAGAGACGTCCGCACTGAACTTCCAACTCTTCAGAACTGTCGCGCCGAAGGGCATGACCCACTGTGTTTTAGGGAAGGAAATCGGACTTGCAGGAAATCGGACTTGGACCAGAATGCATTTCCCTCAGATAGAGCACTGATGGTCCCCAGCAGCAATGACTCTCCAGCTCCACGCCAGGTTAATTTAGGATAGAAGATAGAAGGATAGAGGTCCATGCATTCCAAATAACATTTTACCTCCAATTTTTCTTTATTCCCCAGTTTTGGAAATCCCTTTCATTATGTAGGATTGTCCCGTCCCTGAAACATCCATCAAATAAGACGGGGTCCATGTGCGTCCTTCTAAGCATGTGGGGGTCCAAACCAGCATGTGTGTTCTGCTAAGTGTGTGGGTGTCCAAACCAGCATGTATGTTCTGCTAAGTGTGTGGGTGTCCAAACCAGCATGTGTGTTCTGCTAAGTGTGTGGGTGTCCAAACCAGCATGTGTGTTCTGCTAAGTGTGTGGGTGTCCAAACCAGCATGTGTGTTCTGCTAAGTGTGTGGGTGTCCAAACCAGCATGTATGTTCTGCTAAGTGTGTGGGTGTCCAAACCAGCATGTATGTTCTGCTAAGTGTGTGGGTGTCCAAACCGGTGTGTGTGTTCTCCTAAGTGTGTGGGTATCCAAACCAGCATGTGTGTTCTGCTAAGTGTGTGGGTATCCAAACCAGCATGTATGTTCTGCTAAGTGTGTGGGTGTCCAAACCAGCATGTATGTTCTGCTAAGTGTGTGGGTGTCCAAACCAGCATGTATGTTCTGCTAAGTGTGTGGGTGTCCAAACCAGCATGTGTGTTCTCCTAAGCATGTGGGGGCCAAACCAGCATGTATGTTCTGCTAAGTGTGTGGGTGTCCAAACCAGCATGTGTGTTCTCCTAAGCATGTGGGGGCCCAAACCAGCATGTGTGTTCTGCTAAGCATGTGGGGGTCCAAACCAGCATGTGTGTTCTCCTAAGATTGTGGGGGTCCAAACCAGCATGTGTGTTCTCCTAAGATTGTGGGGGTCCAAGCATGTGTATTTCTCCTGTTCTTTCTCTGAGATGCATTTTTACCTTATATTTTGTTTGTTTAATTACATTTGAAGTGGCAATCCTAAATTTTTTCATATTAAAAATGCCACATTTGATACATTTTCACGCTAGCATATTTCTAGCAATATCAATTCAATGTTTTTGCGTTCTGAAATGTATCCTCTGTGTGCTGATTTCCACTGATGGTGTTGGGTGCAGCAATCCCACCAAGCACATAAATATTTAAGTTCACCATACAAGCAGGTATACAAGTTTACCCAACAGTGCTATTGGGTCACAACCAATAGTAATAGTCAACTATAATCTTACAGAGAGAAAGAATCATGTATTCCTTTTTGTTTTAAATAAAAAAAACTTTATTCTGACAAATTATGTGGTTTTAATAAAATGACAGATTGCGTTACCTGGGTAACTGCATGAGTTGTGTTGTGTTCACACCAAAATATGAACATAATGAAAGAAAAGGACATCACAAGTGTTCACTGGAATAAGTTTATTTGTCATATTTGTAGTAACTGTGTGTAAACTAACACTGCGTATAGAACGACACACACATTTTACACCATTACAGTATGACAGCTCTGTTACAGGTACAGAATGAGACTGCTTGTCTTTTTGTTCCTGAAAACCAAGAATCATGAAAAACCAGTTTGAATGCTAAAATATTCAACAAGGATTCCACAGGTCATTACAAGACTTTACTAAACAAGACACATTTGTGAAAAAATCAGTATTCATTCAATTAGAGTTATAGAAAAGATAATAATTAGTAATCTTAATTTTCAGCAGCTATGAATTTCTTTGCAGATTGTTCTTTGCTTATAACCTTTGTAGGCTATTTGTCATGCTTGAATACATGAATGAGCTTGAAAGTAAACCTTTTGAATATCTTTTGCCAAAATATTTTGAATTGCAGCATAAAAATATATTAAGGGAATTAGTCAAGGTTACAAAACTGGGTGAAAAACTAGATGCAGAATGTTTGTTATCTTAAAAGGCTAGGATACAGGTGGTGGAAATTATTAGTCATGTTTCAGTGATTAAAAGTTAATTAAAAATGACATGCAAACACTGGTGTGGTTGAGTCGTCTGGCCACACCCACACACCTCTACTGAACCAGGGGAACCATGTGATCTGACTGGAACTGGGGCGGAGACAGCAACAAGGAGGACAGCCGGGAGCTCCCACCGTATCTGCCCTGTCTCATGTGACATCACTTCCTGTACTTGCTGCCATTTTAGGTTTTATTATTGTGAAGAGCTAAGCCAGTGAATCAGTCCTGTTATAATCTTCGCTGTTTGAATGTGGAAGGCCCTGGCTGATCTTAGAAAGAGGGTATATTATTTTTAAGAAAGATGAAGCAGACAATTATTAATATTATTTTAAATTTCACAGTGATTAGGTGTTGGGGAAACATGGTTCTGTTAGGTCTGGTCAAGTTCCTCAATAAGCACGTAAGGTAGCACATAAAGATGCTGTAATTACTTAGGCGTACGCAGAGCAACATAAAAATCATTTAACCTGCACGCAAAGACAAACAAAATGGAGGGGTAAACAAAATCAAGTGAACAGGTACCTGGAACAGCCCCCCGGGGAAACACCAGCCGGGGAAATTAAATGGTCGGGCACATGATGCATTAATCCGTCCCATGAGGCACCGGTTCAGTGGCGTACTTGTGGGATATCCAATCACGCACATCCCCTCGGGTTTGTTTTAAAATGTCAACTGTGCATTGGTTTTGGGAACCACACTTGCACCAAGCCCTGATTAGAAATGCATGTTAATACATTGTTGCTAGGGAAACCGACTATGCCTCTTAGCTAGAGGACTGCTTCCAGTGCAGACACGGGGATTTGTGAATAAGCTCTGACCCAAGACCATTCAGTCACCTTTGGACCGAGATTTTCACAGAATTTCAAGCATAGTATGTATGATTTTTGTCTCCAAAGGCACAGTATTTACAGATATTTTACAACGGCCAGTAAACTCCAGTTAAAGTGCTCCAACCAGTAACCTTCCAGTGGACAGTAGTGTGTGTTGTCTGACAGGATTCTAGGACAATGCAACTCCTCCATCTCCACCCACTCCGTGTAATTTAAAAATGCAGGACAGCCCTGTCCGTCAAATATAGTTATGTGCTTTACGTTCCAAAATACAGAATTAACGCTTAGGTTAACCACAGAGCGCTCAGGTGAAACATGAATGTAAGTAATGTTTAGCAATTACTGTGAGAAAACATAAATAAATAAATAAATAAAATTATAAATAAATATAAAGATATGTGGTGTGCATTTCCATGTGTGGCTTTACACGTTATTACATGCAAATGTCATCGGGGCACTTCTACTGTGGGTTGAAGTCACAAAACAGGAGACACGATGAGGCTGCTGAGGACCAAAGGTCAAGGGAACCAATCACACTCTGAGCTGGCCAATCCATATTCCTGCCAATATTAGCGGCATATCTTTTTTGTTGCAAAAAAGATTAATATATGAGCAATGTCGTAATATAAATAAAATGGTTCGGGGAAATTTACATGATTTACTGATGTTTTGGTGTGACTGCCATCCAGTTTAATAAGCAAAATGAAGAAAGGAATGAGAAAGCTTCAGAACAACCTACAGGATAGGCCTTTACAACACAGTATTAGTCCTGACTGAGTGCTCTATTCAAAACCATGAAAATAAGCTCTATGCATGGATAGTACCATATTAATAACATCGTGGATAGTACCATATTAATAACTCACTGCAGATAGTCCAGTATTAAATCACTGCATATAATACGGTATTAATAACTCACTGTGTATAGTATGGTATTAATAACTCACTGTGTATAGTACGGTATTAATAACTCACTGTGGATAGTGCGGTATTAATAACTCACTGTGGATAGTACAACATTAATAACTTGAGTAAATTCCATTTGTCACATGATCTGTAAAAAAAAAAAGAAAGAAAAAAAGGTCCATCGCAGCGGCAGTGTCCTTTGTGCTTACCTCCATAGCGGATGGAGAGAGAGGGTCCCCTCTGGAGGGCAGGGGGTTGGGGGGGGGATGCCCACACCCCCTCCTGCCCCACCATCCTCTCTGAAGCGGCCGAGTTCATGAGGCTAGCTCCTGTCCAGTCAGGTCTAGGACCCCCTTTCCGGGGGGTGAGAGAGGCGGGACCGTCCATCGAGGCCCACGCCGCGGACACTGGGTAGACAGGAAACAGGAAGCGCAGGCCACGTCCAGCTCCCGGTGTTACTCGCAGGCCAGCTTGCTGTCGAAGCTGGACAGCGCTATGGTGAAGGCCTGTATGGCGCACATGGGGTAGTTGTAGTCCATGGTGAAGACATCCTCAGCCACGCGACCAAACTGCATCACAATGTAGTCCGCTGGGGGGGGGAAGAGTAGCACCTCCATTAATGTAAACTAAAAACAAATTAATTGCACACAGAAGCCTGCAGGGTTAGGGTTAGAGTCAGGGTGAGTTTGGGTTATTGTGTGGTTGGGTCAGGGTGAGGTTGGGTTATTGTTTGGTTGGGTCAGGCTGAGGTTGGGTTAGGGTGTAGTTGGGTTAAGGTTAGGGTGTGGTTGGGTCAGGGTGAGGCTAGGTTAGGATGAGGTTGGGTTAGGGTTCGGGTGAGGTCGGGTTAAGTTCAGGGCCAGGCTGTGTCAGGGTGAGGCTAGGTTAGGATGAGGTTGGGTTAGGGTTCGGGTGAGGTTGGGTTAAGTTCAGGGCCAGGCTGGGTCAGGGCGAGGCCGGACACTCACGGTCGTTGTCGTGGATGATCTGGAAATTCTTGACGGAGGCCTGGGTGACGCGGCCGTGGAAGTTGAGCACGTAGGACTGCGTGTCGTCGTTCCAGACGGGCGTCTTGTTGTGCAGCTCGATCACGCTCTCCGTGCTTTTATTCTGCCACCGCGCCAGCAGGGACTCGTGGTCCTGGGGGGGGGGGGGGGCGTGACACAGGGACTAAGCTCCGCCCACATGCACTCCTGAGGGCAAAAGGTCTGCCCCCCTCGAATCTCTGAGCCCTATGATTAAGGTCCTTAAAGGGTAATTACACCCTAGACCACTTTAAAAAATATCTAATAATTTTTTGCTGTAAACATGTTTGTATGCCTACTTTATAATGATTTTATAACATTTTAATCCATGCCATATTTCAACATTTCTGAAATAATAGCATTTTATCAGAACAAAAACCAAAAAAACATCTTGGTGCTGCCCTCTAGTGTTTTGCCGCCCACAAATTCGTCCGGTTACTTTTTAATACAATGGAACACTACGGACACCTAATTGGTTTCGGCCCAAAGTTTTTCAAACTGGAGAAACATGGCGGCCTGCTCATAAACTCTCACATTCCACCTAAACAGTTCAATAAAATGTGTTTCTGAAAACATTTGTGCAGAGAAATAGGGCAAGTAATTGCTGAAACTTGATTCATACATTTGCAACGCCTAGTTTGACAGTTTGATCCGAGTTTCACGAACCTGTACTACATATGTAATTTGCATATAAAAAAATTACTTTAGACGAATGAGATGGAGACACCTACTCCACCCATCCCAGGATGCATTTTTCTAAACTGTGTAGTAGGCAGAGCCAGGCTGAAACAGTGAGTGCAGTTACTCTCTAAACTTCCAGTTTTTTGTTAAAGGCAAAGCCACTCACATTGCGGGGTCTGATGGAGACTCGCTCGTGGTCCATGTTCATACCCGGAATAATCACGCTCATTTTTCGCGGTCCTTTGAAACCCAGAACATTGGTTTCCTAAAACAAAAATGATATACATCTCAAATACATATTCCTAAAAATACACTGTGTTCATAAATATACACAAAATTCAGACACACATGATGCAAAGTGCATGTGATTCAGATTGCTGTATTGTAATTGCAAATATTAATTTATATAAACAGCATGTGAGATGAGTGCATTTACTTTATTAAATCAATGCACGTGAACACTAACAGTGCAGTGTGGAAAATTATGCTTCTATTATCATCATCACACATCATGTAACAGAAGAACACAAGCCTAAACAATCGACATACAAATTTAACTAAAGTTCATTCAAATCTAAATCTGAGGATATTTTCAGCAAAAGATAATGATTTTTCATTGATGACAGTGGCCCAGATTCAGTAAATATTGCTGCTCCATAACTTTTGCTCACAAATAAAAAAAGTATTCATTTCTCCATCGAAATTGCAGTTCGGGAAGTTTTTATCATGACGTTAAGTTTTCAAAGGGAAAGAAAAAAACAGTTCCATGTAATTTTGAGTGAAAGTGAAGGGTAAGTATCATATTGACTGAATCCACTCCAAATCTCTCCAGTACTGCAATTGCCAATGTGGGCACTAGATGTCACTCTCTGTCTCACTAAATGTGTTCTCTTCGTTGAGCTCAGTCCCGCTGTCTGTCAAAAGCTCAGGAGACCATGTCTTAGTGTGGAATGTTCCTGTTCTCATTCACGCGTCACTGAGACTATGGCGCCGGCTCTCCGGACACTTCCTCCGCTAGAGGGAAATGAGCCGATCGCTCGCTCAAGGCGTCCGCATGCACTTACGTAGCAGATGGCGGCTAACTCCTGACGCAGGTTGGTGGCCTCCAGGCTGGAGGGGGTCTTGGCGGGATTGAGTCCGCTGTCGTAGACCGTAAACTTGGTGCCCATTAGGTTTGATCTGTCGAAGGAACGGCGATTGCCATTAATCTGTCCATTAGACGAGGTAACTGGCTTCCATTAATCTGTCCATTAGAAGCGGTAATTGGCTGCCATTAATCTGTCTGTTGGGAGGGAGGATTAGCCGCCATTAAGACTAAATGTGCGTTAGTCACCCTCAGCCAGCCCCGGACTCCCACCACCTCCCAGTCAATCTTAATGACTAAGACTGATGACCACGCTGATCGCCACGGGACAAACAATACATAATAACGACCAGCAAGGGCAGCCAACAGCATTTAGCAATACAATCACCTCAACCTACACGACAACAAATGGCACTAAAAATTAATCACCTCAATTTACATCACACTGAACAGCGCTAAGCAATATAATCACCTCATCTTACATCACAGCGAACAGCACAAAGCAATATACTCACCCCAACCTACATCACAACAAAAAGCGCTAAAAATATAATTGCCTCAATTTACATCACAGCGAACAGTGCAAAGCAATATACTCACCCAAACTTGCATCACAACAAACGGAACTAAAAATATGATGTCCGCAATTTACGTCACAACAAATAGCGCTTAGCAATACAGTCACCTCACATGACATCACAGTGAACAGCGCTAAGCAATACAATCACCTCAAATGACATCATAGCGAATGGCGCTTTGCAATATAATCGCCTCATCTTACATCACAGAGAACAGCATGCAGCCTCTCTCTCTTTCCCTCCCTTTCTCACTGTCTACGTTAATCAAGGCCATCTGCAAGCAGGCTCATTCCTCATTGAAATGAAAATGGATGGGCCTTCATGAAACAGTGATTCACTTGGGTACATTTCCAGCACGATGCTGGACTGCGTGTGACAAGGCTAATCATTAAAAACGTTACACCACACATCCATTCTCTGCTTTCAGAGAGAAAAGTACCATTGCTTCTTTGACATACTTTAAAAAAAAGTTATTAAGAAAGAGATAATCCATGATGAATAGAACATTAGCAACATGAGCAGCCTCACAACTAGAACAGAGAGTGAGAGAGAGATAGAGGGAGGAGAGAGAGAGAGAGAGAGAGATAGAGAGAGGTGGGAGACAGTGAAAGATAGAGAGAGAAACGCAGAAAGAGAGAGATAGAGAGTGGGGAAGAGAGAGAGACAGATAGAGAGAGGGGGAGACAGAGAGTGAGAAAGAGAGAGAGAGAGGTGGGAGACAGAAAGATAGAGAGGGAAAAGAAGAAAGAGAGAGATAGAGAGGGAGAAAGCGAGCGATAGAGAGAGGTAGGAGAGAGAGAGAGTTAAAGAGAGAGAGGGAGAAAAGGAGAAAGAGAGAAAAGGCACATTCCTCCAGCACAGCATACTGAAGCCTCTCTCACACTGTAGAGACACACAGCCTCTCTCACACTGTAGAGACACACAGCCTCTCTCACACGGTACAGAAACGGAGCCTCATTCGCACCTCAGTTTCCCGATGAAGCTCTCGCCGCCGCGCGATAGGTCTGTCGGGTCGATGGAGATGAGGTAATTTGAAGTTTTACTCTTCTTTCGTTTCCGGCCGGCCAAAAGGAACACCTTACGGCACACAGCAGAGAAGATGGTAAACACCTGCACCTGGCACAAGCACCGAGCACAAGCACTTGGCACAGGGCACCTGGCACAAGCACCGGGCGCAGCCACAGACAAGCAGGCCATGTTCCAGACAGCCCTGAATCACCAAAGGCACAACCATAACCATGGCGTAACCACAGCAATGACCCTCCGTTCCACCGGAGGGCGCCACCCACGGAACTGTGTGAGAACAGCATAAGAATGTTGTATGAGAATGTTCTTATACAGCTCTGTGGGCACACCCTGTCCAGTGTGCATCAGGAAGCGTGGATAGCCGGGTTTCTCCTGAGATTTATTCCCACTGAGTTTTTTCTCACCACAATTTGAGTGCTTTTCTCTACACTTATTTTTAGGTCAGTCGCTTGCTTTATGGGAGATCAGTCCTGTTTTTTTGCCCAATTTTCCTTTCAGCGTACTCTCTACAGCATCTTTGTGACAGTAGCTCGGTAAAAAGTGCCTATATAAATAAAACACCTCAGTGAGGAGAAACCAGAAAAGTGCTGTCCTGTGTTTCAGTGCATTCCCAAATCATTACTGACAGTGTAAAACATGAATACTTCCTTCTAAAGGTTCTGACTCACATACTGCATTATGGCATTAGAAGCGTTAAAGAATCTGGGGGAGCGTGTGGTGAATCCAGGCTGTGACTGGTTGAGTGAAACGGGCGGGGCTGCAGGAGCCTGACCTTCTTGCCGTCCTCTCTCTCCAGGTGCAGGTAGTAGGTGGGGTACATGCCCCGGTCCATGCCCTTCTTGTCGCGGGTGATCCTGCACTTCACGGTCACCCCCTGCGGCGCAGGCCTCAAGGTGAACTCCTCCAGGTCGTCCACGTCAATGACGGGCTCGCTGGCTGGAGGGGAGCAGGCTGACGCCACGTCCTGGGGAGGGGGGGGGGGGTGCAGAAGGGTTGGGAGGAGGGGGAGGTGAGGGAATGAAATACTGAGAATGAAAAAAAAAAAACCAACAGTCTTGCACTTTTATCCCCAAGTAACCCCCCCCCCCCCACACTTTTCCATTAAAACACTTCTCTAACTCCCTAAGGCCTCGTTAGTGCAGCGTTTCCCCTGAAGACACACACCCCATTACAGGAAGCTGAAGGACACCGTTTGCGTGTAAAATCGGGAGGTTAAATGTCTCATTCCATACAGTTATAATTGGGCACAGGGCTCATTCAGTACAGGTATAATTGGGCACAGGTCTTATTCAGTACAGGTATAATTGGGCACAGGTCTTATTCAGTACAGGTATAATTGGGCACAGGTCTTATTCAGTACAGGTATAATTTGGCACAGGGCTCATTCAGTACAGGTATAATTGGGCACAGGTCTTATTCAGTACAGGTATAATTGGGCACAGGTCTTATTCAGTACAGGTATAATTGGGCACAGGTCTTATTCAGTACAGGTATAATTGGGCACAGGGCTCATTCAGTACAGGTATAATTGGGCACAGATCTCATTCAGTACAGGTATACTTGGGCACAGGTCTTATTCAGTACAGGTATAATTGGGCACAGGGCTCATTCAGTACAGGTATAATTGGGCACAGGGCTCATTCAGTACAGGTATAATTGGGCACAGGTCTCATCCAGTACAGGTATAATTGGGCACAGGGCTCATTCAGTACAGGTATAATTGGGCACAGGTCTCATTCAGTACAGGTATAATTGGGCACAGGTCTCATTCAGTACAGGTATAACTGGGCACAGGTGTCATTCGGTACAGGTACGATTTGGTGCAGGTAATGTATACTGAAATAAGGTGGTACCTTGCTGGATCTTTTGCTGGTGGCTGAGCCGGGTCGAGTGTTGCTGTTAAGTTGGGAGGATGTGGAACTGTCTTCATCTTCATCATCCTCCTCTTCGTCAAAATTCATACTGCTGGAAATGCCTTTACAGAAAAAGAAAAGGCTCTGTGTCACGCTATGCTCTGGTAGACCCTATGCTCTGAGGAACCCTGTGCTCTGGGGCAGCCTGTGCTCTGAGAAACTGTGTGTGTGCACTGGGACAGCCTGTACTCGGAGGCAGCCTGCGCACTGAGACAACCCATGCTCTGGCACAGCCTGTGCTCTGAGACAGCCTGTGCACTGGGACAGCCTGTGTTCTGAGACAGCCTGCGCGCTGGGACAACCTGTGCTCTCAGACAACGCATGCGCTGGGACAGCCTGTGCTCTGAGAAACTCTGTGCTCTGGTTCACAGATGAATGAAGCTCATTTACAGAGTACAGAATAAACACCCAAGCAGCTGACCAGGTCCCTGTGCAACCTGCCAGCCACATGCTCCTTCCTGGCTTTATGATCGAGATTAAGAGCAGACGTCCACAGCACCCCTCCAGTGTTACCATGGCGACTGCTGCATTAGCTCCCCCATTGATGCAATAAGTGAACACGGGTGAGACACACCCCTCTCCAGTCAGCACTGAATCTCTCCTGCAGCACTGTGTGGCTACAGTATTAGAAACATGAAGTGAATGTGGAGAAAGAGGAAGTGCATGTGGAGAAACAGGAACTGCACACAAAAAGAGGAAGTACATATGGAGAAACAGGAAGTGCGTGTGGAGAAACAGGACGTGCACATGGAGAAACAGAAAGTACATGTGGTGAAACAGGATGTGCACATGAAGAAAGGATGTGCATGTTGGGAACGAGGAAGTGGATGTAGAGGGTATACTTCCTCTGTAATGCTGTATGTGAAGCATTGAGTGTCACAGCTGCCAATTTCAAATTAGGGGATCAAAAAGTTAGTATAGTACATAAATTGAGTAAAAAATAGAAGGATAGAAGAATAGAAAACCAAAATAAAAAATCAGATGTGAGGATGTATTTTCATCATTATAAGTTGCCAAGTGTTTTTTTTGATGCTTGGGCACAACTAGGCCCATGTGTGTTGAAATGAGTGAACGTGGGTAAGGTCGCCATAAGGACAGCAGTTGGAGGACTCCCTTCCCATTGCACCCTGGGAGCCAGCCAGGTGAAAGGACACACAGCTGCTCGTTAGGAGAGCAGAGGAAGTAAGAGTGAGAGACTGTGAGAGAGGGGGGGGGATGAAGAGAAAGGAGAGAGAAAGTTATTGAGGGTGATAGAAAGAGAGATGGAATGGGATATAGGGTTGAAAGGGAGGGGGAAACAATGGCAGAGGGGGAGAGAGCCGAGAGAAAAATGGAAAGAGAGGGAGAAGGAGAAAAAGACAAGGGTAGAGATGAATATTGGGAAAGAGAGAGAGGAGACGGAGAAAGGGGAGAGATGGATGAAGAGGGAAAGAGGAAAAAGAGGGCTTAGATAGTGATGGGAAGAGAGGAGACAATGAGAGAGAGAAGGGATAGAGAGAGTGAGACATGTTGGGTGTTAGTAGCTGTGAGACGTGTTAGCTGTTAGCTGTGAGACGGATTAGGTCCCGAGCTTATGACAGAATGACATCACTGGTGGCATGGCAGGGGGGAGGGGTGTCTGGGCTGATCTGAGAGGCTTTAGCAACAGTGACTAAACTCCAAAAGTAGGTCCAAAAGTAGGACGAATGCAGGCATTTTACAGACTTATTCAAATGCTGTAATATGAAAATAAATCAGCAATATGTTTTTGTTACAGTGTGAGAAAAACTAATGAAATGTGTTCTCATTGCCAAATAAATATTTCAGTGTTGAATGCGGGTGGAACTGTAGCAGACCTGCGGTACTGTAGCAGACGGGTGGAATCGTGGCGATGCTGTGGTAGAATGGCGGTACTGTGGGAAATGGCTGTACTGTGACAGACGGCCCGTACTGTGGTGATACTGTGGTAGATGCCGGTACTGTGGATGTACTGTGGCAGACGGTTGGTACGGTAGCAGACTAGCGGTACTGTGGCAGGCAGTAGTTCTATAGCAGGCTAGCGGTACGGTAGCAGACTAGCGGTACGGTAACAGACTAGCGGTACTGTGGCAGGCAGTAGGTTCTATAGCAGGCTAGCGGTACGGTAACAGACTAGCGGTACGGTAGCAGACTAGCGGTACTGTAACAGACTAGCAGCACTGTGGCAGGCAGTAGTTCTATAGCAGGCTAGCGGTACGGTAATAGACTAGCAGTACTGTGGCAGGCAGTAGTTCTATAGCAGGCTAGCGGTACGGTAATAGACTAGCAGTACTGTGGCAGACAGTAAGTTCTATAGCAGGCTAGCGGTACTGTAACAGACTAGCAGCACTGTGGCAGGCAGTAGTTCTATAGCAGGCTAGCGGTACTGTAACAGACTAGCAGTACTGTGGCAGGCAGTAGTTCTATAGCAGGCTAGCGGTACGGTAATAGACTAGCAGTACTGTGGCAGACAGTAAGTTCTATAGCAGACTAGCGGTACGGTAATAGACTAGCAGTACTGTGGCAGACAGTAAGTTCTATAGCAGGCTAGCGGTACTGTAACAGACTAGCAGCACTGTGGCAGGCAGTAGTTCTATAGCAGGCTAGCGGTACTGTAACAGACTAGCAGCACTGTGGCAGGCAGTAGTTCTATAGCAGGCTAGCGGTACGGTAACAGACTAGCAGTACTGTGGCAGGCAGTAGTTCTATAGCAGGCTAGCGGTACGGTAATAGACTAGCAGTACTGTGGCAGACAGTAAGTTCTATAGCAGACTAGCGGTACGGTAATAGACTAGCAGTACTGTGGCAGACAGTAAGTTCTATAGCAGGCTAGCGGTACTGTAACAGACTAGCAGCACTGTGGCAGGCAGTAGTTCTATAGCAGGCTAGCGGTACGGTAACAGACTAGCAGTACTGTGGCAGGCAGTAGTTCTATAGCAGGCTAGCGGTACGGTAATAGACTAGCAGTACTGTGGCAGGCAGTAGTTCTATAGCAGGCTAGCGGTAAGGTAATAGACTAGCAGTACTGTGGCAGACAGTAGTTCTATAGCAGGCTAGCGGTACGGTAACAGACTAGCAGTACTGTGGCAGGCAGTAGTTCTATAGCAGGCTAGCGGTACGGTAATAGACTAGCAGTACTGTGGCAGGCAGTAGTTCTATAGCAGGCTAGCGGTACGGTAACAGACTAGCAGTACTGTGGCAGGCAGTAGTTCTATAGCAGGCTAGCGGTACGGTAATAGACTAGCAGTACTGTGGCAGGCAGTAGTTCTATAGCAGGCTAGCGGTACGGTAATAGACTAGCAGTACTGTGGCAGACAGTAAGTTCTATAGCAGGCTAGCGGTACTGTAACAGACTAGCAGCACTGTGGCAGGCAGTAGTTCTATAGCAGGCTAGCGGTACGGTAACAGACTAGCAGCACTGTGGCAGGCAGTAGGTTCTATAGCAGGCTAGCGGTACGGTAACAGACTAGCAGCGCTGTGGCAGGCAGTAGTTCTATAGCAGGCTAGCGGTACGGTAACAGACTAGCAGCACTGTGGCAGGCAGTAGGTTCTATAGCAGGCTAGCGGTACGGTAATAGACTAGCAGCACTGTGGCAGGCAGTAGTTCCATAGCAGGCAGTGGTTCCGTAGCAGACGTCGGTACCTTTCTTCAGCATGGTGAGTCTCAGATCCTGCTTGCCCTGGCGCAGTACGCTGCCCACAGCCTCCCCCTCGCCCTCCTGCCCCGCAGGCTGACCCCCGGGCAGGATCTGGATCTGACCGCCCAGCTCCGCCACCTCGTCCTGCGCCGCCGCCGCCGCCGGCCCTTCCATCCCTGCCGGACCACAATGCACCGCGCTTCCTGTCAGCAGCCGCCACCCCCGCCACCACAAACCTGCGTCCCTACATGCCACACGCTACATGCTACATGCCACACCCGAGCATCCATGTTCCATCCGTGTTCCCGCACATGCACTCACACCGACTGTGTACCAACACAGACGTACACGAGTGTACTAACACTGACGTACGAGTGCTCCACGCACCACGTCTTGTGCAGGCACATACGTTCACGCGCATGCACGTGCTACAGGTAAATGCTCGCTAGGACACACGCACACATGCACCTCTGCATGCACACTCCCCGAATTGCGCTTTAGTCTCTCGTGGCCTCTAACGCGCTGCACAATGTCAAATCCCACTCATTTACTGAAAGGGCCTGAGAGCACCCTCAGCTGTGCCTTTAATTCCAATCACACAGAGCAGCTGGGTGTGTCTACCTGCCTAGGGTGCATCTACTCAAACAGAGAGAGGACATTGTGCCCACTGGTGGGTCAGAGTTCCGGTGTACCATTTGCAAGGGCAATCTGTTCTGCACGTCTCCAGAACAGCCCTCATTTTCTCATCCTGCTTTCAGAAATATCAGCCTCCATCTCCTTTTCATTCAATTAACCCCGAACAAAGGGTTAGCATCTGCTGTGCACAGTGTTCCAGTCGCCCCTGGGCTAAGATAACTACTCTGTACCCTCCACACCAACGCGCAGAGCAAATCGATACGGCCTTTCTCTTTCTCCGTTTCCCTCCCTCTTCTCTCCTCATTCCAATAAGCTGGAACGAGATGGGCACGTGCCACCTAGGGGTTAGCGTGTGCATCTGAACGGCCTGTTCCACTGCTAACAAGAGCCCAAATCAACCAGATCGAACCAAACGGACAGGAAGTCTGTGTGCAGCGACGGTGTAAATTATTCCCGTTTAGAGAGCACAGACACTAAAAGTGAAGAGCTCAGACTGAAGACTCTCCTGTTCAGATTTTGCCATGGCTCCACCTTGAGCCCTTTTAAAGACAGCAGCGACTAACCCTTTTCCTGTAAGATCCACTATTCTGTAGGTTCATTCCAACCCTAATTTGGCATACAGTACCTGACGCTACTAATTAGTAGCTCAACAGGATGTCTCGCTGTTAAATGAGGTGTGCTTTGAATGAGGGTAGGAGTGAAAACCTACAGGACGGTAGATCTCCAGGAACAGGGTTAGCTACCACTGCCTTAGGATATCCTTTCTTTCCTTTCATCCTGTTTTTGGATTTCCTTTTTGGATAATATTATAGGTATAGCTGTGTAAAGATGGCTAGGTGTACAGTGGTGTTTACTTTTATTCACAATACTAATTGTTGGTTTGTTCGGCAGACTTTACACTTATTGATTGTAAATGGGACTTCAGTGCCTTCTTGGTGATATCACAGTTCTGTGTTTCTGAGATAAACACAGATGTTCTCCACTCTGGATCAGAGTGCCTGCTAAGTGACTGTAATGTCCATCCATCTATCCATCCATCCATCCATCATCTAACCACTTATTCCTAGTCAGGGTCACAGTGGGGCTGGGGCCTATCCCAACATGCACTGGAGCGAGAGGCAGGAATACATCCTGCACAGGTCGCCAAATCCATCGCAGGTGACTGGTAATGTAAAGGCAATGGGAAATCGCAGAGCGTAACCTAACCACAGTTTAATTCTCCAGAAGCACAAAGCAGATGAGCTGTGTAGGGTCATGCATGAGAACGCAGCTGAGCACTGGGAGAACACTGGCGCTAAGAGAATTCACAGTGGATCCTGCAGGACATGCTCAAACGAATCATCCGCGAGTCAGGAAAAGGTGTGACGCAGGCAGTGGTCCTCATGCAGACGGTGTCGTAGCGCCTCCCAGCAGTGACCGCACTAACGTCCCCGCATGCCACCTATCTGTCAGGGATGACGCTCTTTCACCGCTGGCAGCCCAGACTCTCAACCCTCCCCCCCCCCACCCCCCCCCCCACCCCACCAACTGCATCAACTGCTCATGCAGTTGCCACAATCACAAGACTCAAAACTGGAGTTAAACCTGAAGACCCTCCAGGACTGGAGTTCAATCTGCAGGTACAGCGCTCAACAGCGCCCCTCCAGGACTGGAGTTAAACGTGCAGGCAGAGCGCGCCCTCCAGGACTGGAGTTCAATCTGCAGGTACAGTGCTCAACAGCACCCCCTCCAGGACTGCAGTTAAACATGCAGGCACAGTGCTCAACAGCGCCCCTCCAGGACTGGAGTTAAACCTGCACGCACAGCACCGGTCCAGGATTGGAGTTAAATCTGCAGACACCGCAGCCCTCCAGGACTGGAGTTAAACCTGCAGGCACAGCGCCCCCTTCAGGACTGGAGTTTTGAGATCCCTGCTCCAGACAGACACAGGCAGGTGGGCTGGAGAGCAGGTGAGATGCGGCAGGAGAAGGTGATGGAGGTAACGTAGCGCTAACCTTTGTGCTTCCCCTTTCTCTCCTTCCTGGCGCTGCCCGTTTGAGGGGTGCTGCCTGTTCGTGGGGTGCTGCCCGTTTGGGGGGTGGAAGCTGCAGACTTTTTGGCTGAACAGGGAGCTTGAGGATCCGCCTTTACCCCCTCCTGTTCAGCCTCTTGCACTAGGTGGGGCAGGAGGGCGGGGCAGGTAGGTGGGGCAGGGGAGTGTGTGTGGGGGGGGGGGGTAGGCAGGTGGGTTAAGGTAAGAGGATGCAGGTTGCGGAAGGCAGACAAGAGGAGAGACGAATGAAAGGGGAAGAGAAAAAAGGAGAGAGGAAGGGGGGGAGGAAAGATAAGTAGAGTTACGGCGAAGAAACAAGGAGGAGCCAAGGAGTCAGCAAAGGGCACAATGCAAGCTGGAGGTTGGGGGGGCGGGGGGCGGGGGGGCGGGACACAGAGACCGAGCAGGGAAAGGGCAGGGTTCAAACCTCTACTCTACAGTCTGGAGAGACAATTAATGAACCCAGCTTTGCATTACAATTTAAACTATTAAAAAATGCTATTTGGACAGTTTGGCTGCAGCAGACTGTTCCAGTTTTCCATAATGAACACATAAGCTGGGAAATTCTAATCACGTCTGGCCCCGTTCACCCTGGTGTCCTCACTGGAACTGGGGCTTCTGACTGTCGATCTCTCCACATGTTAGCAAGTGCAGTGGAAGAGACAACATGGCGTGTTTATCCGGTGGTTTCCCTGTGTTTTCCCTGTGTTTATCCTGTGTTTGAGCTATGTTTACTATGTGTTTTACCTGTGTTTTCCCTGGGTTTATCCTGTGTTTTACCTGTGTTTACTATGTGTTTTACCTGTGTTTTCCCTGGGTTTATCCTGTGTATTACCTGTGTTTCTATGTGTTTTCCCTGTGTTTTCCCAGAGCAGGGCTTTGCGGCTCCACACTGTGAGTGGATCCCCTGATCGCAGTGCCCCAGCCGGCAGAATAGCAGCGTTAGCGGCTACGCGGTTAGCTAGCATTGCAGAGCTGCCTTCAGCCTGCTGTTACTGCCAGGAGTGTCTGCTCTAAATATATATATATCAACCAATCAGGAACTTAATAAACAGAAAACGACCAATTACTTAACAGTATTTTCTTCCCCCCCCCCCAAACCTCTTTCTGTCTGTCTCTGTGTCCCTTTTCCCTTGGTCTGGTTGAGGTTAATGAGTTTCCTGGGAGACTCTGTGGCTCCACCCCAAAATGAAGTCCCCATTGGAACTTGAGATCTTTTACCCCCCCCCACCCCCCTTATCCCCACTCTGGCTTTCATGAGCACACTGTGTTCCAATGGGCATGGGGACAGCATTGAACTGTGACAGGCATTGAAATAGCCAATCAGAACACAATCAGCATGAGTGGGCACCTTGGTGCATCCAATCAAGACTAAATTAGGGGCAGGATGGAAATAGCAGCACCCTCAGACTAATTTAATTAAAGGAGGCTGTGGGGAAATTCTGCCCCTTTCTGTTGGTGTTGATTATTTAGCTTCTTTTTATTTATTTTATTTTTTTTGGTAAATTTGGGCACATTTCCTTCCACCTGCGAAAACAATGGAGCCTCTGCAGCTGAGGTCCAGTGTGGTGTTCTGTTCAGTATGGGTCCTGGTTCTGTTCTGTACAGGCCCTGGTTCTGCTCTGTACAGGCCCTGGTTCTGTTCTCTACGGGTCCTGGTTTTGTTCTCTATGGGCCCTGGTTCTGTCCTCTATGGGCCCTGGTTCTGGTGCTGCATGGGCCCTGGTTCTGTTCTCTACGGGCCCTGGTCCTGTTCTCTACGGGCCCTGGTCCTCTTCTCTACGGACCCTGGTTCTGTTCTCTATGGGCCCTGGTCCTGTTCTCTACGGGCCCTGGTTCTGTTCTCTGTGGGCCCTGGTTCTGTTCTCTGTGGGCCCTGGTTCTGTTCTCTGTGGGTCCTGGTCCTGTTCTCTATGGACCCTGGTTCTGTTTTCTATGGGCCCTGGTCCTGTTCTCTACGGGCCCTGGTTCTGTTCTGTACAGGCCCTGATTCTGTTCTCTACGGGCCCTGGTTCTGTTCTGTACAGGCCCTGGTTCTGTGCTGTACGGGCCCTGGTTCTGTTCTGTACAGGCCCCGGTTCTGTTCTCTATGGGCCCTGGTTCTGTTCTCTACGGGCCCTGGTTCTCTACTGTACAGGCAGAGTAACCAGGCTTTAGGCCTGAGGAGCTCTCAGTCGAACAGTGATCGAGTTCCGTGGGCTGACCACATGCAACTGGGTTGGGCAGTGAACAGTGTCCTGATGAGCACGGGACGGCAGGGAGGGAGCAGGGGGGGCTGCAGGGGGGGGCTGCAGGGGGGGGCTGCAGGGGGGGCCTGAGGGGGGACCGGCTTACCCTGGTACACGGTGCTGCAGTTGCTGCTGAGGTAGGACTCCACCAGGGGTGCCTGCTCCTCAGACTGCTTGGCCCTGCGGGTGCGCGAGCGACCGTCCACATTCGACTGGACCATCAGCGGCTCCTGCCGCTTCTTCTTCTGTTTCTGCTCCAACAGGGCGCGCTGCAACACACACAAATACACACACACACGCACACACACACACGCACACGCACAAATACACACACACACAAATACACACACACGCACATGCACAAATACACACACACACACGCACACACACACATACACGCGCACACATACACACACACACACACACACACACACACACACACACACACACACACACACACACACACCCCATACACACGCGCACACACACGCACACACACACACACGCACATGCACGCACACACACACACACACATACACGCGCACACATACACACACACACATACACGCACACACATACACGCACACACATACACACACACACACGCACACGCACAAATACACACACACACGCACACACACACACACATACATACACACACAAACACACACACACACACACACGCACACACACACACGCACACGCACACGCACACGCACACATACACACGCACACGCACAAATACACACACACACACGCACACATACACACACAAACACGCACACACACACACACGCACGCACGCACACACATGCACTGTTACTCGAATGAAGCATGGAACTGGCCTCATTTGTCAGTACTGATCCTATTAACCTGATTAAACTTCTCCCTGGTCTGATGCTCTGAAATTATTTCCATTTTATGTCCTCAGGCAAACCTCCTCAGCTGAACCCTGCGCCTCATCTCCTGCTAATGCCACTCAACGCGAGACCGCCTCCCCCTGACTCCACGGCCCCGTCTCCAACTGACCCCACGACCCCGTCTCCAACTGACCCCACGACCCCGCCCCTTCGGCAGAGTGCAGTCCCGCACACACATACAAACAAACACACACACAAGAATACACACATACATACACCCATAAATACAGACACACACACAAACACACACATACAAACCCACACAAACCCACAAACACACACACACACACACACTCTATATTACCCCGCCCCCCCCCACCCTCCCCCCAAAGAAAAAGGATGACAGACAATGTGCCCGTGAATTACACGCCATCCGGGCACCTGTCAATCACAGCGCCAGGTGTGAAGAAACGCGGAGCGGCTTCGCCGGAGAGAACGGCCTCGCTACGACAAACCAGCCGCGGCGCTAAGGTGCTGAGGCGCTATGGCGCTATGGGCGAGAGACGGGGTGGGGGGGGGGGGGGGCAGTCACGCGGCGGCAGCCTGCGTCAGCGTCTCCGTCAGCACCTCCGTCACACATTCCACGGTGTGAAACCCCCCCCCCCCCCCCCGGCCCCCCCGGCCCCCCCCGGCCCCCCCGGCACACGCCTCATAGCAGCATCGCTGCACCGCTCTCTTATACACAACGCTAAAAAAAAAGATGCCTTTGAAATCAGAGGAGCCATTTTAATTACAGCCGAGCCAAGTCACCGTTTATTGTGCAAAACGTGATTCTTCTTTTCCCGATGAACTGTGCCGTGAAAAATATATTTTCCCCTTCCTGGCTTCCTCTGTTATTGCATATTTGTCACACTGAATGGCTTCAGATCTTCAGACAAAATGTAGTGTCAGACAAAGGGAAACGGAGCAAACACAAAACACATTTTCAAAATTATTGTTTCATTTATTCAAAGAAAAAAGTTGTCAAACAGCCATATCACCCACCTGTGAAAAAAAGCAATTGCCCCCTTAAATGCAACAGCTGGTTGCACCACCTTTTGCTGCAATGAAACGCTTCCTATAATTTTAGCCCACTCTTTTTTTGCAGAACTGCTTTAATTCAGACAAATCGGTAGGTTTTCAAGCATCAACTGCTCTTTTCATCAAGACATTGACTTGGAGAATCAAAAACGTTTAGTTTCTTTTCAGCCATACAGATTTTTTTGTGAGTTTTTTTTTTTGAGTCTGTATATGTAAAATCAAAGAAGCAGCTCAGACGCGCAGTGCAAGACACAGCCAGGACTACCCCCCCCCCCCCCCCCCCAGGGGTTATTACAGGCACACCCCCCCAGTGGAGCTCCGTCAGGATCGCTGCTGTTTTGGCGGGACTGAGGCATGTGATGTTTCTGCAGACTCACAGATGACTTCCTGTCTGACGTCCTGGGAGGCCAGGCGAGCAGACGCTGTCTTTCCCACTCAACGTCTGTCTGTCTGTCTATCCATCTATCTGTCTATTTATCTATCTATCAATCTGTTTGTCTGTCTGACAGTCTATCTATCTGCCTGTCTATCACATACTCTAACTCTCTTACACTGTCTATCGCTGTATTTCACTCTTTATCTATCCATCTTTCTCCCATCTCCCTGTCCCTCTTTCTCTCTCAGTTGATTCGTTGATTGCGTCTGAGTCATAGGTGGGGCACGGGGGATGGGGGTTATTTCAGGACAGGGGTGGAGCTACATCACCCCCCCCCTCCCCCTCCAGCGTATGAGCACACCCACCTGCCTGTCCAGCTTCTGTTGCCGAAGGGTACCGCCCTCATCATCCAGAACGCTGCAGAGAGAGGTAGAGAGGGAGGGGAGAGAGGGGGAGAGGGGGAGAGAGAGAGAGAGGGAGGGCGAAGTAGACAGAGAGAGGGAGAGAGAGATGGGGGAGAGGGGGAGAGAGAGAGAGAGAGGGGGGAGAGAGGAGGAGAGAGAGAGAGGGAGGGGGGAGGGGGAGAAGGAGAGAGAGAGGGAGAGAAAGATGGAGAGGGGTGAGAGAAAAGGAGTAGAGGGAAAGAGAGAGAGAGAAAGAGGAAGGGTGAGAGAAAGGGAGAGACAGGGGAAGAGAGAGGGTGAGAGGACAGTTTGGCAGTTAAATATTTCATACATCATATTGCATGTTTTCTGTACACTTCGGCTCTGACAGCAACAGCAGTAAAGTCACTGAGCTGAACTGAAAGGGAGAGAGAGAGTAAGAGAGAGCCCGGCAGCTCACTCTCCTCATGGAGGTGCTCTCATTCAGGCAGCAGGAGGGCTGTAAGGGAGCCTGTTCCCCGTGCGCCCCCATCCTCCTTCACACGTTCCTCCCTTTGGGTCCCAGGACGAACAATCGTTGGACAATCAACAACAGCCTCTCATTGGACACTACTGGTGCTGTCGGCAACAGCCCCTCATTGGACAATCAGAAACAGCCCCCCATTGGACGCTACTGGTGCTGTTGGCAACAGACCCTCATTGGACACTACTGGTGCCGTCAGCAGCAGCGCCTCATTCGACATTCAGTAACAACCCTGCCCATTGGACGTTCACTAACAGCCCTGCTCACTGGACGATCAGTAAAGGCTCGGCACATTAAATATTCACACATAACCGTACCTCTCAGATGTGATCACTATATTTAACCAGAGAACACATAATGACCACATAATTCAGAAAGCTGGCACACTGCAGACAGAGTGAGATGATTCACCACCACATTTGTCTCCGGGATAATATGGGCAGAAGGAAGAGTCCTCCTGCACAGTGGCACAGGGAATCTGACCTTTCCTCACCCGCCCACCCCCCTGCTCTGCCCACCTCTTAGTCCAGGCGCTAGTTACCTCCGCTCTGCAGCTCATTCAGGTTGCCGAATCATAATTAATGGAAAAATGACAACAGCGACAAAAAAAAAAAACCAGATTACTGCCCATTGCGTCACATTTAATTGGCAGATGCTTTTATCCAAAGTGATGTACAACAAGTGCACGCAGAAGGCCATTGGAACAAATACAGAACACAGGTCAGATAAAGTGCAGTTCTGTCATAGAGTAGCAGTTATCCATAGCCATGAACACCAAGCCTAGTTCACACAGTAACACTATGGCTAAGTGCTCAGGCTAACTAAGACAGTAAGGCTGTGGTGAAATCTTTATACACAGTAGAAGTGAGGCACAATTACTACTAGACTCAATAAAAGAACTACATCATCGAGATCAATTCACAAGTGCTACATGAAAGTGCTGCTTGATTGGTGAGTAGGCCTGCAGGGAAGGGTAGTGTGAATGTTAGTCACGGTGGAGTCTGAAGTGATGTGTTTTCAAGGCCTTGATTGAAAACAGGCAGTGACTAAGTGGTTCGTGGAGGAACAGGGAGGTCGTTCCACCACTGCGGAGCTAGAGTGGAGAACCTCCGCGGTCGGCAGAAGCGAGACCAGTGATCACTGCAGGGAGTGAGAAAGTGGAAAAGATTCTGCCCTCCTGATAGATGTTTTAACACCGTCTGCCATGACACACGCCACAGCAGAGGCTGTGAGGTCACAGGCAGGGACTGTGAGCTCACAGGCAGAGGCAGAGAGGTCAGAGGCAGAGGCTGTGAGGTCAGAGGCAGAGGCTGTGAGGTCACAGGCAGAGGCTGAGAGGTCACAGACAAAGGTTATGAGGTCAGAGGCAGAGGATGTGAGGTCACAGACAAAGGTTGTGAGGTCAGAGGCAGAGGATGTGAGGTCACAGGCAGAGGCTGTGAGGTCAGAGGCGGAGGATGTGAGGTCACAGGCAGAGGCTGTGAGGTCACAGACAAAGGTTGTGAGGTCAGAGGCAGAGGATGTGAGGTCACAGGCAGAGGCTGTGAGGTCAGAGGCGGAGGCTGTGAGGTCACAGGTACAGCCTGTATTCTCATATTCCCCCAGGCAGAATGAGAAATCAGAGAAAGAGCCGTAGCGCGCGGCGACAGCCTCTGAATAATACATCACACTTCAGAGAGCAGAGAGGCTTTCAGACGAGCGCTAATCCTCAGCTCATTCTCAGATAAACCATCAATCATTTCGGTCAAAGGCTAAAAAAGGACATCCTGCCAGAGGATGATCAATACGCCTCCGTGTAATTACCTTTCAAAGGTTGATAATTAGAGCCCGAAACCCCATTTTACTGAGACACGGACGGCAAATGACATCCCGTAACGGTTCAGCTGGGGAAGATGTTCTTAGCGAGCGCGTGCTAGGCCCAGCCACACATCGCTAGCTTGAGTCTGCACTTCCTTATCTATGACTGGGAGCCTTCAAGATCAGGGGAGTGTCTGGCTTCTTCCCCAGCAGCAGAGGACGAGGTTCCACACGACCGTGCTGCATCAGCGCCCCCTAGCTGTGAGGCAGACACCCACACATGTCAGTGAGTGAGCTGCTAAGTTCTGTTCTGCTAAAGCACGCTGAGAGAGAGAGCAACCACTGGCAATCCCCAGCCATAAAGGAAAAAAAAAACAGATTATTCAAAAGTTTGCATGGTAACTGATTTTCACTTCAAGCAGAGAGGAACCACAGAGCGCACAGCGTGTGCAGCGGCCCCCGTTCCCCGAATAAAGCCCAGCACCCGCTCCGTCTCATTCCACGCGACACGGGGGGCGCGGCCGAAACGTCGGCAGCAGCAGGGCAGGGGCGGCCCAGCCCTGTGCCTGACAGAACAATCTCCACTGAAACTCACAAAGACCAGGAAGCAAAGCGTGATGCATACACTGCGTGTCATGACGCCTTCCTCTCTGAGTCACACTCCCTGATACTCTGCCCGCATTTCAGTGCCACGCATCAATACTTTATCAAGTCGTGCTTCTGTCATAAAAAGAACGGACGGCAGGCTTACGCTCGGGGGTCTGTTGCCATGGCAAGAGAGCGGCGGAGAGCATAAAAACGTTCATGAGATGTGACCTCCCAATAAAAACACTTATAAAGATGCAACTTCCTTTTCTTTGTAAAACCTGGTTTATCTACAGGACACTTCTCTCTTTTCAGCCTTAATAGCGATCCAAAAAAAGCTGTCACCACATTAAAAAATCTTTTTAATGATTAATTATATCCAATAATCGTATTTTGTTTACATGGTTTCATTCAATGTACTTTCATGCAAAATTCGGCTCAAATGCGCTGTAAATGCCCGTCTTTAAATGACCTGCAGTTAAGTGCAATATCAGCCAAGAGTACAAACAGCAAGAATTCCTCTGCTTTTTAAAAATCAAGGATGTAACAAAGACTCATATAAAAGAAGAAGGGTCAGCAAGAAAGATATAGTCAAGAGAACCTTCATCAGGGTGCGATGCTTATTTATTTATTAATTCAATTTATTAATGCAACTTACATGTTTTTTCTTTTATTTTAAGTTTAGATTATTTATTTCATATGTCCATTTTAACCTGTTTCAGTGTAAGGCAGTGTAGAATTCCACTGACTGATAGATCAGTAATAAAAATGGCAGAGGTGTTTAAGCACAAACTTACAAAATTTTAATAAATATAGTGACAGTTGCAAGATCCACAGCCTGTGGCTTGGTGCAGAGGCAAAACAAGAGAAGCCAATCAATAATATCCTCATGAATGAGTATGATGCCATATGACTCATACTAACATAACATTAATGATATATGATTAATACTTGCATAATATAGACATTTTAACTTAAGGATACGTCGAGGTGACAAACACATGTAGTTTTGACACAATACAAGCCTCAACGTTTTTGATCAGATTAAACCGAATTAAAAAATGACTCTCGACTATTTTTTAATTGCCTGCAAAAGCACAACTGCATCAGACGAGCACCAGTCTGACAACGTGCAGGGAACACAAAGAGGCCAGATCCCTGTGGCATGATCCCAATGCCTTGCAAATGCGCTCGTACAGCCGAGCGTGTCTGTCTCCACACTGAGGAGATCCTTTTTCCCAGAACCGGAATACTTTCATTATCCCCTATCAACCCTAAGGAGCCCAATCATCTCCTGTAATTGGAAAAGAAAAAAAAAAGCCATTATGTAGAATGATGGTTTCTGATTGGCTGTTACATTCAAATGAACCTCCAGTCCTCCCCCCACAGACACACCGAGCCCAGAATGCACTGGGAGGTCTCAGAAATAGCCACCCAATCACTTGAAGGCTCTTGGCTTCATCGCTGCTTTCTTTCACCCCACAAGCGGCGGCCACTTCTCCAGACATTGTCCCCCAATGGAAGAGGCAAGCTAGTTCTGTAACTTATGGCAACCAGGAACCAATGGGAGCAAAGGTAGCACTGCAACCATGGCAATGGAGCTGCTCATGGAAACAGCAGTGGCAACAATGCCACAGAGAGCAGAGAGACACACACACACACACACACCTTTTTTCCACTTAAGGAAATATGCTGGCTGGTTGGTTCCCAAAATGATACTGACGTCATTGACCACTTGGGCTGGAATTATAAGTCGGAATGATGCACCTACTCTACCCTGGCTGTACCCAAAGAAAAGAACAAGGACCATAAAAGGAAACAAACAAGTAGTACTTGCACACAGGTCTTTACGTAGCAGTTACTTCATAAGGGATGCGGGTTAGGGTAGGCCTGTTAAATTCAAAAACTGAAGGCAGCTTTCAACGTCTGCAACGGGCAAAAAATAAAGAGCATCTTTCCTCTCCTGGTAGGGGTTATATGCTGTCATCCGCACTCTGTATCTTTGTTTCCTGTCTGTAGCTCTTCCCCAACTCCCTCTTCTTGTTTCCCTATTCCACCAATGGGGTATTTCCCCATTGAGCCCCGAGTCACCACTAAGCCTGCTGCCTGCCCCCCCCCCCCCCCCCGAAGCCTGCTGTCTACCACCCCTGAAACCCCCCTGATCCAGCTGCCTACCACCCCCCCAAACCCCCCCCGCCTGCTGCCTACCAACCCCCCCAAACCCTCCCCCCCCGCCTGCTGCCTACCAACCCCCCCAAAACCCTCCCCCCTGCCTGCTGCCTACCAACCCCCCCAAACCCTCCCCCCTGCCTGCTGCCTACCTGCCCACCACCCCCAGGACCCCACAACCAGTCCTGAACTGATCAGATGGACCGATGGGCCCGTATGAGCCCCCTCACCATGAGCCCGACTGATTAATCGATCGCTTGCTTTATTTGTACTGTATGTTCATAAGTGAACAAACGCCTGACATTCTGAAACACAATCTTTTTTTCCGAGGCTATTTTCGTACATCTTGTCAGCATCTGAACGCAAGGCAGAGTTATGAATGGCATCCGCTTCCAGGGAATAAATCTCAGAGAAAACTCGCAAGAGCAGCACACCAAAAAACCACTCAGATCGTGGACGAAGACCGTGTGAAGTGATCGTAACGGACAGAGGTTCACCTGTAATGTTCCACAGGAGAAACGCATTCCTCCTTCGCTACTTAAGGCTCAATAAAAGAGCCAGTGAGGATCCCAGACTCGCCCGGATCCCCCAAGTACTGTCTCACGACCCCACGTAGCTCCCCGTCTCAAAAAAACAGACCGGCGGACAGATGCCCCCCAGCCTGGCCCTGATACCGCCCAGCCCCCATTACCTGACACCCCCCCCCCTCAGGCCCTCGTACCTGTAGGGTATCCAGTCTGAGCTGTGCCGGGTGCTCATGTCTGAGTGCGGCTCTAGTTTTGGGGGGGTTCAGCGGGACGGCCGGTGGCCGAGACGGACAGGGGGGGGACGCCGCTGAAGAGACCCAGCGAGGCCATCCTGTGGGGGACAGCGGGGCAGCTGCACACGAGTGTCCCGGTGTGTCTCCCTCTTTTCCGGAGAACCTCTGTATGTCTCCTCCTCTTCTGGAGAACCTTGGTGTCTCTCTCTCTCTTCTGAAGAACCTTGGTGTCTCTCCCTCTCTTCTGAGGAAACTCCAGTGTCTCCCTCTTTCCTGGAGAACTCCGGTGTTGCTCCCTATCTCTCTTTCCAGGAGAACCTTGGTGTTGCTCCCTCTCTCTCACTCTCAAAGAACCACGGTGTTGCTCCCTCTCTCTCTCGGAGAGCTCCGGTGTTGCTCCCTCTCTCTCTCGGAGAGCTCCGATGTTTCTCCCTGTCTCTCTCGGAGAACCTTGGTGTTGCCCCCCCTCTCTCTCGGAGAGCTCCGGTGTTGCTCCCTCTCTCTCTCGGAGAGCTCCGGTGTTGCTCCCTCTCTCTCTCGGAGAGCTCCGGTGTTGCTCCCTCTCTCTCTCTCTCTCTGCAGACTCTGCACCTGAAGCAGCCTGGAGCTATGCAGCCTCCTCTTAACTGGGACTCGCAATTCCGGCTGAGAGACGCTGAGCACTCACGCGTGTGCACCAGACGCAACTTCCTCACCCTGCTCTCTCTCTCACTGTGCAGAAAAACACGCGCTCTCCTTTATCCTCTTCCTCTGAGTGTGTGTGTGAGTGTGCGTGCGGGTGAGTGTGTGTATGTGTGTGTGTGTGCGCAAGTGCGTGTGTGTGTGAGTGAGTGTGTGTGTGTGTGTGTGTGCGTGCATGCGAATGTGTGTGTGCGTGTGCGAGTGAGTGTGTGTGTGTGCGCAAGTGCGTGTGTGTGTGTGTGTGAGTGAGTGTGTGTGTGTGTGTGTGCGTGCATGCGAATGTGTGTGTGCGCGTGTGAGTGAGTGTGCGTGCGTGCGTGCTATGTGCGTGCTTGGCTGTGTGTGTGTGCGTGCTTATCTGTGTGTGTGTGTGCGTGCACGCATGTGTGCGCATGTGTGCGTCCTCTCTTGCTCTCTCTCTCTCCTGTCCCTTCTATTGCTCTAGTTTCTTGATCGCTTCTAGTCTCTCCCTCTTTCTCTCTCTCTCTCTCTCTCTCCCCCCTCCTCTCTCCGTTCTGTCATCTGTCTCTCTCTCTCTTTTCTATCAGACCTCTCCATCTCTCTCTCTCTCTCTCTAGTTAGAGTCTCGCAGGCGGCCTCGACGGCGACACCAGCCTGTAGCTTTCTGTTCCCGTTTCGTCTCAGACCTCTGATTTCAAGGCGTTCGTTTTTATTTTCTTCTTTATTTTTTTGTTTTTTGAACGTCCCTCCTCCTCGCGCGCGTTCTCAGAGCCACGGTGTGCTAATTTATTCGGAGCGCGCGGCTGATTAGCATGTGCCGGCGCACGGCGGCGCTAATTGCCTTTGATTTAGCGCGCTCCTCTCGCACAAAGCCTGCACCGTGGCGTCTCCGGGACACGTCTCCGTGAGTCCTCCACGCTCTAATTAGAGGCAACAACCTTTTGAGAAATTAAAACGAATGCAGTTTCCGTATCCTCAAAAAAATTAGCTGGCAGACAGTCGGGAAAGGATTATTTGATTTAATTCCTGCTGCCAATCTCAATATTAACGTGTAAGCAGTAAAAATGGCTCAATCAACAGCAGGAGAGGCGATCGGAACAGCCGGCTGACGCTAACACACAACGAGAGTGCGAGGCTAATACCCCCCACACCCATCCCACCACTGCTATAACTGGTGTGTGTGTGTGTGGGGGGGGGGGTGGTATTTTTGAGAATACACAACAGAAACACTGAAAAATTAATTAAGTCTAGAAGTGAAGGGGATAAGACACCGAAATACAGGAAGTTGAATTTAAGCCAGCCAGGTTTGATTTCTGTAAAATATTAATTCTGTTTCCAACGAGGGCTTCGGGACAACATAAGACAACACGCTCACAGCAATAAAACAGCAGACTCCGAATACATATGAAAACGTGCCCTGATTTTGTGAATGAAGTCATTCCACTAGCCATTACTGCATTTACCAATCAAAATTTACGATGTTCCAATTTAATCCTTGCATGATAAAATCTCTATGGTTATTAAACTGTTTGCCCAATCAAACCACCAGAACTGGTGGCACAGCACAGGAGAGAGGCTGTGCTGCGTCTCTCTGTACGGTGAAGATGCAGCTGAGGTAAAAACATGGCCGCCAGTTATTAAGACTCCAGCTGCTCACTCCCAGGGACACGAGCAGCACTTTCATCTCAGACAGGATTGGGACAGGGTCGGGAAAAGGCCCGATGGAGGCAGCAGGTTGGGAGATTCAGCGGGACAGCCTCCCTGAAACAAGGAACAATAGTATGGATTCACGTAGCTTTTGGATGCTGTGCGTTTTCATCACCCATGAGTCAGCTAGAGCAAACAGATAACATCTACTTTTTACAGAGCTAAACTTGAGTATTTCACAGTTTAAACAAAATGCGCACGGTCTGGTCTGATGCAGTTTTGCCAAGCTTTATAAAAGGTAAGATATTTCAGAAGAACACGAGCTTCAGAAATGCCTAAGAAAGAGATAATGGCAACTGAGTCAGCGACTGCTTTGGCACTTAACGGTCCAAATGACACTGTCTGAGACAAGATGTTCTTAAACAATTACGTCAAATCAGCATTGCAGCCAAACCTTATATAACAGAAAGTGAGTATAAACGAGGAGGAAAAAAATAAGATACTGAATAAAGTATGAGTAAAAGTCAGACTGGAAATACACAGGCCATCTCACAAAGCACATTGGGTGGCCCATTCTCAACCTATTTATGAACCACCCCCTGACAATTCAAATATTACACACTACAATATAATAATAATAATAATAATAATAATAATAATAATAATAATAATAATAATAATAATCTATTCACACAGTGCTTATCAGACATGTGTTTAAAATGTACTTTCCCCAAAAGTCAGTGCAATAGAAGTTTAAAAAATAAAACATGCCAGGATTAGTCTAGTGAGAAATGAAAATAAACTGGTAAAAAAAAAAAAGCCAGTATAATAAAAGGAACAAGGATAAAAGATAAATAAGAAAGCAATTACAAAGAATGAAAGTCTTAAAATATGAGTTTTCAGAAGGGATTAAAAAGTGAAGACTGACTGTGAGGCTCTGATATGTAATTGACTTCATTTTAATAATTCCACTTTCAATCATTTTGACAGATATTGTCTATTTATAAGAAGATCTATTTCAGCTACACGTCCACTGGGTGTGAAGCTCATAGTTTGCAAAGGCGACGCGAGTGATAAATTATATTCATGGTGCATTAGTCAGGTTTTATCTAAAACCAAACTCAGGGCTCAGAATGACTGGAGCGGACTTCACAATGATGTCATTCTTCCAACCATTTTGTCAACCATTTTTTGTCAAGCAAATGGAATGGACTCCCCTTCTACAGCCAGGTTCGAGCCAAGATTTCTTCCCACTGGGGGGCAATTTTCACTCGCCACCCTTTCAGTTTCAGTGTTCTCTTCCCACTGGGGAGCTTTTTTCTTTTTTTTTTGCTATTTGGGGGTTCAGGTTTGATTTTTGCCCAGTTTTCCTTTCCGTTTCCTCTGAAAAAAGCGAGTCTCTGAGGACAATATCTCTGTTAAATTTTTGTTTAAAAAAGCGCTATACAAATAAAATAGAATAGATTTGAATGAGCGCTGCTTGGGTGGGTTGCGGGGGGGGGGGGGGGGGGGGGGCACAGACCCTGTCAGATTCAATCACACGCAAAGTGACACGTAGGGGTCTGTTGGCCCCCTCAAAGGGGTCAGCGCGTCATTCGCGGACACTCCGCTGTCACCCCCCCGTTGCGCATAGCAACCGGCAAAAATAAAACAATCGTAATGTTTAGGGGAGACATAGCTCAGGAAGTAAGAGCGGTTGTCTGGCAGTCGGAGGGTTGCCGGTTCGATCCCCCGCCCTGGGCATGTCGAAGTGTCCCTGAGAAAGACGCCTAACCCCTAACTGCTCCCAACAAGCTGACTGGTACCTCACCGCTGGTGTGTGTGTGTGTGTGTGTGTGTGTGTGTGTGTGTGTGTGTGTGTGTGTGTGTGTGTGTGTGTGTGTGTGTGAATGGGTGAATGAGAGTAAAGCACTTTGGATAAAAGCGCTATATAAATGCAGTCCATTTACCATGTTTAACACTGACTCTCCTTTAGTTCCTGGCCGACCACATTAAAAAGTTTGCGTCACAACGGTTTTCTAGAGATTTAATTAGACTCAACACAACCACTCTGCCGTTGCGCCGACTGCATTTAAATCTGCATTACTGCAATTACCATCACAGTCCTCACCCTTATCTCTGGCTTTTATACTCCTTTTTTTATGCCATTATATAATGGATTTTTAAATTAGCCCCACAAATAAAAAGAGTGATTTGTATTCACGTTGCCATTGGAGCAAAGTTACAAGTTAACTATCTACTTTTTCCACTATCTTCGTTAACATCATTGTTTTCCGTAACCATAATTACAATCTGATATTTTTTTTTAATGGAAGCTACAGAACGACCCCCTCCATGTTGAAAGGACAGCTGGCAATGACCTTGAGCACCATCACTGAATTTCAAATTAAAAGCCCATTTTCCAGGTGCCATGCTCTTGTGCTGGGCATCGCCACTGTACTGCTTCAGTAGCTGCAGGACTTGAGAAGCATTACATTACATTACATTACATTACAGGCATTTAGCAGACGCTCTTATCCAGAGCGACTTACACAACTTTTTTACATAGCATTTTACATAGTATCCATTTATACAGCGGGATATATACTGAAGCAATGCAGGTAAAGTACCTTGCTCAAGGGTACAACGGCAGTGTCCTTACCCGGGAATCGAACCTGCGACCTTTCGGCTACAAGCCCAGTTCCTTACCCACTGTGCTACACTCCGTCCTACATAGCACAAGGGACACCTCCATACTGAACCACCCACCCCAGCACAACCTCAGATGGCCTGAATGTAAGGAGTGTGATGTCACATCACACTCCTTCAGGGTTCCCACTCATTTTAGGAAATCATTTTCCAGGACTTTTCAAGGGCAATTTCCATGACTTGAAACATGGACAATGGTAGCCCAAAGCCAGTGGTGGACCGGGTGGGGGGTGGGGGGCAATGTGCAAGTACCATAACAATTCAAAACATTGTGCTGCCGTGTAATCTCAGCAGCTAATAAAAATGAGAAAAGTGCAGAAAAATACAGGAAAATATGCAATCTCAACTCTAAATATACTGTTTAACAGCTTGACTTATGGCCTAGCCTACAATCTTCCAGGACCTCACAAATATTTCCATGATATAGATATTAAATTTTCTCATTTTCCAGGTGTTTTCCATGACTGGAAAACTAGTCGATAAATTTCCAGGTTTTCGAGAACGAGTGGGAACCCTGTCCTTACAGAGCAGCACCAATGTCACAGGGACACCAGCCTTCAAAATAAAAGCCATGGTCAGAGGGAGAATATCACATTCCCTAAACTTGTGAAAAAGACACACAGAGTGAGATGCAGCACGAGGAGTCACAGAAACAGAGAGATAGCGAGATAAATCTATTTATTTATTGTTATTATTTTCTTCACTCTTTTATTACATCACTGCTTATTTTTACATGTACATTACTGTTGCTGCTTCTGCTACTGTTGATTGCATTATGTGTTATTTGTGTTGCAGTACATTTGCAGAGTTTGAATTTGAATTTTAGAGGGAGGGAGAAAGACCCTCCAGGCTGGCTGGGGGGGTGGGGGGGGTGGGGGGTGGGGGTCAGGGGGGTTCATATGAATTGAGGTGTCAGAGGCAGCTGGAGGAGATGCACTTTCACAGCTCTAAAAATACCCCCCTCCTTCCTTCCACTGTGCCAGGCTGCTGGTGAAGGAACTAACGATGTCACAGACTCCACAATAAGTACTGCAAATATCAACCGAGATCCATCTGCGAACACAATGCTAATGATACCATAACAAACATCTGCTCACACAATGCGAATTATACCATCATTATCATCGGCTAACACAATGCTAATGGCACAACCATTAACATGTGCAGACACAGTGCTAACGATACCATCATTAGCATCTGCAGACACAATGCTAACGATACCATTATTAGCATCTGCTGACACAATGCTAGCTATACCATCATTAACATCTGCAGACACAATGCTAACGATACCATCATTAACATCTGCAGACACAATGCTAGCAATACCATCATTAGCATCTGCAGACACAATGCTAACGATATCATCATTAGCATCTGCGAACACAGAGCTAACGATACCATCATTAGCATCTGCAGACACAATGCTAATGACACAATCATTAACATCTGCGAACACAGAGCTAACGACATAATCACTAACATCTGCAAACACAATGCTAACGACACAATCATTAACATCTGCAAAACACGATGCTAACGACACAATCATTAACACCTGCAGACATGATGCTAAGGATATCATAGCTAACAATACCATTACTAACCGATTCCGGGTTTAGACAAGCCTGAGGGTTTATGGGATTTTTTCCAAGCCCTGTTATACTCGAATTACGGCCCACAAGGTCCAAGAGCTGCTGGTTCTCCACCCTCCCTTAACCTGGGAGTCAGATGTGAACAGAATCTGGCCAATCAAGAGCACTAATTGTCTAGTTATTTACCTGGGGGAAAGAAAACCAGGGTCGGATTTGGATTCTAGGTCCAGATTTGAGCATCTATTCGCCTACAGCGTGAGTGGATAACATCCTGTGTTTTAATCCCAATGGACAAGGCTTTCACACTGCCGGAACACACACAGAAACTGGAAAAGATGCTTCCCAGATTAAATTTGCCTGGTGCAATTACCCTTTTATGAAACTGAAGAACGACAGGCATGGTTAGCTGCATGGCAGCTGTCTCTGTCCAAGGTTGTCCATTCCTATCAGATACTCTAGGGAATATGATGATTGACAGCAGGAAGCCCATTAAAATTTCCTTGGTCCAATAAAAGCGTATTACACGGCTAGCAATTTGCAGGATAAACCTGGTTTAAAGTGCAACGGTAACGTTTCCGTCAAACTCGCTTCCTGAAGGACAGATGCTCAGGTGACTTTCAGAGGTGAGTCTGTTATTAAGACACATCGGTGAGGATTATATTACTTTACTCTGTGGGAAAAATGAGAAAGAGAAGGTTTAAAGGTTAAAGGTCAAAGGCTTTAGAACATTTATTGCTGCCTAGGGACAGTTTTGTGGAAGCACAGAAAATTGGATTCAACTCTTGAAAAAATAAGCGTGAACCTGATTGCCAATTGCTGCTGGTAAGTTCAATATCGGCCTATTGATCACCGTGCTGATTTATCAATCAACCTCCATTTACTACATCACATAAAATAACCTTGACATGCACTAATTACTGAAATGATCATCTGACTCACAAGGAATACATGTATGAAAGGCATACTATGCAGGTAAAGGTAGACTCGGTTTAACCCGATTTGTTGGCTGCAGGGTCGTGATGGCAACCGGGAAGCAGGGTTACACTGGGGTGTGCAAGGCTCAACACGGCCCCCCAAAACAAACACCACCACCACCCCCCCCCCCCCTTCGTTTGCGCCTCTCCCCTAAGTGGCAGCCGTATGCATAAACCATGACGGCAGGCTGCCAGCACACAGCCTTCTGAAAGGTCAGGCAACCGGAAACGGCAGTGCAACGTTCTCCCGGCGGGTTTGGGGGTGGGTGGGGGTGGTGGTGGGTAATACACTGACCAGCCAGTTCAGCGTCTCGGCATATGAACACACTGATATTTACCGTACTGCTGCAGTGTACACAGAAGAGGAGTTTGGAGAACAAACGAGGGCAAGACATATGAGCTCACAGAAAACTTTCTGGTTTACACACAGATGCGGTGACTGTGGTCATGCAACAGCGTGAGGAAGCAGCCAATCACACTCCCTGGCTCTGACCTTTGACCTCCGCTGTTTATGAAAAGGCACTGTGGCCAAGAAGTTGGGGGTGGGGGGGGGGGGGGGTGTGAATGTCTTTGCGCCCGTCCAGATCAAGAGAACACACTCATCTACCAGCTCCTGGAATGTCCTCCCCTCTCTCAACCTTGGCACTGATTGGGTTTTTTTTAAGTTGTTTTTCTGTCAATGCTGCCACAGTCTGAGTCACAGTCTGAGTCACTTGAACCGCTTGGACCCCCCAAGGGACCAGGGGCTGGAGCCCCTGCATACCTTTCAAAAATGACCAAGCACACAGCACACCATGTTGAGTAGCTTCGGCAATGACCAAAAACTTGCCACACTGTGTTCAGTCATTTTAAAACCACAAAAACAAACAGCGTGTTTTTTACAGTGGGACACAACAACAAATGTGAAATGTGCAAACAAATCATAACACACAAATACACGAAGAACCTTAGGAAAAATGTACAGGAACCTTCAGCACAATCCATAATCACAAACTGGAATGGCAGTCACATTCGTTGTCATGCTGGGCACTTGAAATCCACCATTAAAAAAAAATAAAAAAACTGCAAGGCATTCAAAGGCTTTCAAGCAATATGACCAAATGCACAACAGCATTAAATCTTCCTGCTTACATCACTCCTTTCAAACAGTCAGCCCTCCCTGGAGACGGCAGGAAACCTGCCAAAGAGCAGAACACTCGCTGATGTGAAAGGGGTTCGAGAGGAGCCCCTTACATTGCGCCTGCTGGAGAGCTTATCCCGAGATAAAGCACGAATTAGCTACTCATGGCGCAGATCAGCACAGCCAGAGAGGAAGGATGTGGAAGAGCAGTCTCCTCTGATCTCGCATTTCCAAAGGCACTGCCGGGGGTGGGGGGGGTGGGTGGGGGGTGGGGGGGTTCAGGCCCGGATCTCTGTGAAGACGTTTTGAGGCGATGCCCTTCATACAAAGCGCTGCACAAATAAAACTGAATTGAATTGGATTGTAGACATCAGCATGCAAGTATATCCTTAACCGATGTCCTTATATTTACAGCCAAATGCAACTGAACCTACCAGTATCTTTTCGAACACCAAAAATATGTAGCCTATTAGCTTTGATATTACTACAATTGCAGAAGATACAATAATACATCTGGCCTCATTCTTAATTTATTATTACAGACAATTATAGCAGAACCAGCAGGTGCATTTACTTTAGGTTAGTTTAGGTAAACAGCAGTTACCATGGCAACACGCAAATAACACGTAATTGTCAAGATGCTAAATTAAATGTATAAGAAGCTTTCTAAAACGGCAAAGATCATTTGGAATGATGTTCTGCATTGAAGTTTAAATTACTGAACGGAAAACAGAATGCAACTAAATATGGCCTTCATTTACCACAGGAATTTTGCAATGCGATGTTCTTCAATGATATGTTAAATGAATTGTAGCAATTTCTGTGGGGAAACTCTGGAAAGTACCAGAACTCTCTGTGCTGCACAGGGCCGCTTGCTAAGGTAACATGTCGAATAGCATTAACAGAAAACAGGGACTCTTCACTTGTCTGAAAGACAAGCATGAAATGATAGATTTACTAATTAAAGCCCTTAAACTGCAAATTACCTGATTATTGAAACAGAGTCACTGTCACCTATAAGAAGATGAAACTTAACAAGTTGATGCAGAACACAGTTCGTTCCAAGGCTGCTTTTATTGTGGAGCATCAGTGTAGACAGTGTGACACCTAGTGGGGAATAAAAGCTACACTGAATGCAGGCACGACAGTATTTTAGAAGTGTCCAGCTGTGAGCATCCAGAGACTGAGAGGGAAATCCTTTATCACAAATGTTACGCCTTAGTGTTAATCAACGTAACTTCAAAAAATAATTTATACTTTCACCAGTGCCCACAGACTTTTGTTCCTGTTGTTTCCACCTGTACGGTGCTACCGTCAGCCAGTCTAAGAGTTTAGCCCATGGAGTTCAACATTACATTTCAGGTGTTTAGCAGATGCTCTTATCCAGAGCAACTTACACAATTTTTTTTCCACAGCATTGACATTGCATCCATTTATACAGCTGGTTAAGTACTTTGCTGAAGGGCACAAAGGCAGTGTCCTACCTGGGAATCAAACCTATGTCCTTTAGGTCCTTATCCATTATACTACACTGCCGCCACGTGCAATACACTCTTAAACTGACCGGACTGGGTTAGATAACAGCAAAGACACTCTGGGTAACTTCACTTAAAAGGACTTACCCAGAGAAAGGCACTGGAGCACACGGATCTTCTTTTAAATATTTATTATACAAACACAACCAACGTCTCGACGCTACTGCGTCTTCATCAGAGTCACACTTTTGCCATCCTCCACACTGTGGAAAGGCAGAGAAGCTGTTGTCTCAGTTGTACTCCATACGTTCATCCAGTTAAAATGCACTCAGGCATTTTCAGTCTCCGCTGCAGCCTTGTGCCCCCTAGAGGGGAGCTGGGGACCTGCAAGGCAGGCTGGATCCTCCCACATCACATTCATCCCATTCACATCACATTCATCACATTCAGCCCATTCACATCACATTCATCACATTCAGCCCATTCACATCACATACATCACATTCATCACATTCAGCCCATTCACATCACATTCATCACATTCAGCCCATTCACATCACATTCATCACATTCACATCACATTCAGCCCATTCACATCACATCCATCCCATTCACATCACATTCATCACATTCAGACCATTTTCATCACATTACATTCAGCATCGGCTTATTCGATAATGGATGGAAGGATTTACTGCAACAGCTTAATTTCCTTTTCATTCTGATTGTGTGTCTTGTGATGTAAATATCATTGTTCTTTTTGCTGGGGAGGTTGGTTATGGTAAATTGAGGTAAATTCACCTGCCTCTACGGGGCCGTCACACAACCTTGATAATAATGAAATTGCAGGCAAGGTAAGTCCCTGAAATACACCTACACAACACAAAACTGGAGCCTGACGCAATGTTTGAGGAGTATACATGTCTTTATAAAGAGTCTACATATACATCCTGTCAGTACGCTGTTTGATTAACTCAGGGCTTCTCAGAACAGCCTGGTACCCTTCCAAATTCTGGCTGATAACACGAAGGGTCATATTTTACTGATAGCAAGCCATTTCACGTTTCTGTGTATTGAGAACGTCACCTTTGCTCAGCACCATCTGACAGAATAGTGCACCATCTGCAATGTCCTATTGATGCCACAGGATGGGGCTACACTCCAATAATTAAGACCAAGACGTCTATTTTGCCTTTGACCACACTGCTGTGCCCTTGCACTGAAAATGTGCCAGACCCCAGCGATGTGAAAAACTGTTTCTGCTAATATTAATCCAAACGGAGGCCACACTGAATCACACATACATTTCACAAAGCCATTAACTTATCAGTTGGATGCGTCACTGATTGTTGTGCCAATTTTTCTCGAAGCATGCAGCGGCTTCGAAGAAAAACCATGGGGCTGTTCTCGGAGACAGCTTTCAGTGGTTTATTTGACAGTTATCTTTTAATAATATTTTTGTTTTCAGCTTATCATAAACTGTGAAATTGAAAAATTACCATTTAGGAAAAAAAACTATATATGGTAATTTTACTGGTCAGGCGGTTTATCTCTCACAATGAAGAGCAAGCATGACTGCAGAGGGTGTAAGGCAGTGGGTAACTGTGATGTTACTTACAGAAAGTACTTTATCATAGTATAAAACACCTGGAATACATGGAACCTTATGTAATATGCCTCCACACATGCACTACCATCCACACACGCACCTGTATCCGCACATGCAGTAGCATCCACACATGCACTAGCACTCACACATGCACTACCATGTACACAAGCACTACCATCCACACATGCACCTGCATCTACTCATGCACATGCATCCACACATGCACTACCATCCACACATGCAGCTGCATCCACTCATCTACTACCATCCACACATGCACTATCATCTACACGTGCACTACCATCCAGGCTTGCCCCAGCATCCACACATGCACTATCATCTACACATGCACTATCATCTACACGTGCACTACCATCCAGGCTTGCCCCAGCATCCACACATGCACTATCATCTACACATGCACTAGCATCCACACGTGCACTACCATCCAGGCTTGCCCCAGCATCCACACATGCACTACCATCTACACAAGCACTACCATCCACACATGCACTAGCATCCACACGTGCACTAGCATCCACACATGCACTCAGGCTCGTTATCATTTCTCCCGCTGTACATCCGTCGGTCTCCCGTGGCGATAGAATGACAGGTCTCCCGGGGGCAGGTCAGTGATGCAGTTTCATTGAATATTGATGAGAGAATTAAACAAGGACACACAGCAGAGCATCTGTGCGCATGAAACAGTACAGACTCAGAGTGCGCCTCATAAACACAGATCAGCAGAGTACCGCGTACCTCATCCTTTTAAACAGCTTCTTACGTAACGCCCATCACAACCATTTACAACAGCGCCTCTCACTTTTCCCTTTTAAGTACCATGTAGCCTCCCGTCAACTCATCACCACGAGGAGAGAGTTCACCATGGCAACAGGCTCCACGGGTTCCATGGTGAATCTGCTGGCTGGAGGCACGTACCAGGCCTTCTGCCCAATGCTTTTTCTCACCACACAGTTTGAACAAGAGACACATGGTTACAGCTGAGAGCAGGTCCGGAATCAAACACCGCACCACGCCAATCACGGCGCTCACGGCGTCATATGCTCCTGTCAGACGGGCATTGCGTCCGGAGACGAGCCCGGCTGACAGCTGACGTGTCGCTGATCTTGAGCTCGTGACAGACAGCGACTTTACCGCTGGTCCAAAGTGAGGGCACCGTCAGCACAGGGACGTGTCAGCAGAGCAAACTGACCTTTGAAATGAGAGTCCAGCCATGTGGAAGAGACCTTTGTGCAGACACGAATTTGCATTACAAAAGCACACAGAGGCTGCTGTGTTTCCGCTTCCTTCATTAATCAGAGCAGAAGAGGACGCGTAGCTTACAATATCCTGTTTCCTCAAACTCTGCAAGGATGGTGTGCTCCCTGAGCCCTGAACCCTGAATCCTGATCATTGAACCCTGAGCCCTGAACCCTGATTATTGAACCCTGAACCCTGAACCCCGAGCCCTGAACATTGATTACTGATCCCTGAACCCTGATGACTGAACCCCAAGTCCTCAACCCTAATTACTGAACCCTGAACCCCAAGCCCTGAACCCTAATCACTGAACCTTGAGCCCTGAACCCAGATCACTGAACCCTGAACCCTGATTACTTACAGTAACCCTGAGCTGGCTGGGGGGGGGGGGTGTGGGGGTGTGGGCTGGAGCTAAGACAGGGCCCTGTTTTCGCAGTCAGGGCCAAACTGTAAAGCTCTAGCAGTAGCACAAGGCGCAGTAGTCTATAAGACTAGAGACTGCAGCACACCTGCAGTCCACTTACTAAGAGGTTGGCTCACAAGGAATTCATTACCTGTGGGTGCGGTGGAGCTGTGGTTTCATTACAGCCAATCAGATTGGCCATTCTCTTCCCATTTAATACCACAGCATCAAAGGCCATAAGGAACTGTCAGTTCCATCACATCCGATACACCTGTCTGCACAGTCACCCCATGCACATTCATTACCCCTCAAAAAAAGGCAAACTATGCACTTTTTTCATCTTAGCTGGATATAAACCTAAAAGCATTGATTTATTATTTGTCTTTTCCCCCCCACTATTTATTACAATCTATTGTACTATAACTTTTTTTATAGACTGCACTACTTCTGCAGTTTACTGGACTGCTTAACAGACACAATCCATATTCTCTGGTTTAATTACATTTCACTGATGCTTCTGCGATGGTCCACAGCCAACGGTCCACTGCAGTTGGTCAAACCCCTATGAAACCCAAAGTAGCACTGCAATTATGCCTGATCAATAAAAACACTGAGACAAAAAAGGTCAGCACTAAACAGACACAATCCATCCATTCATTATCTATACCCGCTTATCCTGGTCAGGGTCACGGGAGCTCCTTGGGCCTATCCCAGCACGCATTGGGTGAGACACAGGAATACACCCAGGACAGGTCGTCAGTCCATCACAGGGCAGATACAAATCATTTTCAATTTATGACAAACCTAAATACAATCAGGATTACACAAATGAGTGTGTCACAGCACTACTGCTAAATTTTTAAAAACACAGCCTTACAGTATCTACATTTAACAAATGAAAATACGTCATTAACTAGGATTACTGCAAAAACAATAATTAACACAGTTACACAATGGAAGCGATCAAATGTGAAACACAAAAAAAAGGTTTTACTGACACACCCCTATTGAGCAGCCCACCCCATGCTGATCAGACCTACGGAACCACCAAATCGAGGCGGAGGCAACTTTATATTCTGTATGCGCTGCCACTGTCACGAAACCTAGGGTCACAGGGATGTGAGGTCAGATGGAGGTCAGGCCCAGAGTTCAAGTGCATGAGAAGGACAGTCACACTGCGCAGTTACAATCCACTGCCATCTGTACACATACGGCACTGCAGTGCTATCCACATTAAGGCTAATTTATGCTTCAGTTGATTAAGTGCCTGCTGACAGAATTTTGTCGGACGACATTGTTCCATTGTTCATAAAAGCAATTAGTGGTAAACTAGCATTCGTCACAATGGCAACCTTTTGCCTTTGTCGTTTCAAACCAACCAATCACAGCTTTGCGACACTCCTCGCGGGCATCTGTGACCTTACAAAAATCAGCAGGTACGCGACACCCGTCGCCAACCCTCAAAAGTGTCGGCTTGATGTCAATGCTGTCGAATTTGCATCAATGTTTCCTGCGGACATTTCATTGCACGACACTTTGTCTCCAAAGAATAAATTATCCTTTAACCGCAGTGCTATGCACGTTACCTGCAGCGCTACATATACTATATGACCAAAAGTATCTGGACACCCCTTGGTCTGGGGCTGTTATTCATGGTTTGGGCTAGGCCCCTTATTTCCAGTGAAGGGAAATCTTAATGCTACAGCATACAATCACATTCTAGATGAATCTGTGCATACCCAACAGTTTGGGGAAGGCCCTTTCCTGTTTCAGCATGACAATGCCCCCGGGCATACAGCGAGGTCCATAAAGAAATGGTTTTGTCAAGAATGGTGTGGAAGAAACTGACTGGCCTGCACAGAGCACTGACCTCAACCCCATCCAACACCTTTGGGATCAATTTGAAAGTCAACTGCAAGCCAGTCCTAATCACCCAATCAGTGCCCAACTTCACTAATGCTCTTCTGGCTGAATGGAAGGAAATCACTGCAGCAATGCTCCAACATCTAGTATAAAGCCTTCTTGGAAAAGTGGCAGTTGGATGTCAGGTGTCCAAATACTTCTGGCCATGTAGTGTATGTTAGGCACAGTGCTACACGTTAGCTGCAATGTACTGCGATGGTTACTGTTGCACTCTTGAGCAAAGCACTGAATCGCTAATGTAAGTATCAAGCTGTATAAATTTATGAAATGCAAATACAGTTGTATAAAAGCATTCATTAAAAACCAAAATGTAAATGCAAGAGAAACACATTTACAGGCCCCTGAATGCGGGGAATGAACATGTTAGCCGCACGCTCTTGAATGGCTTTGAGAGCAGTCAATCACTCTACTGGCTCCAGTGCCGATGTCCAGCTCTCTGTTAGCAGACATCAAAATCAAAGAAAACTCCAAGGCACTCTCTTTTTTAACAATTAAAATGCCTTTATTATCGTGGCATGGTCATATTAAACCTTCAAAAACAAACTCCGAAGCGTTTCAGCATCAAGCTTTCGTCAGGGAGTTTTATTTTTATTTTTTTCCATGAGAACTGTTTTGACTCCCTGACGAAAGCTTGATGCTGGCATTTTCATTGTTAAAAAAGAGAGTGCCTCAGAGTTTTCTTTGATTTTGATGTCGATACGTATCCCATCCAAAGAGCACCTCAAACAAACTCAATTTGAGTCCAGGAAGCGCTCCTACCCAAACATTTTTTGATCTTTGTTTGCACAGTTCCTGCGGCTGCTCGCGACCTCGCAGGCAGATCTGGGACAAAATCTGGCCAAAACCCCGCAGGAGATCTGGGACAAATCCTGACCAAAAACACAGAAGGAGATCTGGGACAAATCCTGACCAAAACTCTGCAGGAGATCTGGGACACATTCTGACCAAAACACAGAAGGAGATCTGGGACAAATACTGACCAAAACACAGAAGGAGATCTGGGACAAATACTGACCAAAACTCTGCAGGAGATCTGGGACACATCCTGACCAAAACTCTGCAGGAGATCTGGGACACATCCTGACCAAAACTCTGCAGAAGATCTGGGACACATCCTGACCAAAACTCTGCAGGAGATCTGGGACACATCCTGACCAAAACTCTGCAGGAGATCTGGGACACATCCTGACCAAAACACAGAAGGAGATCTGGGACAAATCCCAACCAAAACACAGTGGGGAAGCTTTATACTCTTAGGCCCTGGAGCCCTGAGGCTCTGAGGACAAAAGGCCTGTAAAGGGTTTTGAGACACTGGTTCTTTGACAGAAGCGCTATACAAAGAAATTTAACTGAACTGAATCAAATTTGTCCTAAATGTGAAATGTGGTAAACTGCAATATACATTTGGTGACATAAAAATTAAGTGGTTCATTAAGAGTGAAAAACAAAAGGTTTTGGAAAGAAACGATCAGTCAAAAATTTTAACCCAGTTTCCACGGAAATGGTAAAGTGACAATTAGTGCAAAATGGCTTGTCTATAAAAATGTTCAAAATCTGTAACATTTAATACAGATTTTTTAAAACACAACCAATTAGAAAAACAGAGGTGATGTTTATCTTATATGACTATTAATCCATTTAGGCTAATGCATTTAAATGATTTTTTAGGTAATCCTAACAGATACTGAACACGTACCCTGCACTCACAAAAATCAGTGGGAAATGTGTGCTACCCCATTCATATCAAATTTAAGCATCTTCTCAGTTGCAGTATTGCAGAGATAGGCTGCAGTCATTGATTCAAAACCTGAATACAGCTCAGCTTACTCTGTGGGAGATAAACGATATATCCTCAATAACACTCTGCTCTTATCAGTTTCGCTTATCATCCTGACCTCCTGAATCAGTAAGTGGAATTAGAAATATTGCAGGTAAATAAAAATAATGGAAGTCAATTTGCTGCTGAAACAGATAGGATGAAGCATTGAGCCCCTTGAGATTAAGAGCTTTATGATTATACAGCTACTGTACCACTACATAAATTTAAAGGTGAGGGAGTGTCAGAACCCAGTCACTGCTCTTGAGTGACAGTAACCCAGAGCAACAGTGCCGCTGTAAATCAGACGTATGCCCGTAGAGCTGGGCGCAGCATCAGGTGATGGGCGCAGCATCAGGTGACAGGCGCAGATCGCAGCGAAGTGGAGCCACTGGCGCCTCTGTCCCGCCTGACCCCGAGACAGGGAGCCCTTTCAGAGACGAGGCGGAGAACCGGTCTTTCTGTACAACTGTTCTCCCTTTGGAGAACCGGTCTTTCTGTACTGCTGTTCTCCTTTTGGTACCGCTGTTCTCCCTTTGGAGAACCGAGCGTTCTGTACTGCTGTTCTCCCTTTGGAGAACCGAGCGTTCTGTACTGCTGTTCTCCCTTTGGAGAACCAAGCGTTCTGTACTGCTGTTCTCCCTTTGGAGAACCGGCCATTCCATACTGCTGTTCTCCCTTTGGAGAACCGAGCGTTCTGTACTGCTGTTCTCCCTTTGGAGAACCGAGCGTTCTGTACTGCTGTTCTCCTTTTGGTACCGCTGTTCTCCCTTTGGAGAACCGAGCGTTCTGTACTGCTGTTCTCCCTTTGGTACCGCTGTTCTCCCTTTGGAGAACCGGTCTTTCTGTACTGCTGTTCTCCTTTTGGTACCGCTGTTCTCCCTTTGGAGAACCGAGCGTTCTGTACTGCTGTTCTCCCTTTGGAGAACCGAGCGTTCTGTACTGCTGTTCTCCCTTTGGAGAACCAAGCGTTCTGTACTGCTGTTCTCCCTTTGGAGAACCGGCCATTCCATACTGCTGTTCTCCCTTTGGAGAACCGAGCATTCTGTACTGCTGTTCTCCCTTTGGAGAACCAGGAATTTCGTGCCACTGTTCTCCCTTTACCTAAGAATTCACCATGGCCTCAGGCTCCTCCAGCTGAAAGGTCAGCAGAAGGTGTGTGATTTTAAGATGAGACGTGGAGAGCTCATCCACTGCTAAACACACAAGACTCAATCACTGTTTTTATCCCAGTTTCACAAAGGCTACTGCTTCTGACACCTGCATCTCACTGAGGCCACACCGTCCTGTGAGACTGAAGCTCTGGAGCTGGTCAGAGCAGGAGATCACTATGTAGGAAGCCCCGCCCCCCAACTCCCCCACACGGCCAGGCATGTTTTCCCACCCCAAGGTTCACAGACTCTGAGCCCCACACACCCTGCAGCTCACAGAACCTGAAGCTCACAGACCCTGCAGCCTCACAGACCCATTGCCCCACAGACCCAAAGGCTTACAGACCATGAGCCCCACAGACCCTGCAGCTCACTGACCCTGAAGTTCACAGACCCTGCAGCCTCACAGACCCTGAAGCTCACAGACCCAGAGCCCCACAGACCCTGCAGCACACAGACCCAGAGGCCTACAGACCCTGAGCCCCACAGACCCTGCAGCTCACTGACCCTGAAGCTCACAGACCCTGCAGCCTCACAGACCCTGAAGCTCACAGGCCCAGAGCCCCACAGACCCTGCAGCTCACAGACCCTGCAGCTAACAGAACCAAAGGCCCACAGACCCTGTGGCTCCCTGACGCAAAGGCCCACAGACCCTGAAGCTCACAGACCCCGAGTCTCACCGCGGCAGCTTCTCCCCACCGCCCCGGCTGCCGTATCGGTCGTCAGCATCTCCAGCTCTGTTCCGCCAGCGTGTGTGAACAAGGGAGCCTGAACAAAGACCTGGACACTGCTGATAAGTGAGCTCCAGCATCGCTGTTCCCCGTGCAGTGATTTACACCTCCTGCCCGGACCAACAGGCTTCACACGTGCCGCGGTGGAGCATTGTGGGTAGGCAACCGGGCTTAGGGTATAACTTCATTCCCAGGTGAGCACTGCTGTTGTATCCCTGATTTACTGAATTGATACAAAACCAGCTTTATAAATGGACTGGCTGACTCCTAACAGAACACGAGACAGGGGACTACATCCCCCACATCCCCCCTCCCTCCTTCCCCTGTAATTTCCCCCCATTAGGCAGCACACGCTGGTGACATCACTGCGCCATCTATTGCTAATTCCCAGCAGGCTCGCGGAGGCAGGCGCCGCGCTTACGCGAGTCATTCGCGGCGTGCGGATCGAGCGCATCTCCACGCGCCGCCATTAGCTCCACTTGTCTGTGCAATTACCCGCCCAGCTGCTGCGCTGAGCGCCAGCGGAGGAGGAGGAGGAGGAGGAGGAAGAGCGTGGATCGGGGGGGGGGGAACCGGGAGAGCTGGCGTGCGATGAATCCGCTAGCCGCGCTATCGCTAGCGCCTCGGAGTGGCGCAGCGGAACGGTCTCCCCCCCCCCCCCTTATCGATCCCCAGTTTAAGTTCGCCTGCCGTTCGACGCGTCGCTCGGGTGATGTATCGTGGTCCCGATGAGCAGCCGAGCAGCGGACGCTCCAACAGCACTAAACTAACTCTCTGATCGTCTGTGACAGACACCATCTTGGTTTTATTATTATTATATCTGTATTAGGCCTACGTATTTTTTTTTTTAGGACGTACAGTTCTGTTAAGGTGTTCCACCGCACCCGCTACGATAAATTAAATCCCCCCCCAGACAATGAAAGCGTGACGAAGAAACTGCCTGTGTTATTAAGGAACCCTACCGCTCTGCCGCAAATCAATTTTCCCTCCGAAATCAGGTGCAGCCGCTTCAGATCCTCTGGATCCATCCAGAGACGGCTCATCTGCTTGTAATAAAACGAAGCGCGGAACATTGGGGGGGGTGTGTATAACACATAACGGATTCAGAGAGAACACGCGGCAAAGCGCACGCTGGGGAAAATTGGATGTTGCTCGGTTGCCGCTAATCCCCCTCTAAGCGCTCTACAGGCTGGCACGGCGGACCGAGGCCGCGTGCGCCGCGCGATGCCCCCGCTCCTTACCTGGCTGCGCGGGGGAGCTAACCCAGCCCCGCCCGTCAGCGTCGGCCCCCGCTAGCATGCTAACGAGGCCGAGCACCGCGTCGCTGATTAGCAGGTGTGTGAGCTGCGATAAGGTAAATAGAGAGAGTAACAGCATACAATATAGACAGGGTTCGAATTATGGGCGGAATTGGGGGGGTCGGACCCCCATAATTAAGACTTGGACCCCCCCCCAAAAGAGGTAAAAACAACAGGTCGGGGGGTGTCGAAACATTTATATATTCTTCTTACCTGTAATCGTAAATATTACAATATATTTCCCATTAGTGGCGTCACTAGGGTTGGCTAAGAAGGATATATAAATGTTTTGACACCCTCGACCTGTTGTTTTTACCTCTTTTGGGGGGGTCCAACCCCCCCAATTCTGCCCGTAATTCGAACCCTGAATATAGATATGGCTCTGTGTGATACACCAATGCATTAAACCACATGCCTTAACACACCACTGCTGAATCAGTCTTTTAGTCGGACAATCAGTCAGACAATTCTTTCAACAAAAAAACACAAGTAGGACTCTACAGGAGCCATTAGACTAGCTCGTGAAACATCCCTAAAAATTGAAATGAACAGAGGTATAGCTGTGTCAGGGTTTTCCTGTATACCCACTTTTACTGACAGCTGAAAGCCAGATTAAATTAATAAACCCAGGTCTCCTTTCACTGAATCCATCGTATAAAAAAATGGCAATATCTCAGCAGGCAGATGATACTACCATATCCAATAAGATCAAATGTGAAAATTTACAAGCCCACAACATTATTTCACAAGCATTCAAACTTTCTGCAATAAGTCTGATTGATTTTTTTTTTTTTAATTACAAAAAAAAAGAATTTAGCCTTAAAAAGGCATTGCCATGGCTGTAGACTGTGAAAAAAAAAGACTGTGACATTTCTGTAGATTTAAAACGACTATAAAATGGAAGGGAATGCACTGTTGATATTATCCCCATAATACCTGCCATAAAAACGCAATTACATGTGTGGCTGGCCCAGGATCCATGTTTCCCAGGCAGAACTTTATGAGGTGAGCTGGAGGATTACGATTGGCTCGCTCTGCTGTTCCCCGTCACCGTGCGATCACACGCCGGCGCGCTCTCCTCTGGAGCAGATGGCTTCGAGGGCCCTGCGTTAGACGCAGCACATGGGGACAGAGAAAGCCCATAATAAACGCTCAGAGCTCGCTGAGCCACGGTGCAGTGTACACAGGTGTGTGTAGCGCAGTGTACACAGGTGTGTGTAGCGCAGTGTACACAGGTGTGTGTAGTGCTGTGTACACAAGTGTGTGTAGTGCTGTGTACACAGGTGTGTGTAGTGCAGTGCACACAGGTGTGTGTAGTGCTGTGTACACACGTGTGTGTGTAGCGCAGTGTACACAGGTGTGTGTAGCGCAGTGTACACAGGTGTGTGTAGTGCTGTGTACACAGGTGTGTGTAGTGCTGTGTATACAGGTGTGTGTAGTACAGTGTAAACAGGTGTGTGTATGTGGTGGGGTGGGCGTGGTTTGGGCGTCGGCTGCAGAGAGAGAGAGAGTGAGAGGAGTGGCTCTCGGATCCTTCGCCACAACTGTCAGGTGGAGGTAATCAGCGCCGATAATTATCAATTGTTTAATTGCGCTGATTGCCTCTGATTGTTTTCAGCAGTGAGCCTGGGGTTTTTAAAAGCGGAGACTTGGAGTCTTCGGGAACGAATGCCGGAGAGACGACGAAACTGCACAGAATTACCGAACAAAACAAAAGATCTGTGTTACGTTGTGGCCAAGCGAAGCCTTTGGCTTAATAAAAGAGCACGCAGTGCTAACAAACCAAACCGTTGTCTCAAGTGAGTCAGGTGGAGGGCAGGAGGGGTGGCACTCACTTGCCACAGTGTAGTACAGTGTAAACAGGTATGTGTAGTGCAGTGTAAACAGGTGTGTGTAGTGCAGTGTAAACAGGTATGTGTAGTGCAGTGTAAACAGGTGTGTGTAGTGCAGTGTACACAGGTGTATGTAGCGCAGTGTACACAGATGTATGTAGTGCAGTGTACACAGGTGTATGTAGTGCAGTGTACACAGGTGTGTGTATTGCAGTGTACACAGGTGTGTGTAGTGGCATATACACAGGTGTGTGTAGCTGAAGGTACAGACAGTAACTGTGCGGTCCAGACTGCAGCAGGGAGCTCATTCCACCATGAGGATACTAAAGAGACATGATCGAATGGAGGGACCCTTTAGGGCACGGTCGGCAAGGCAACAAGAGGATGCAGAATGGAATGGTCCCGTAGGAGTGTAAGGTTTGATAATGGATAGTCGGAGTGTAAGGTTTGATAATGGATAGTCGGAGTGTAAGGTTTGATAATGGATTGCCGGAGTGTAAGGTATGATAATGGATTGCCGGAGTGTAAGGTTTGATAATGGATAGTCAGAGTGTAAGGTTTCATAAAGCATTGCACGAGTGTTAGGTGTTAGATTGAAAGAATGCAAGATCTGATAATGGATTGCAGGAGAGTAAAAATTGATAATAATAAATGACAGGATTATAAGGTTTTCTGAACTAATGTATGTCAGTTGGCATAATTTGAACTAAAAATTCAAATTGTTCTTTAAATTGTTATATAATATAAATTACTGTATACACACACACACACACACACACACATCCTTGTCACCAGTTACTAACTATTAAGTTTTTTTTTTGTTTTTGTTTTTTTTAAACATGGCCAATTAATGACTCACTGACATTCACACAACTCTCTGAAACATTTTTGGCAATAATACAAAATTATTCACTCAGGTTCTAAGTGCCTCTTACTGGCATGGAACCTAAATGCAGCTTTGGCAGTTTGGTAATCAGTAGCTTTCCTCTTGGTGCACATTATGCTGATTAATATTCCATATTTCGTCCAACTGAAATACCTTCGCAACAAGTGCTAGAATGACAAGGACAGGAACACTGGGATTCTGTACAAAACGCACACAGAAGACCAACCTCTAGAACCAGAATCAGACACAGTATGCTCCCACTGGCTCATCGATAGTCCCCTCACACTCTCACCTTCCCTCTGGTTGCTGCTCCCTCTCTCATTCCCCCTCCTTCTCCCTCCCCCTTTCTTTCTCTTTTTCTACCCCCGCCCCCCACCACCTACCCAACTCTCTGAAGCCTGAGGAGACTAAAAGAGTTGTTCACGTGTTACACACAAATCAACGTATCGCTTCCAGCAAAATGAAGAAAAAAGTCATTAGGCCGGTGATTAATGATCTTAGATGTGTTTCGAGTTGTGGAGGTGGGGGGTGTTTGACTCTCTCTGGAGCGATGGATCATCGCTGTCAGAACCGCTTGACGTGGGCGGAGGCCAGGGGTGGAAGCCAAAATGACAGCCGGGGTGATTTAAAGGGAACAGTTTAAGAAACATGACCTGTATGAACACACCCAAAAGAGACCCGGCCAACAGGGCACTTCCCCGTGCCATCCTTCTACAGCAGTGTGCCTGATGCGACATAGGGGCGGCATAGCTCAGGAGGTAAGAGCGGTTGTCTGGCAGTTGGAGGGCTGCCGGTTCGATCCCCGCCCTGGGCATGTCGAAGTGTCCCTGAGCAAGACACCTAACCCCTAATTGCTCTGGTGAATGCGAGGCATCAATTGTAAAGCGCTTTGGATAAGAGCGCTATATAAATGCAGTCCATTTACCATTTACCATTTTATGCTTCTGGTTCTCGAGGGTGGGGGGGGGGGGGGGGGGGGGCAGGGGCGGCAGCCAGCTTATCACTGCTCTTATGTTTTGGGAAATGATATCAGTGAATCAGTAATGCCGGTGTCCCCAAGGGTATGTTGTGGTCCCCAGTCCTGGTCCCAGAGAGCAGCTGTGTCTACTGGGATCCCCAGCCCTGGTCCCAGAGAGCCGTAGGGTCTACTGTGGTCCCCAGCCCTGGTCCTGGAGACCTGCAGGGTCTACTCGAGTCTGCTGGTTGCAAATAAAATGAAGGCAGTTCTGATACTGAAGCCAAAGCAAGCACAAACTGCGCAAACTGGCAATAACTTAAACAGCTCAGAGATTTACTGGGTTTAAACATGCAGCAGTGAGACACTGAAGAGAAAACCACTCTGGTATACACACATGGGATGTAATATTGACTACAGCGGGCATCTGGACACGTAGGTATAAATAAACAGGAAAAATTGTTGGGAAACTGGACGAAGGGGAACGGCCAACACTGAAACGAAACAGAAACATGCTGACATCCCGCCAGGAAGAGGCTCAGACACGTCCCCATCGCCCCTAAAAATGCAGGAACGCATCTTGGTACCGCCAGACATCACAGTCCTGATGCTACCGCCAGAATGAGCAGCAACTGGCACAGACAATGCATGGGACCTGACATCAGGGATTAATACGTGAATGAAAATTCATTAACCAGGACAAGAGCTATAAAAGGAACTATTTGAGATTACAGACTTAATCTGGGTTTATTAGCAAGTCATTCTGAATCATTTGCATCGCCTGAAGCAAACAGCATTTTGTCCCTTAAACAATGCAAAGAAACAGTGCTTTCCACTATAGCTAGCCAGGTTAACCCCAATGAGAGACTATTTTAAAATTCATAAATGTCAAATTCAGAACTTTGGTGCAAACCGGAATCCAAATGCACAACCTACATTCGTTCAGTAAAGAGTTCACAATTAGGGATTTAGAAAGGTGGGTTTAAATAGATAATTTCTCACGCCTCTCCTTTCAGTCTGGGAGTGTGGCACGCCGCCGGTACACTCAGAGTGCACATTTAGGAAACACATGATTAATGAACGTACAGAATCTGCTGAAAAGGTCCCTTCTTTTTTTAAACTGAGCAGGTTTATGAATTTACTGAGAGGCTAAACAGCCAGACCACCTTGGAGGCAGAGGCCGTTCCGCTGGAGGTCCATTTGCCAGCATAAACACAAAACCAATTAGGCAACGACTCATTCGATACATCCTGTTTCTGAAGACACGCGACGCAGAGGAGGTACACATAAACAAACCCTGGGGAAGATGTTTTTGAACGGAATGACTCAGGGATCTATATTCGCCATCTGTTTGTAAAATGTTCGGATTGATTTATCCAATTTATCTTTCATTTTCATTCCAGAATACAAGTATGCTGTATGGTAAACTAGCTGTCCCAAAGGAACACTTGTTTAAAGGTTAATGGTTTACAGTATTAATGTTGTGGTCCATTAACGGTGTGGCTAGCTGTAGGCAGAGTCGAAGGCATGACATTACCCCCCTGAATTGCCTGTCGAATTAAAACAAAACTGACAAACCCAGCTATTAGTCTACATCTGAATCCATTTCAATGTACTTTCTACTAATTTCTACATTTACACATCAAATCACACAAAATATCTTACTGCCATAAAAGTAATGGTAGTCTTATGGTAGCGCTCCATGCTCTGAAAACTGTTTCATGAAAAACATAATTGGCCTTGTTTTGCAGATGCTTGTAGTGCACGAAATTAAACTGTCAAAATAAGAATAGATTCACAGCTAATCTTTTCTTACTTTTTTGTTCTCAGGAACAATATCATCTGAGAAAAATGACAGACCACTGTGCCTTTCTTCAGATAAATGCAATCATCCCAACAGATCCAGAGGTGGATAACTGAAGTCCACTCCTTTGGAGGTGCTGATGTCAGACCTCAGTGCTTCAACTGAATGGACGGTAGAAACCCGGAAACACAGCTGGCGAAAGAAATAAAACTAAATGTTCTAGGCGCTGAGCAGTGTTTACCGATGATCGACTAACGATCCTCTCCTCTGATACCTGCAAGGGCACAGGTCCTTCACTGAGGGGGTCTGAGAGCAAGGTGTGTGGATTCCTTAGCCAATCACTGAGGGTGTGATCGATTAGGGACTACCGGTTGCTAGGTGACGTAGTTGCTGGGCGGAGTTTTCGCTCGATGTCAACCGGAACCCTCCCAGCGGGAGGCGGCCTACCTTCCCGCTCAACTGCAGCAGCGACGAGCGGTGATGTCACGCCCATCCTGGACTCCTCTCGTCACACGGGTCAGAGGGTGCCGGGCGCTGATAAACGAGTGAGCCCTGATTCAAATGAATCACCGGTGCAGAAACGCACTGAAAACCAGCAGACGCTGCAGCACTCCACGCACCGCACATCCGAAGGCAGAAACTGTTCATGACTCAAGGTCGTCGTTACGTTACACCTGTAGCAGCGTTACGGTCAGCACGCCCACAGTATGATGACCAATCAGCACACAATACCAGGACCAATACCAGCACCAATCAGCACACAATACCAGCACCAATACCAGCACCAATCAGCACACAATACCAGCACCAATCAGCACACAATACCAGCACCAATCAGCACACAATACCAGCACCAATACCAGCACCAATCAGCACAGAATACCAGCACCAATACCAGCACCAATCAGCACACAATACCAGCACCAATACCAGCACCAATCAGCACAGAATACCAGCACCAATACCAGCACCAATCAGCACAGAATACCAGCACCAATACCAGCACCAATCAGCACACAGTACCAGCACCAATCAGCACACAATACCAGTACCAATCAGCACACAATACCAGGACCAATCAGCATACAATACCAGCACCAATCAGCACACAATACCAGCACCAATCAGCACACAATACCAGGACCAATCAGCATACAATACCAGCACCAATCAGCACATGACACAAGCACCAATCAGCACACAATACCAGCACCAATCAGCACCAATACCAGCACCAATCAGCACACAATACCAGTACCAATCAGCACACAGTACCAGGACCAATCAGCACACGCTACCAGCACCAATCAGCACACAATACCAGCACCAATACTAGCACCAATCAGCACACGATACAAGCACCAATCAGCACACAATACCAGCATCAATCAGCACACAATACCAGCACCAATCAGCACACAGTACCAGCACCAATCAGCACACAATACCAGTATCAATCAGCATACAATACCAGGACCAATCAGCATACAATACCAGCACCAATCAGCACACAGTACCAGGACCAATCAGCATACAATACCAGCACCAATCAGCACACAGTACCAGTACCAATATCAGCACCAATCAGCACACGATACAAACACCAATTAGCACACAATACCAGTATCAATCAGCATACAATACCAGCACCAATCAGCACACAATACCAGCACCAATCAGCACACAATACCAGAACCAATCAGCACACAGTACCAGGCCCAGTGTCTCTAATTTTTCTCCACTTTCTGCTCCATCTGTATACCAGCATGAAAATAGCCACTGCAGCTTTAATACCCCTGTCATTGTCACGTAGATCAATACTCATTTCTGACCATGAATTGTTCCAAACCCATTCATTAAAAAAAGATCAATCCTGATATTTTTATGTTAACCAGTCAGAATGTCCTGCATTCATGGACTTAATGACGAACGCAGAAAGATTAATGTTAATGGTTTTGCATTAGCTGTCCATGAATTTTCAGAATTCTGACCTTTCCAATAATGCTACTGGTTCATCACTTGTCCAAGCATGCTGTGTGTCAGCTAATCTGCTCATTATGCCCCTTTAAATGTGATTTCTTGACCTTTAAATAAAACAATAACATAAACCACATATGCTGGACAATTGCTTGCATAATTGTGTGTCTATGCATGAAAGCATATATCTACACACCAGATGTCAATGTATTACACATATTACACACGATCACTGTCTCAGCCTCTTCCTCTCTGGCCATTGTATCCATGTTTTTGTTCGTCACACTCACTGTGTTGGCTCAGTAATCAGAGTTTAATGTTGATTAGCAGGTAGATCAGCACCTTCTGATTAAGAACAGCAATTAGCACAGCACAGCCAGTACCTGACGTTCATCTCCAAGAAGCTCTGAGCCTCTGTCTGACACATAAAGCATCTCAACGCCACTCTGGTGACAACCTAAGACAGAGAGGGAGAGAGAGTGAGAGTGAGAGGGACAGAGAGAGAGCGAGAAAGAGACAAAGAAAGAGAGAGTGCATGAGTGAGTGAGTGACAGAGAGAGAGAGTGGGAGAGAGAGTGAGAGTGAGAGGGACAGAGAGAGAGCGAGAGAGAGACAAAGAGAGGGGGAGAGAGAGAGAAAGAGAGAGAGTGCATGAGTGAGTGAGTGACAGAGAGAGAGCGAGAGAGAGAGAATGTTGACACGGAATATAACTGAAAAAAGTGACAGAGCCAACAGAAGAATGGCCGTGCTGGCTGTTGCCCCGGTGAACTCAGGGCTGGGTCTGATGTGATGTAATCACAGCTGCCGTGACAGGTGTTCCACTAAACGTTGCATAAACGCTGCAGAAACGTTGCAGAAACGCTGCGCCAACGTGGATTTGTGTCCCTGCGCTGTGCAGAGAATTGAGAGCCTCTCTCAGTGCACCCCACATACCCAGAATGCAACAGCCCCCCCCGGGCCAGAGGAGGCCCAGCGTCCAAAGGAGATCTTTCGGCTGACAGTGGATGTGGGCGGAATGGTAAACCCACACAGTAACCACAGCAACAAGTGGCCATCAGCAAGAGAGGGCCGGCCTGTGTGTGTCTGATGGCTGAGCCGAGCTTCTCCAGCCGCTGGAGAGGTCATCCAACACGCCGAGGGTCATTCAATCAAACCCACAGCGCGGCTCTCACTCCCCCCGAGCGGCTCGTTTGGGGGGCGGGGGGGGACGGTGACTCCTTTCACACACTAACCACCAAAGCCGCCTCCATGAAGTCCTTCAATCATTCATTAACTACATTATCTCCAGGAACACAGGTTAACACTCATACAAAAACAATGGGCACACACACACACACACACACACACACACATAAACACTTTCTTTCATGGTCCTCCACTGAAGGAAATGTCGGAAGTTTCATAAAGCAGGGGAAATGTGAAACGCTTCTATAATCCAGTTGGTGCTCACGAAAATCGAGTCATTTGGTGCATTGCAATATTGTAATGTGCTCATTTGCAAATTGCAAGGGGATTCAAAACTATATTTCCAGTAAAAATGCATTGGGAATGATAATGAGGAGAATCCTGCCTGAAAGGTCTGCTGAGTTTGAATATAATCTTCTGAAGTCTGCAGCACCTCTGAACTGTAACCCCAGAGATGGTCCACACAATATGGCTGTTTGTTCAGTATTTCGTTTAGAGTAGAATAATACTGTGCTGTATCACCTGTAATATCTCATCACTCGGTATCGAAAACTGAAGTTGTATGTAAGCACCGACATTAGCATTGCAGCTGACAACTCATCACGAATACCATGAACAAACAGCTGAATCTCAGGAAGGTTGAAGACCAGGTAGCTCAAACACAGGTAGCTGAAAGCCAGGTGACAGAAAGCCAGACAGCTGAAAGCCAGGTAGCTCAAACACAGGTAGCTCAAATAGAGGTAGATCAAACACAGGTGGCTGAAACCCCAGGATTTCAAACACAGGGAGCTCAAACACAGGTAGCTGAAACCCCGGGATTTCAAACACAGGGAGCTCAAACACAGGTAGATCAAACACAGGTGGCTCAAACCCAGTTGGCTCAAACACAGGTAGCTCAAACACAAGCAGCTGAAACTCAGGCAGCTCACACCCAGAGTGCAGAAAAGGCTACTGCAGGAAGAGAGGAAGAGGGGAAGAGGGGGCATACATCTGCATCATTCACACCAAAGAGAATCAGCTCAATATAAAGAGGGGACTCGGCAGATGACATAGAAAAGGACGCTCGTAGGCCGTTTACAAGAGGAGGGGGTGGCTCTCTCATTTCTTAAATTCATACCAGAGCTGCGTTCATTTTCCTAAGCATCTGCAGGGATGCAAAGGATTATGGGAGAAAGCATTCTGAAAGATATACATTGAAGGATTGTCTGGCACAGGCAGGGGTCCGGGAGAGATGCCACACTCACTGTGAAAAACTGCGCCTTGTTTGGAATCGGTGCGCATTCAATGCATTCTGAATGCCCCCACGCATGCTTACTGAATGCCCCCACGCATGCCTACTGAATGCTCCCACCTATCCCAACTGAATCCACAACAATTTATACAAATGCAGCTTCACTGAACCACGTCTCCAACAGCACCTGCCAGTAACGCACAATCTCATCCAACGCATCGTTCCTAAATCTCATTTTCTCCATCTCACAGACCCCTCTGTCCCTCACAGCCAGTGAGAGACCCCACTGTTATTTATTCAGCCAATAGGAGACATCACTGTTATTTATTCAACCAATAAGAGATCTTACTGTTATTTATTGAGCTAATAAGAAACGCTACTGGCTATTCAGCCAATAGCAGATGTTGCTCTTATTTCCTCAGCCAATAAGAGACATTACTGTCTATTCAGCCAATGAGAGATGATACTGCTGTTTATTCAGCCAATAAGAAACATCACTGCTACTTATTCAGCCAATAAGAAATGTTACCGTTATTTATTCCGCCAATAAGAGATGTTGCTGTCTATTCAGCCAATAAGAGACATTACTGTCTATTCAGCCAATAAGAGACATTACTGTTATTTATTCAGCCAATAAGAGACATTGCTGTTATTTCCTCAGCCACTCATAAATCTGTCAGCCTGGAGGAGGAAGCCAAAGATAAAGCAGGCAGCCGTCAGCAGAACAGAGAGAGCGTGAGTCAGCCGCTCAACTCAAACTCAGCTCTGTTTCAAAGCCCCTTTCACAGGCAGGCAAACACACACACACACACAGCGCTGCTGGAACCCGCCAATCATCCGCCTGCCCTTCTAACATTATCCACGTTTAAATACACACAACAGCCAGCGCTGCGCACGCCACACGAACTGCATCGTGAAAATACGCCTGAGCGTGCCATCGGCAAAATGAGAACTCAGCCGTACGCAATGCGCCCTTGCGTGGTCTCTCGCTGTTGCATGGTGTCTGGTGGCAACTGATTAACTACGAATCGTGACAAAGATGCAAACAAGGTACCTCGCTTTTTGAGAATTTCTGGAAATTTAGCCAGATAGTTGTTATTTAATACAACAGGATAAGGTACAAAAATATCCAAATTACAGGCAAGGGTAAGTCAAGATAAGGAGCTACACGCGTCTACATAAGCATGTTTAAATCACTTTAAAACAAGTTAAGCGCATGTTCTGATAAGTTTAATCCAGGTTATGCATGTTCAGATCACTTTAATCCTGGTTATGTTTAAGATATGAAACATTTCCTCCATCCACAGTTGAAACTAAGCAGGTTTGTATTTCTGACTGTCACAGAACTGCCCACTGAGCATTTGTCATTTTTTCTACTGGTCTTTCATTATTCTGGGTCATTACACAAAACATGGTGAGCAGTGTGCGTGTCACTGCGCATAGGGAGCAGTGTGTGTGTGGGGGGGGAGGTGTCACTGCGCATGGCGAGCAGTGTGTGCGTGTGTGTGTGGGGGGGGGGAGGTGTCACTGCACATGGTGAGCATTAAACAGCATTCAGTAGATTATTGGGACAACAGACTACTGGGACAGTAGATTGTTGGGGAAGTAGAGTATTGGGGCAGTAGATTGTTGGGGCAGTAGATTATTGAGACAGTAGAGCATTGGGGCAGTAGAGTACTGGGGCAGTAGAGCGTTGGGGCAGTAGAGTACTGGGGCAGTAGAGTATTGGGGCAGTAGAGTGTTGGGGCAGTAGAGTATTGGAGCAGTACAGTACTGGGGCAGTAGAGCATTGGGGCAGTAGAGTAGTGGGGAAGTAGATCATTGGGACAGTAAAGTTTCGGGACAGTAGATTACTGTCAGGTTTTAGATGCAGTCTATGTGCATCGTGTGGGGATGTGGCACAGAGCCAGTGTGTGATATCACAGATTCTACGGATCAACCAGATACTCAGCTCCAGCTTTCCTTCCGTCCTCTTTGCTTCTGTAACTGCAGGAGGCTCTACTGCTGCATTCCAGAACGTCCACTGCTGCCCTACTGCACTGGGCACCCCATGAACTTTCCAACAATGCCTCAAATTAGAACGTTCTCAATGTTAAGAACATGGAACCGATTATCCTGCGGGGCTTCAGAAGCTACCGTGATATTAACATCAGGGGGAACTCCGTTTTCACATGGACAGGATTGATACGGCCCCCAGAGAGCTGAGAGCGTGCAGATCCACACACTCCGCGAAGCACATTAGCCTACGAAATTAGCCCAACTCACCGTGACTATTCATAACGGTTGCACCAAACTAGCCAATGAGAGAAGCCAACGCTCGCTAATGAGACAGCGGAGCAGGGGAACCGACGCCTCGCGGAACATTCTCCCCGCTTCAAAGCTCCTGCTCGGTTTCACGGGGATAAACGCAGCAGAGACGGGGAGAGGGGTATCGAGTGTAGCGCCCGCGGATTACCTCCCAACCAATCCTCCCCCTTTCGGGTTCAGGTTCGAGCCATACCACTCAAACTGTCATTACGGAGAATTGAAGAATAAATCCAGCTGTCACGCAGCATTCCAAAGGCCCTGTCAGTGTACATCACCCGAGTAAGAAGCCGCCTCCTGCTGCAGTTTCTATACGTGGCAGATTGAACATGTTTTAACACCAAATTCAACATCATACTATGGACTAACTGACCGTTCCCACCATGTAAATGTTTACCTTTATAGCACATTTCATGGAATTGCATCCCAAAGTGCTTCACAATAAAAATGAAAAAAATGTGATAAAACATAAAAAGGTAAGTACAGACAAGGAACTATATACAATATGCACACCTGACGTATCTAAACTCCATGACAACAGTAATAGATGCACAACCATTCCCTAAGTAGTTGCTCCACAAAATAAGACTCATCACACCTCAAAACTGTGCCCATTGATTTCGTTTGAAAGTTTTACATGTAGTGACTATTACAATACATGGTGTTTTAAATAACGTTCATTGCGAGCGTGCCATACCAGTTTACAGGACGGCAGACCTTAAATAAGTCAGAGCGCGTTTCAATTCAGTAAATATTTCCACACTAATGTTTTCAAAGTAGCCTTTGCACACGATTGCTTAACAGCGAGAACAAAAAACATTCCCAGGATCACAGAAAAGGGAAAACAAAGTATACGCATGGATACAGCCTGTCTGCGGTGTGAAAACGTACGGATACACTAGGGACATATTTAATCTACCCCCCGATTTAATTCATATACTGAACAAATAGACTTGGCAGCAGCGTAAACGATTGGGGTTCGCAAATGGGGATCGCGTCCATTAACAACCACACTAAAATAACGAACACGTACGAGGTGACTGGTTGTAGACAACGCCGTAGGAATGAACTGTAAGTAGTCAGAGCGTAATACAGAACCACTGCTGCATTTAGTCTGCAGCTAACTACTGTATTGTTGGCTCAAATAAATCACACAAGGGTGCTGAAACCAAAGCAGCCTGTATTTATATATTTATTTGGGGGAAAAACATTTTTATTTCCACTAAAGTAAACAGTAGTGAAGTATTCCATTTTCCAAAACGACTCGGCACCATTAATACAATATTAATAACCGAGGCTTCATAACCGAGGCAGGTTATGAAGTGTGTAAGAGCAAAAAACACAATAAAACGCAGCCTACCTGTCGTAACTCCACCGGCTATAGGACATGGTCCTGTTGCTCCCGACTCCATCCATGACCGTCCTTGCGCCCGTGGCGAAGCGCGGGTGCGTGCGTCGCGAATGGAATAAATTTTTGGCCAAGACGCAGTGAGCGCTGGGCTGACCCGATCAGCCTCTTATCTACGTACGCTGGCAAATTGCTTCTGTAGAAGTAGCTACAGCACAGGCACAGAATGAATTATCCATCTCCCGCTGCAAGACGCTCAAGATGAGATGGGGTCTAACGGAGGGATGTACCATTCTGGGAGAGAAGGGAAATGAACCGCTTCAAGTTGCTCGCTGTCAGCGAAGTGATGTATGCATGTCGCGCGCGCCGGAGGCAGAAAGGGACCCACATTATTCTTTATTTATTTGTGTTTCCAAAGTTAAAATTTTTTGTCCTCGTAGGCTTGGGAAATTAGCTTCTCATTCTTTCCTAGCTTCAAACCAGACTGCGCATCTCACGGCAAATTGTTTCTCATATTAAAAGTGCTTTTATGGGAGGTGCATTTTAATGGATAACATATTTAGTATTAAGTACCGCGTTCTTTGAGAGAATTGTCGTTCGTTTGGGGAATTCAAAGCAAGGCATAATAATGGTTCGGACAGGTTTTTAAAATTTCACAGAAACGTCAACAGTAAAAACAAAATATAGCAATATCCCTCTTAAACACAGCATCATATTAAATAATGACATGAATAATGTAATGCTACATTTTTTATGTTTATACGCCATTTTATATAGCTACATAGTTCTGCTGTCATTCGTAAATTAAATCTGAACGTTGAATACGTGCGTGCGCAGGAGCGTGTGTGCACGCGTGTATGTAAAGGCAGAGGCCAAGAAGATGTACACACTAATATTAAGTCACATGATACATCACATTTCTCAACTGGTCGGTAGTCCATTGCCTGCGCTCATTGCTCTACTGTACTCGCAAGCGTACACTGCCATATGCAATGAGCGGTTTTAAACTGCAGCCGGTTTACTGGATCCAGCTCTGCAGACTTCTCAATTTGCAGTTGCTGATAAAACTGCCTTCTCACTCACCAGACTTAAAATGTGCAGTCAATCAATTTCGAGTCGCGCGCCCAGTAGTAGCCTATATGGGCTACTGCTAGTCCTTTGTTGACGATGCAATTCCCTCAGCATTCCATGCCAATATCACCTTAAACACTGTTCCTCAAAGCACAGTTCAACACGACAATGGGCAAATTCGGCCGTCCTCATCTCGTTAGCTCCAGTCAAACTCTAACCCCAAAAAAAGCAGCACTCTTTCAAAGTCACCGAGGTCACATCTTCTAGCCACGCTAGCCATAATAATAGGCAACCAGGTCTGCCCAGCACAATTATGCACTGGCACAGTCTGGACTCGAGCTCAGACCATGGGGTCCACCTGTGCACTAGAAGAGCGGCTTGCTAGGACGAGCCTCCCAGCTGTACTTTATGGTCCGCAGTGCAATGTTTCGTACAAGGGCACGACAACAGTCTCTCACAAGCACATGAAAACATTTAGCAAAGCATCAATAAATAAATGACAGCGCAAATGAAATCATTAACAGCAAAAGTGATAACTGGAAGGAATTACTGTACAATTCCGCCCTAATGTGCGAATTCCGATCAGACATAATCGGATCAGGGAGGATGCAGGGTGCCGCACTCACCAGCTTAATTATCACGGTTACTAAGAGGCAGGACATATCTATACTCGGTGTCGCCTCCACATTTTTGGCTACGAAGAAATAGATGATTGATGAGTCATGGAGCGACAGTCATCAATCATAGAATGGGACTGGGAGAGGGTGATGGAAACCGTCTCAGATGACAATGGATCACACCAGGAGTGGAATTTCATTTACATCAGAAGTGCAACTGCATTGGCAGAAAAACTGTGGCGTAAAACTGTGTATACTGTGCAGATTTTAGATGCTCGGGGTTCGTGTCGACTCCGCAGAACCCAGGGTGCAATTCACACATCACTGACAACTGCTGTTCCTGGAAATAAACTCATCTTTTCCACGAAGATCGTAAAACAAATTGGGCCTTTTATTTCCCTTACAAAACCCAGAAATTGATGTTGCTCTCCTTGCCCACGACTGGGTTAGATCCAGTCGGTCTCAACAGTAAATTTAAAATGAAAATAAATTAATGTGAGTTCATAACTGCATCCATCACATCACAGCCATTTTCCTGTAGAGCAGTGCCGCCCAACCGTGTTCCTGGAGATTTACCATCCTGTAGGTTTTCACTCTGACCCTAACAAAGCCGCACCTAATTCAACAGCTAGAGATCTCATTGAGCTGCTTATTAGTAGAATCAGATGTACCAAATTAGGGTAGAAATGAAAATCTACAGCACGGTAGATCTCCAGGAACAGGGTTGGGCAGCCCTGCTGTAGACCATATGCAAGAGATAAAGACCCCTGAGTCCAGGAGAATGTTGCCCGGTTTCCTTCCCTAATCACTGGGGCCCTGAAAGCACAGCCTGGCTCAAACACTGCCCCACACCCCCACCCCCACCCCCCACCCCCCCACCCCCCCGCCAGAGGCCCGATGTCTGCCTTGCTCACCCCAAACACAGCGGCTTCTCCGAGCCCCTCACACCCCTCCCACGGCATCTGGAGCTGCCAGTTCCATCGCACAATGCTGGCTTTACCCCCGCCTGTCAAACTTGAACATTTTGGCCCGTTCCTCAGAGACGGTGAAATGAATAATTTAGACGAGTGCAGCGGGAACGCCAGAGAGAGAGGTCCTTGTGCCTTTGTGATGAAAATCCTTTTCATCTGGTCTGTTAGGCCTCAGAAGTCACTTCCTGTCTGTGTGAAATAAGGCGCCAGCAGGCCTTTGCAATAAGGGCGGCTCGGCTAAAGACTCTGAAATCAGACCAGGCCCCACAGTCATTAAGCACCTCAGAGAAGGAATAGTGACCTAGACGTGTAGGCTCTCCACTGTCTACATCCTAATCTAATCCTTTACGTTCTCTCAGATTTGCCCTTTAGTTCATAAGGGATTTAGTCGAGCTACGGACAGAGGAACCTGAGCCATTGATTGCATACATCGTTCGATGCTCCTGAACACATCATCAGAGATGGAACCTGGGGTTATTGGGTGTTTCGGGTCTTTCATCATCAGACAAATTTTAGGTTCCATTTAAGGCAGAGGCCGGTTAAAGGTGAGGTTTTATTCTCCTTTGAGGCAGGTAAAGGTGAGGGCAGTTACCTTTGGAAAGTCTTGGTTGAGAAGGCTGAGCTTTGGGGGCATGGAAGGGGTATGAGATGAAGGGGTCAAAGCCCAGGATCCCCGCCCATTCGAGAGGTCTCCCGTCTCCTAGGAGACAGAAATGAAACATGTTCAGAGCCCCAAACAGCCTCGGGGCAGTCAGTCAAAAAAAAAAAAAAAAGGTGCACAAGATCACCCCTTTGCAGAATGCCTTCTCTTAGCCAGGCTGAGAAAGGCAGGGAGCTTAAAGGAATGTGGACTCCTACTGAGAAGGGAGGGCGAAACGGAAAAAAATGGAGAAAAAAAGGAACTGGGCAGACTTCCGAAGCAGCTGCCTTCCATAGACTGAACAACGCGACTCTGCGCCAAACAGGAAGTGAGGGTCCCTCAATAGAGACAGTGAGGAGGGTCTGGCATGGCCCGGGGCGCTGGTGCCTCTGGCTTCCTCCCCCCAGGCCAGCTGGGGGGGGCAGGGGGTGGTGAGAGACACTCTGAGTCAAACTGAAGCTCAATGAACAAAGAGCCTGACTCTGGCACTAGAGCCAAAGAGCCCAGCATGCAGCGGAGGGGGGTGGAGGGGGGGTGAGGCCAATGCCGATGGCGTCCCACAGACCCAAACACAATCAGGCCAGATGAGGTCTGAATACATTTTGGGGTTTTTTTGGGACGAAGCACGCAGAGGCTACAGATGAAGCCTGGTTGGTCCGGGATGGGGCGGACCGATGCCACTGGAGGGCTTCCGTTTTAATAGCGTTCGCCCAAGCTGGGAGACTCCTGTTCTTCCTGTTCCCAGGGGAGACCAGAAGTGACGGGCATCACAAGAGAGAGAGAAAGCGAAACTGTGCCTCACGCTGAAAGCAGCCAGTCGGTGCCGAAGAGATAACAACACCTCACTGTCAGTGTTCAGTTTCTGCAGTGTCTGACTCCTGCCTGGAGAGAGATAACAACACCTCACTCTCAGTTTCTGCAGTGTCTGACTCCTGCCTGGAGAGCAATGGCAAGACCTCACTGACAGTGTTCAGTTTCTGCAGTGTCTGACTCCTGCCTGGAGAGCAATGGCAAGACCTCACTGACAGTGTTCAGTAGCCACAGTGTCTGACTCCTGCCTACGGAGAGATAACAAGACTTCACTGTCCGCGTACAGTAGCCACAGTGTCTGACTCCTGCCTGGAGAGCAATGGCAAGACCTCACTGACAGTGTTCAGTAGCCACAGTGTCTGACTCCTGCCTACGGAGAGATAACAAGACTTCACTGTCCGCGTACAGTAGCCACAGCGTCTGACTCCTGCTTGGAGAGAGATAACAACACCTCACTCTCAGTAGCTGTAGTGTCGGACTCCTGCTTAGAGAGCAATGGCAAGACCTCACTATCAGCGTTCAGTAACCAGAGCGTCTGACTCCTGCTTGGAGAGAGTAATGCAGAAAGCTTTATGGCACTTAGCGGGAGCAGGGCTTTCCCCCGGAATGCTCCGTACATTGTCAGTAACACGTTTTATTATATCTGCCACAAAATCAATAAGATCGATGATCCGGGGGGCCGGGACTAATGATGAGGTGGAAGGGACTGCTGCTGTCCATCATTCAATGTGCCTAATGCTCCTCCAACTGCTGGCAAGCCAATTAAAAATGCTTATTTCAGACTCCCTTGGTTCATTTAGCATCCTGTTCCCAGACAATACAAGTCAGGAGGTTGCGATGAGGTTTTGGAGCACTGAGTGTGGTTTGGGGTTTCTAAACTGGAGACAAAATGGGGGAGAAAACAAAATTTCAATTTAACAAACTGTATAAGGCTGTCACTTTGACTGCATAGACATTATTGACTACATAGACTGAAAACATAGCTCTCCATCACTGCCCACTTTCGAAAGAGCTCTTAACACTCACCTGTTCAAAGCCGTCTTCAACATATACTGCACCTGCCACTTTAATTACCGACAGTATGTCACTTATTTCTCTTGTCCTTGTGTTGTGCTCATTCTGCTCTTCTCGGGCTTGTTTGATTTTATTGCTGTACGGTACTGTTCTCTTTGCATTGTTGCGGGCCTTTTTCCAGTATTGATTTTACACGTTATTTGATTTTGTTGTAAAGCATCTGTGCACTTGTAATACATTTTATTTGTAAATTGCTTTTCCTCCTACTACTACAACTATTATTATTATTATTATTATTATTATTATTATTATTATTATTATTATTAACAACAACAATAACAAGCAGAGGGTTAATGCATACTTCAGAGTTCGTTAATTAGCCTACGTTAATGGCTAACATTCGAAAATTACATTTTTCATTTCTGAAATCCAGATTTTCCCAAAATCCAGTGAACTACGTCAAATGTATGGTTCTATCTTTCCACCGATGGCGATTTTTGGCTTAGTTGTAAGAGACAAGGAGAATGACGATGACTTTTCGATTGTTGTGGATAGATCTGATAGAAACGTTCGTCTTTCCCCTCGGCAGCCATTTTTCATACCTTTTCATACTTGGTTAACGATAACAAACGTCGAACAGAAAGAAAAATGTTTGAAAATCTTAGCTAATGTTAACTAACATTGGTCTCGTGCCACGGCCGATCATACTATCAGTACATTGAAGTTCCCCGATCATCATCAATAACATATTACTATATAATGAGTTGTTTATCAGTCAAGTACAACATCAATTCACAAGAGGCCGGGACAGGACTCAGACATCCTCGTTTCCAGGGCAACGCGACCGTAACGTAGCCTAGCCTCTCGTGTGTTACTTTTGAAGGTGATGAGTTATAGTTTACTCACAAGGCGCCGTTCCATTGCTGAACAATATCTGCGTTGTTCATTTGTAGCGTTAGAGGCCTCCGACGTCATGATCACGCTGGACAGGTAAAACAAATATCAGTGAAGTGGACTGATGCAATGGTCTCACCCTTACAATGTTCATAGATGCGCTTTCTGTGCACTGGCCCACATCCAATGTTGGCGCAGACATGTCCGCTGTCACTGCACTGCTCCATCAGACATCTGTCAATCCAGTGATGCCCCTGGACTCACCCGGATGCAGATGCAGGCAATAATACCTGTATGGGGCCATGATTTCAATTTCGGAATTATGCGGCAGCGGTTTCAAAATGTGGTTCAAGACAAGACCAGATGTGGGGCAGCGGCAGCGGTTTCAAAATGTGGTTCAAGACAAGACCACATGTGGGGAAAAATATTATCTACCCTGTATGACACTCTTCAAAGATGTTCCAGTCAATTGAAACACTGGATTTAGCAGGTTGCATTAAGTTTTTTTTCTTCCAATTACATGTAAAAATAAAATAAAACCCAGTTCTGAAAATCGGCACTATTTTAAAAATGGGTCTGTCGGAGAAAATGTATATTCTTATGAAGAGGATCCTGGCTTGAAACGTTTTGGAAGCCACTGTGCTACTTAAGGGGCATGTGAATCCAGCAGTGCCCCCTAGAGGCACACAGATATTTTACACAGTGTTCACATTATCATTCTGTACATGTCATGTTCCACAGGGCCTCCAGGAGGATAAACAGTGGAGCGTATTCGGATCGCGATGAACTCTCGCGCCTCTTAAGATCGATTCCTGTATTTATCTGACCGCATAGATGCGGGGGAAATATAATTTATAACACGGGCTGGAAAAAAACACCAACAGAAAAAAAATCAATATAAATGCAGCCCAGAGGTGATTCTGGTCCTTCTCCAGGATCTGAATGTAATGATTACAGTGTAGTTCTTCATCAGGCCGATAAGGATTTATGGCTTATTGGGGACACCTGTCAGATTCCCACCCCAATGGCTACTTTTGATCATTAGCTGGTCTTCTACGTCATAACTCCTGAGGACTTTCATGCCTCTTAAAGTTTGGAAACTGAAATGCCAAGATATGGTACCAAATAAAGCTCAAGAGTTTTAAAAAGTGAGCCGGTGGAAATGTGAGTGGCAAAATAAAGTTTGTTGAGATTTTAATGAGCTGAGTGTGTGTGTGTGAATTGGGTGCCTATCATTGGGGCTGGTATGAATAAAGATGGTACATTTTCATACACCAAAATATATATTTGCAAACACAGGTGCCTGTGTTGAGGGACGTGAAAACATGCGATATCAGGATCACGTGTCAGTTACATACGTGTCAAACCGGAAAGGTCGGTGGAATGAGACGGCAGCTTTTGCACTGTTTGTGTAAATAACGTGCAGGTTTTTGCCAGTAACGTGTAGGCATCTGTAATTACAGGCTTCGTAAAATACCAATTATGCTTAAATGTGTGCAATTACAGTTAATCCTAAATTCTGCATGATGGCTATTTAGGGAAGGGTGGAAAGTGAATTTAATTACTGCGTATATATCCCTGGGACCAGAAATATCCCATTATTACACAACTCCGCATAATTACACTTTTTTTAATGACAGTGCTCAAACACACCATAGAACTACGCTAAATCCAAAGTTCCTCTGCCTACATGCACTACGCGAGCCTCTAAGTAAGGGCCTGTGCCTGATTGGTTCCGCTGCTTTGCCCGTGTGATTTGATTGGTGGAAAAACCAGTGCGCTGCTGCCATGGAAGCCTGCTTTACTCCCAGAGAACCAATGGGAGTCCATTGACGGTGGCATGAGTGGGCATGCCATGTCTGAGCCTCGCTAATGCTAGGACCTTTTTGCAGACCCCTCGCATTTCAGATCCATCATTGTGCTTTCTGGATTGCATGCATAATTTTGCACTGCGGTATGATAACATTGCATTTATTTAGCAGACGCTTTTATCCAAAGTGACGAACAAATGTCAGCAATTTGAAAAGAAAAAAAAAAAAAACATTGGGCCATTGAGTTGCATAACAGAATCATAAGCTAATCATAAGCTAATTAGCTTATGATTCTAGTAGTTTTTTTTTCAAATTGCTGACTTTTGTTTGTCACTTTGGCTCGCGTAGTGCATGTAGGCAGAGGAACTGAGGGCCCACTCTGATAAAATGTGTAGAGTGAAGATGCTGTGAGCACCTGTACAAGGTGTAATGCTTCCGGAAATTTCCTGCTTCCTGTTTTCTAGGTGAGCAGGGCACAGCCTTGGCCCTCCATGAAAAAGAGACATCTCAATGAGGTGAAATACTGGAAAATTCAGCATAGATATGCACACTCCTCTGGTAGAGGCCGTAAGTCACTATTGCATAGAAACACATTGGAAATTATTCCCGAAGTCATTCTTCTGGGGAAAAAAAGCCATTCAAATTGATGAAAAATACAGGTCTTTTTGAAAAACATCTCAGAAACATCTAGAAAATCTGAACATCACTCACCTCCTCAAACGTGCATTCCTGTGCTGATGGAATATTACTCACATATAAAACTCAGGTAGTCAAACATAGATACAACTGGGGTAAATGGAAAACAGAAGCTACTAAACAGCTATGGCTCAGCCATGAAATTAAGCAAATAAAATCTCAGCAAGCATGTATTGCAGGAAGAGGAGGACCTCAGTGTCTTTGAAAATGGGGTGACGGTTGGGGCACATCTGGCAAAAGTAGGTTTAAATTGCGGACGTTTCCTGAGCAACAGTGCCTCCTGTGACATCACCACGGAGCTCGGAGGTCAGAATGACATCACTGGTACGTGCCAGTAGTGTTCTCCCGTTTTACTGCTGATCTGAGATCAGTAGGGAAACATAAAAAAAACAAAAAAAAAAAAAACTGGAGACAAATTACAGATGGCAAGCCAAAACCCCTAATCTAAAAATCACTAACAAATAAATGAGCTGCATACAGAAATGCATGGGTAATTGATTCCAGTGGTTTAAACAAGTATGTTGGTTTATTAATGCAGCGCCATAAGCCATCAGGGGGAAGGATGGGTGTTCATGTGGAATTTGAAACGGGAGTCTCTCGTGTGGAGACAGATGTAGCACTTGTAATGATTGTAAAACAGAAATCCAGCGTGCATCTGAGGTGCATGAGCCGTGAGATAGGGGAACTGTGAGGACTTTTGAATGAGCACATAGACACACATACTCCTACATACACACGCACACTCGCACATACACACACAAACAGATGCAGGCACAGACAGACAGACAGACACACACACAGACAGATGCAAACATAGATGCAAACATAGATACAGACACACACACACAGATGCAGACACACACACAAACACAGACACACATACAAATCAAAAGATTCACATACACATACAGACACAAACAAAGCACAAGCAAAGCTACCTAAGTACACGCACCCTCACGAATCGGTATCAACCATGTTACTGCAGGCATGGAACAGACTGCAGAATCAGTCAGGCTGACAAACAGTGGGAGCACTGCATTGTGGGAAATGCAGGGGATGCTGGGATACAGAGTTCCAGACTGGCATAGAAGGAAGGAAATTACCTGCACCAGAGACCAGGACTATAATCCCTTCAGTTTAGAAAAACAGAATGAAATACTGGTCTTCAAAGACAGCTATGCTAAGAGAGCACATTGGCTAACAAACATATAAAGTACTTCTAAACTAATCTTTATAAGGAAATAACATATAAAGGCATATATCAACAAAAACATTTAATAATCTCAATCAATGGATCATTTTCATAGTTTTTCCTTTTAGAACATTAAAACAAAAAACAAAACTAAAATATTAATTATATTTATTACTCAGATCAAAAAATGGACCAACAAAATGGTGAACTCAGTTAACAGTGATGCAATCCACTGACTGAAACTCAGGAGGGTTGTGTGCTAGAGTGAGTGACATAGTGATGACCCAAACTCAAGCCCCGCCCACTTCTAGACTGGATTGAGCTTTTGAGGTCAGCAGCGGAGCCAAAGAAGATGAGGAGATTTATGTGAGAAGAGCCAAGAACCAGTGGACTACACCAGGATTCTCACACTTCAGCCCAGGAGGCCCACAGTGCCTGCAGGCTTACATCCATTCCAGGAGGGGGCGCTGTGTTGGCAGGTATAATGCCAGCCCTGGAGGCCCACAGTGCTTGCAGGTAATCTCTAGTCCAGGAGGGGGCGCTGTGTTGGCAGGTTTAACTCCAGTCCTGAAGGGCCGCAGTGCCTGCAGGTTCAACTCCAGTCCTGGAGGGCCACAGTGTCCACAGATTTTTGTGGTTTCCTTTCAAAAAGCAACCAAATTAGGACTGGAAAACAAGGCATGCGGACTCACCAAAAAACCAGCAGACACTGCAGCACTCCAGGACTGCAGTCTGACAGAACTGGCCTTCATACAGAGCAAACAGTGACTAGACTGACTGCCTTTAAAGGAATAAAGACTCTGAGTTATCCAAACAAAGCTATATACTGTAGCATTAATCTGTTTCACATTTCAGCCTTACAAGAGCCTACAGAACTTTCCAACCAAGAAAATAATGCTTTAAAAATATTTTTTTAAAAACAGATAACACAACAAGAAGCATTGTTTAAAATATTAAGGTCTGAAGGAGGCACACATGCCCCCCCCGCCACAGTCACGGGGGGGGGGGGGGGGTCCGAGAGTGAAACCAACAGGGTCGATTAGCGCCTGAACTAGCGGCTTTCTGTTGCATTTTAGTAGCATTGGTCAACCTGAGCAGCAACAGAAGTTGAGACGGACAGAGGTACGACGTTAAGACAACAGAGTTCGACGCGAGGCCACATTACCACGTTACATTAGACCGACCTGCTGCCAGTGACCTGCGATCACGGGAAGGATAATCAGACCGGAGTTTAGACTGTGGTGCATCCAATGCTTCATCAGTCGCCCAAGATGAAGCTACTGTACCATACCCTGCACAACCCTAAATCTGGCATCCCTTTCTGGCTGCCCCACAAGCACACAGCGAACGTGTAAACCAGTGGTCTCCAACCCTGGTCCTGGAGAGCTACAGGGTCTGCTGGATTTCATAGTGACTCTGCACTTCGTGAATCAATTAGAGCAGTTGATTACACAGTTAACTCGACTCACCTGGTGTCTTGGATCTCAACTGGGTACTGATTTTAAGGTGAAAACAAAAACCAGCAGACCCCGTAGCTCTCCAGGACCAGGGTTGGAGACCACTGGTGTAAATGCCAGTGAGGCAGGCCCATCGCCAGGCCTTCACACCCTCAACAACACTGCATTCCCACAGAATGGACTTCATCGGAAAGGCGCTTTTAAAATCACAGCAAATCTTTACTTATGTACAGTAGACGATTAGCACACCAACGTCAGAAAAGGATATGGCACAACATACGTGACGTCTGATCACAACTCCCCCCCTCCGTAAGGCGCAAAATCATGTAGCTAAAAATTGTTTCGTTTTTTTTTTTCTTTTTTAAATCAACGTGTTTGTTGTCGCCATCTTGTCACAAAGTACAACTGTCTCTCTGAGACAAGAAAAGGTCCTTCCAGGTACAAAACTGAAATCCCGTGACCGTTTAAGCAGCTTTTAGTGTTGGGAGGGACTTCCGTTTGTAAGTCTCGTATGTTTGGATTTCTCCAAGTGTGTGTGTGCGTGCGTGTGTGTGTGTGTGTGTGTGTTCCTGGAGTTTCAGTTTCAGGTGCCTCGGTGGGCGTGGCCTCGGCAGGGATCCCCAGGTAAGGCTGTCACACCTTGAGCCTTCAGCCGAAAGTCACTCAGGTGTAGAAGGCAGTGCTGGTCCACCACGGGATGGACGTCGGAAGGCAAGGAGGGGGCGGGGACTGGTGACAGCAGCCGGGCGGGTGTGGTGGGAAAGTGGGCGGGGCCACTCAGACGATCACGCAGTGGCAGCCGCTCTTGTCCTGGTCGCGGCGCGTGGGCTCTGGTGACGGTGGGCACTCCTGCTCCTGGAACTTTCTGGAACGACAGAGAACGTACAGACGGAACTCTACGACTTGCTGAGGAAACACTCCGCGGTCAGCACTTCCTGTTTCGGGCATTTTCATCTTTTTATCCCCCCCCCCCCACCCAGTAGCGGGTAAATGGTGGAGTCACACATTAAACACACGCGAGAAAGGGCGCCTGCTTTGTGGGAGAGCACATGCTTGGCTTCAGCACTTTAAAAATGGCAGTGTAGTATAATGGTTAAGGAGTTGGTCTTGTAACCTAAAGGTCGCAGGCAGTGTCCCCGGTAGGACACTGCCGTTGTACCCTTGAGCAAGGTACTTAACCTGCATTGCTCCAGTATATATCCAGCTGTATGAATGGATGCAATGTAAGTCGCTCTGGATAAGAGCGTCTGCTCAATGCCTGTAATGTAATGTAAAAAACAAGCAAAATAAAAAAAAAAAAAAAAACCCAGCAGAGCATCTCTCCTCCTCTTCATCACTCACCTTATTACTCTGACCAGCTCCTGGAAGGCCTGGTCCACATTCATGCGGATCTTGGCGGAAGCCTCCATGTAGGTGACTTTGAGCTGCCTGGCGAGCTGCTGGCCCTCCTCCTGGGTCACCTGCAGAGAAGAGATCGCAGCCCTGAGAACTGGCAGCCCAAACCTGACACGCTGCTGCTGTTTTTCCCTCCACGCTAGGCACAGTACCGGCATCGGCCTGCCCTCTGCCTGCCAGAAAATGTACTGCAGTTTATGGGATTTCATATCTGTAAGAATGGGATTGGGGGTCCCCAACCCTGGTCCTGGAGAGCTGCAGGGTCTGCTGGTTTTCACTGATCAACTGAAACGGCTGATCGCACACTTACTTCACGTTAGCTGGGCTTCTTGGGTCTGAACCGTTTTCAAATTTTTAAGGTGAAAACAAAAACAAGCAGAGCACACAAGACTGCAGCACTCCGGGCCCAGTATGGATGACCCCCCCACTGTCACCCAGGACGAGCCTCGACTCAGTTAAACCAGACCATATCAGGCATACAGTAAAAAAAAAAAAGCATATTTACTGCACATATTGCCTAATGTCCCGCTAACCAAAACCCAGTTCTCAACACACAGCTTCCATCAAAACAGCGAGGGCATGTTTGCGTTCAGCGGTATTTCTAGGACATTCTGTGCAGCACCGGTTCGGTCGCTGAAGTAACCTTTTTTCGGTGACTGATGTCGATTGACATCCGCCAGATAAACGCAGCTGAGGTAATGAACCGTAAGAGATAAAAAAAAAAAAAATTTTTTTTAAAATCCTGCTTCAGAGACAGGCTAAACGCAGGTCGATAGGATTGATTTGACTGAGCATAACCCAATAGATGATACCACGCGGGTCAATATGTACTCACCGCCCCGTGATGTCACCAGACAAAGTCAATAAGAGTCAGGTAACTGTTAGTCAGACCAGCCATTACTTTAACGGCTCCACCACGGCTGATTCATGAGCAGTCCAGCTAAAATGACCGGCAGAGAACACAGCAGTCTCCTTATAAGGGACTGAAAAACACGGTGATCTCAGCGTTTGTAGCGGCTGCTCGGCCTGGCTGGCGGAACTCTCATTGGCCACAAGGCGGCAGTCTAGAGCCACCGTCGACTGCGCTGTATTGGCAGCGCAAGCAGACATTCCGTTACCACCACCCACTCCCTGGGGAGAGAGAGACCTTACACTTGCGGGCCTAACAGCTGCCCAGTTTCAGATTAACAAATGGAAACTTAAAAAACTCCCACCTACACCGTTTTCTTCACAATGCACTGAATCACTCAACTTGGGGGGAGTTTCCCTGTTCTGAGAAAAAAAAACAGCTGGACCTACAGGACAGGGGGGTCTCAACCTGTATCCTACAGGACAGGGGTCTCTACCCATAACCTATAGGACAGGGGTCTCAACCCATACGCTATAGCACAAGGGTTTCAACCCGTATCCTATAGGACAGAGGTCTTCACCCGTATCCTATAGGATGGGGGTCTCAACCCATATCCTATAAGACAGGTGGTCTTTACCCGTATCCTATAGGACAGGGGTCTCTACGCATAACCCATTGGACAGGGTCTAATACAGTATATAGGCTGTAGAACACAACTATGTGCCTGACTTTAGATTGAGTGAGGTAAAAGTCTAGTAAATGTTTGACCAAGGAGGATTACATATTTTCCAGGACTAGCCATGTGAAATGCATTTGTAAGCTGTCCTGGGTAAGCGGGCGTGCTGACTGGCTGAATGTATGATGGCTACACATGAGGGAGGGGCATGCACAGGAAGTCTCTCTCTGTTAACGGTCAGAGGTCCTGTGCTGCAGGACGGCCAATCGTTGGCCGTGAAACCCACCTGCCTCTGCAGCTCCAGGTCCGCCTTGTTGCCCACGAGGATCATGGGAAACTCATCTCGGTCCTTCACCCGAAGGATCTGTCTCTGGAACTTGTAGATTTCTTCGAAACTGCAGAGAGAGCGGAGAGAGCGAGGCGTGGAAAGGTTAGCATGCGACGGGCTTGCGTCTTTAATAAGATCCCGCCGATCCAGCATCAGTAACAAATTAATCTGGAAAATCCGGTCATCACCTCCCATGTTAAACACACACGGCAGAACAGGCTACACAGCCATGACCTCATGAGGTGCTGGGACAGGCCTTTCCTGTCTGACCGAGGGTGTCTGTGTGTGCGTGTGAGAGAGAGGGGGAGAGAGAGAGAGAGAGAGAGAGAGAGAGAGAGAGAGTGTGCGTGTATGTGTGCGTGAGCATGGGAGTGTGCGAGTGTGTGCGTGTGTGTTTTGCTCACTCTTTCTCTTTCTCTCTCTCTCTCTCACACACACACACACACACACACACACACACATATCAGGCACACAAACGGACAGCAGTGCTGAAAAGGAGACCACTTCACTTTGACTTGCAGCCCACAGCATCCACATGAGGTACGGGAAGGGGAAGGATTTGGGTGGGTGGGGGTGTTCTGTGTACTGTAGAGAGGGGGGGGGGGGGAGTGGGGGTTTGAGCGAGAGCGCGGCGGAGCAGCGCATGCTCACCTTCCTCTGTCGGTGACGGAGAAGACCAGAAGGAAGCCCTCCCCCGTCCTCATATATTGTTCTCTCATGGCACCGAACTCTTCCTGTCCCGCTGTGTCCAGAACTGACAAACAAGGCAAGCCCACAATAATCACTCACAGAGCAGCACTGACCTAATACAGGAAATAATAATCACTCACAGAGCAGCCCTGACCTAACACAGGACAGAATAATTACTCACAGAGCAGCCCTGGCCAAACAGAGGCCAGAATAATCACTCACAGAGCAGCCCTGACTTAATACAGGCCACAATAATCACTCACAGAGCAGCCCAGACTGAACACAGGCCAGAATAATCCCTCACAGAGCAGCCCTGACTTAACACAGGCCATAATAGCCACTCACAGAGCAGCCCTGACATAAAACAGGACAGAATAATCACTCTCAGAGAAGCCCTGATCTAACACAGTCCAGAATAATCAATCACAGAGCATCCCTGACCTAATACAGAACATTATAATCACTCACAGAGCAGCCCTGACTTAACACAGGCTAGAATAATCACTCACAGACCAGCCCGGATCTAACACAGTCCAGAATAATCATGCACAGAGCAGCCCTGAGCCCTGACCAGCCAAAATGCACATCCTTTCGAGCACTGCCACCAGATCTGGGGTGAGATCCATTTCGATCAGGAAATGAACTTAAATTCAGTGAATTCACTGGACAATCGTGTGAGAAACACGGCGGCCATTTCAGCATCAGTCCACTGAGTTTGAGTCCAGCAGCCACACGTCTATCACACCGAGCTCCACTGCAGCTCTCCCTGCCGCACCGAACAGCATCTGGGGACTCACTGTCCAGGCGAGCGGCTCTCTCGTCGATCACGCACTGCTTTGTGTACGAGTCCTCGATCGTGGGGTCGTAGTCGGTGACGAAGTAAGACTGGCGAGAGAAAAGAAAACAGAGAATCAAGGACAGCAACAATCCGGCTTGTTCACATGGGCTGCAGACCACACCTGTGACAGACACACTGGTGAAAGGTACACCTGTTAAAGCAGATGTAGGCTACTGGGAGTGCTAATAACTGGGCTCATATTTAGCACCTCAGTGGGTACACTTATTACTAAACCGCATACACACCACATGCACACACACACTCAACACATACACACCCACTCTCACAAAACACACACACACACACACACACACACACACACACACTAAACACATACACACACACACTCTCACAAAACACACACTCAACACATACAACACTTTCAAAATTCAAGAGAAAAGGGGAAAATGCACATCACACAGTACTGGGTTATGACACACTTACAGCACAGACAAATTTGCTGACCAAAACTTCAAACAAAAACACAACACCTCCATGAGCCCTCCCAGTGCCCCCAGTTCCCCCCCAGCACCCAGCACTGGGGGACGTGGACTGAGGAGAGAACCCCAGGGCACTTTAAACAGTGTAAACGGAGTGCGGCAAAGCCAGGAATAGCAGCGAATGGGACGCGTTAAATGAAGCGTGACAGCAGTGCAGTCAGAAAGCAGGCCTGCCACAAGCCAGCGGTGTTCGCTCTGAAGGACCGCCACCGGATGGGCGGGCCTTCGCCCTTACTCAGCACTTTCAGTTTCAGCGCACGTTTTCGATTGGCTCATGGTTTTTGCGTGCGATAAAAGATATTTCACATACGCACAGAAGCTTCTGACAACCTTTCGGCTTTTCAGTGGCCTCTATGTACCCAAAATGCCACATCCTCCCCCCACCCCTAACCTCCACCCCCCCCTCAAAAAAAAAATAATGACCTATTGGGGGGGTGTTATGCCCCGACTATGGCATTTCTCATTAATCTGATGTTGGTGATTTACAAATCTAGGCCTTTTCTCGGTTGAAAGTTGCTCTGGACAAGAGTGTCATCTAAATGTCTAACATGTGAATGTAAATGTAGGAAAGGTTCTCAGAGGCAGGAGGCAGGAGGCTCCTCCCACAAACTGAACTGCAGCGAGCCTGAGGAAGGAAGCTCCACCCACACACACACAGGGCAGCCAGCCACAGCCAGTCCAGCCAAGCCTTCGGGGCAATCATGATGTCACAGTAAGGAGGAAGGAAGCTCCACCCTAACACAGGGCAGCTGCCCAGTCAGGCTTGGAAGGCAATTATGATGTCACAGAGAGGAAGGAAGCAAGCTCCACCTACACACAGGGCAGCCAGTCCAGGTAATTATGATGTCACAGAGGGGATATTCTCACCCCACCCTCTTTGGAACCACAGACCTTGCTGCATCCCTACACCCCGCCCATTGAATTCACTCTTTTTCTCCCAACCACTTCCCTATGTTCACTCTCAGAGCACTGAGAGAGCCTGAACATGGACTGGGGCTGAATGCCTTGCTATCACCATTTATAAACGGTCTGGAGCTCAGCACAACAAACACAAGCTATCACATTTGCACTTTCTGCTGCACATCTGTCGCCTTCAAAAGGGAAAACAAGCGTGAACGTAGGCGTGCAATAAAATTCACACACCAATCATGTACCCACTTCCTTGAAATGAATGCATCCACACATTTATCTTTCAGATCTGAGACTGATTATATCATTCCTTAGGCACTGTATGAGTCCACAAACAGAACAGTTTCAACCAGATGTATCTAAACAGCACAAATTAACAGTTCACAATAAGATAAATCAAATTTCTTAGAAATCCCCTAAGTGGTTAATTACCTCAACTTGCTGGTAACATGCAATCCGATGCTTGGCTAAGACAGCGTTCCAAAGTTAAGCAGGTCATTGGCAGGTACAGTCAGGGGAAACCTAAATTAAAGTATTTTGGCTAGCTGGCTTTGGTTCTGTGGGGGTGGATACAAGTCCACACAAAAAAGCACTGTCCCAAAACACTGTCCCATGCTTCACTTTGGGAATTTAATTTGCTCGGACTCACTTTTTCATAATCCTCTTGGATCCCCTCCAAAACAATTTGTCCAAGAAACCTCTGGGGTACACGTCCCCCCAAACAGAATTCAAAAATCTACTGAGAGATTAAAATAAACCCAAACTGCACAAATCCAATTTCCACAATCCGCACTTGATCAAAGACCAGAAAAACTGAGAGAAAACAGGGACGAGTCGTAGGAGAACAATCATATCTTAATCAGGCCTGAGACAGCAAGGGCACCGCAGATTAGACCACAGCACATGCATTTCAAGACGCTGCAGTATGATGATGCCCACAGTGACTTGCATTTACTGGATCTATCGTGCGATGTTCGAACTGCTGCCTCCAGCACCGAACATCTACCTCTTCCACAGCTCAGAGGCATGACTAACCAGCTCAAGGGGACTGCGACCGGGAATCAGCCTGACAGTATTCTCAACATCGCCCGTGCTGCGTGGAAGGAGTGGGGCTTCTGGGAAGAGATGAGCTGCAGTCGGTGATGTCGCCGTACCGTTCGAACGCAGATGACCTCGCCACTGAGCTCACCAGCACAGCCTGGGGTGTCTGTTAAAGCAGATGAGCATCTCCAGGGGGCACTGCCCCAGAGTACCCCCTCAAAATGCCACCCCAGAGTACCCCCTCAAAATAACACCCCAGAGTACCCCCTCAAAATACCACCCCAGAGTACCCCCTCAAAATACCACCCCAGAGCACCCCCACATGATGCCACCCCAAAGTACCCCCTCAAAATAACACCCCAGAGTACCACTTCAAAATGCCACCCCACAGTACCCCCTCAAAATACCACCCCGGAATACCCCCACACAATGCCATCCCAGAGTACCTCCCCCAAAATGCCACCCCAGAGTACCCCCACACAATGCCACCCCAGAGTGCCCCCACACAATGCCACCCCAGAGTACCTCCCCCAAAATGCCACTCTCTCTCTCCGGTCCCAGGCCAGGACCAGAGGACACAGACTAAGACAGGGGTGGAGTCACAGCGTAACCAGCCAGGAGCTCCACCAATCATGGTGGATACTTGCCAAGGTCCCTGGCAGTATCCAGGAAGCACAGAGATATGGTATCTACCAATCACCATTGGTGTCCTGTTTCCTATTACCAGCGTAATTGGTGGAGCTTGATAAGTGGAGTTCCTCTGTGGTTTCTATGTGAAAGTTAACAACACCAGCATTTACTGCCCTACCTCTATATCACTATACTTCTGCTAAATTACTATCCTACTACAATATTACCATCCTAATCCAATATTACAACCCTGCCTCTGTATTAATATCCTACTCCAACATTACCATCCTAATCCAATATTACAACCCTGCCTCTGTATTAATATCCTACTTCAATATTACCATCCTAATCCAATATTACAACCCTGCCTCTATATTACTATCCCACTCCAATATTACCATTCTAATCCTACATTACTGCCTATACTACAATGTAACCAGTGCTATGTGGACGGTGAGTCAAAGCCATTGGTTAGTGAGCATTGAGTATTTATGAATGTAAACCGCTGGTGCCTTTGGTAGTACTCCATGAATCACCACAGCAGCCACTTAAGATGGTGTGTAGGGTGCGGTTTACACAGCCACAGTTACCAGCTACCCGGACGACAGCAAGAGCTACACTCAGACCGCTAAGTCTCTGAGGGCCCAGGGTGGCAGAGGAGGGAGCCCTGATTGAATCTCTGTCTCCGCCCCAACCCCCCCTTCCACCCCCGCCCCCCCCTCCAGAATGGCCTGCTGCCCAGCAGCCAATCAATGGCCTGGCCCCTCTCCAAAACGGAGCCCTGCCCAATGACCCACAGCGGGCCGAAAACGAGTCGCCAAAACTGCGCCAACACATAATTCAATTTCCCAACGACATCCCCCAACAACCACCCTACCCTCTTTTGCACCGAGTCCAAAACACCTCATAGTGTGTCACAGGGGCACCGCGAACATAACAGCTTTACAGCTCGCTGTCAGCAGGACGACGAGAATCAACGGGCGTGTATGATGCAGTGATGACAGAGCTAAAGCTCTCTCTCTCTCTCTCTCTCTCTCTCTCTCTCTCTCTCTCTCTCTCTCTCTCTCTCTCTCTCTCTCTCTCTCTCTCTCTCTCTCTCTCTCTCTCTCTCTCTCCCTTCCTCTCTCTTTGTCCCTGCCCCCCCCCCCCCCCCCCCTGCCCTCCCAAACATAAATCTGCATAAACCTGCAAAAAACCTTCAACGGGGGTGACATGTATTAAACGTGTGGCCTAAATGGAGACTCGGGCTTTGAGGGTAAAGTGTTACAGGGCTGAGAGAGGATGGTTGAGCCCAGAGGCCATGCAAACGGGTGAGGGTTGGTCTCCGTGGCGACAGAGCTTTGGTCGGCCTGTGGCTGGTGAGTTTCGGTCGGTCTGTGGTTGGTGAGATTTGGTCGGCCTGTGGCCGGTGAGTTTTGGTCTGCTTGTCTCATGCCTTTGTGTGGCACCACCACAGCGTGTTTGGGGGGGAAGGGGCGGAGGGGCGGTAAAGCTTTTCGATTGCAGAGTTAAAGACGGCTCCACGTGTGCGACCCCCGTCCGTTTGAAGTCCCTCGGGGACAGCGTCCGGGGGGGGGGGGCAGAGATGGAAGGACTCAAAGCGCCCTTCCTGCTGACGTACCTGACCTTCAGGTCCCGACCGTGTGGGAGGTCTCCCCGGGTCACAAAGGGAATGGCTGAACAGACTCCGCCCCCACACCTCATCCCTCACCCCCTCTGCATGGAGCGCTCAGCCCCTACGGTCTGAAGGGACCATGTGACTCCTGAAATCTGCCTGGAGAAGGCTGCTCAATGTATGAGACTGTGAGTAATGTGTATCTTTGGGAGAGATTGTGAGAGTGTGTGTGTGTATGTTTTTGTGTGTGAGCATGCGTGTGTGTGTGTGCGCATCTGGTGTGTGTGTGTGTGTGTGCGTGTGTGCATCTGGTGTATTTGTGTGTGTGTTTATCTGGTGTGTGCGAGTGCATCTCTGTGTGTGTGCGTGTGCGGCTGGTGTGTGTGTAAATACATGTCTGTGTGTATGCGTGTGTGTTTGTGTGTGCACGTGCATGTCTGTGTGTGCGTGTGCATGTCTGTGTGTATGTGTGTGTGTGTGTCTGTGTGTGTGCGTGCATGTCTGTGTGTGTGGCTGGTGTGTGTGCGCGTGTCTGTGTGTGCGCGTGTGTGTGTGTGCGTGCGTGCGCGTGCATGTCTGTGTGTGTGCGTGCATGTCTGTGTGTGTGTGTCTGTGTGTGTGCGTGCATGTCTGTGTGTGTGGCTGGTGTGTGTGCGTGTCTGTGTGTGCGCGTGTGTGTGTGCGTGCGTGCGCGTGCATGTCTGTGTGTGTGGCTGGTGTGTGTGTGTCTGTGTGTGTGCATGCATGTCTGTGTGTGTGGCTGGTGTGTGTGTGTGTCTGTGTGTGCGCGTGCATGTCTGTGTGTGTGGCTGGTGTGTGTGCGTGTCTGTGTGTGCGCGTGTGTGTGTGTGCGTGCGTGCGCGTGCATGTCTGTGTGTGTGGCTGGTGTGTGTGTGTGTCTGTGTGTGCGCGTGTATGCGTGTGCGTCTGTTTAAAGAGCTGTATGTTCAGTGATGCTGGATGGTATAACTGCAGTGCCCCACCTGGGAATGAAACATCAAACCTGCAGCCAGCTGCACAACATTAAAACCACAGCAGTGCGGCGCAGCATTATGAAGGGGTACGGTGCATGTGCGCAGCCTAGCCTAGCAGCGCGCTAACGAACAGACCACAGCCACAGCCAGCTCAACACGAAACAACGCTCGGTGAGCGCTGCCAAATCATTCACAGTTTGTGGGTGAAAACTGAATTTACCAAACATAACTCGTCAAAATGAAGTTAAAACCATCGACTTATAATTTAAATGCTTGTTGCTGCAGCACAGACAGGTGTGAGCTCTTCTCACTTCGCGACTCTCACACCACAATTAGCAAAACATTTTTTTTCTGTCCTTTCCAAACTCCCTATTTCTGTGTGAAAATGGACACTTTTCTAAAGGCTCATTAGGCTCAGAGAAGTTCCAGTAAACACACAAATGTGGCTTACCAGACAATACAGGGGAACAGGCCAGATATCACTTCCCCACCACCGTGGAAAGCGAATCTGAAAATTAAGAGGATATATCTGGATATTGGTCAGACTTCCTGTGGTTAGTAAGAGAGGAACCTCAGACAACAGCTCTGGTGAGAGAAGAAGAAACGTGTACTTAATAAAACAAAGCAGCGCATCACTCTGATAGGCCCTCATTGCACTGTGCCCTGCGAAATCTCACGCACGGCGACGCAGGAGGTGCCATGAGGTCACAGCAAAGATGGAGGCGGAACAGACAAGACGCACGCGTGATAATGAAACCCAAACACGCTGTAGTGTGACTGTGGTCTGCCAGGGCCCATGTATCCAGACCAAACGGTCGTGATCTATGACTCTATGAGCATTCAAGCAGATTGCAGGAATTAAGCAAAACGATGGTCTTAAGAGTAAGCTGAATAAGCAAGCTGGCTTCAGTGTAGGGAGGCAGAACCTTCAGTGTAAAGAACATGGAGCAGGGAGTCCGTGGTAATGCAGTCCTTTGGGCAAGACATGTGGCATCTGAAAACATATGGGAGTTCCCCCCCCGAGGCAGGTGGGAGATCGGATCAGCGCTTTTTAGCCAATAACAGTACACTACACACAGAGACAGGACCAATCACAGTACACTACACACAGAGACTGGACCACTCACAGCACACCCATGCTCAGGAACTGATGGCTCAGCTCACCAAAAAAAATCACACACACACGCATGAGCCCGCGTACACGCACACACACATATGCACATGCACACACACACACGCACGCACATACACAGAAATCTTTTATGAAAGAACCACTGCCACACCCCCCCCCCTTCCCCAGCTCTAAGTAGAACTGGAGAAACCGCACAACTGTACTTCCTCACCTGTTGCCTGCCTGCACTATTCTCACAACAGGTGTGCCTGTCTAATGAACCCAAACAGGATCAGCTGTCCCAAACCAAGCCACCCCCCCCCCCCCCAACCGCAAAACAGCAAGGGGATGGACATCCCAGACCTGTGACTGACAGACGAGGCATGCTCACAGACTCCGCCCCTCCCATGGGGGCGGGAACAGGCCTGTCCCACAACGCACAGCTGCGCCACTTTCCCCTTTCCGTCATGTCTACTGCTGCAAATGATTATGATTCTGACTCTGACTACGTGGGAGGCAGTCCCCTTACGAATTAAAAGAATAAACTGTGTGATTGTATAACTGATATATAATGGATGAGCAGGTGCTGTAGGCCACAGAAAGGCCCGAACAGACGATGACAGATAGCCATGGAACATCACCAGCAGGGCTGTGTGGATGAATCACCACTCTCGGAGCGGTCTGACTCATCTCTCTGTGGACTGAGCCGCAGCAGCAGCAGGAGGCAGCACAGAGGGGACCGTAAAACAGTCACACGACCGCCTTCCCACAATCCTCTCTGCCAGCGCTCACAAGGCTGTGTGCGCGATAGGCCTCGCGTGAACAGCATGTGCTGAATGCACTTTAAGGAGAAGCATGCGCAGCGCATGAGTAGGATGCTATATACGCATACTGTACATGCAGGCACTCACGCACTCAAAAATAGATTTACTTACAAGCTAACACACACACACACACACACACACAAAGAAAATCAATATGCTTGCTCATGCCTATGAAGGTAAACTTGCTCTTCGGCAGTCAGCAGCATTGCACAAAGAAGCATTTAATTTAGATTAACCACTTAAAACCTCCACATACACAAAGTGCCAGCTCCATAGCAGAGGTCATCTGAGTTCAGCCCCGTTACCACACAAAGCCATACAGGCTGCTGAACAGACGGACAGATTCCCATCCCAAACAATTCAGAGCTTCTGCAAAGATCCTCCAATACCACAGTGGCATAAGGGAACTTGGCCTAGCCGCCACTGCAGTGCACCAATGGCAGGCCTGGCACACACCTATTGGCTAAATTCAGCTCCCTTTAAAAAAAATGACGATAAACACGGACCTCATCGTCTCACACAAACTGACAGCAAAGGTGATCAGCCTTACAGCTCAGCCTCGTGAGCTAGCGTAGCCTTCCCGCTCAGCCGCGTGAGCTAGCGTAGCCTTACTGCTCAGCTGCGTGAGCTAGCGTAGCCTTCCCGCTCAGCCGCGTGAGCTAGCGTAGCCTTACTGCTCAGCTGCGTGAGCTAGCGTAGCCTTCCCGCTCAGCCGCGTGAGCTAGCGTAGCCTTCCCGCTCAGCCTCGTGAGCTAGCGTAGCCTTCCCGCTCAGCCGCGTGAGCTAGCGTAGCCTTCCCGCTCAGCCGCGTGAGCTAGCGTAGCCTTCCCGCTCAGCCGCGTGAGCTAGCGTAGCCTTACTGCTCAGCCGCGTGAGCTAGCGTAGCCTTCCCGCTCAGCCGTGTGAGCTAGCGTAGCCTTACTGCTCAGCCGTATGAGCTAGCGTAGCCTTCCCGCTCAGCCGCGTGAGCTAGCGTAGCCTTCCCGCTCAGCCGCGTGAGCTAGCGTAGCGTGAGCTAGCGTAGCCTTCCCGCTCAGCCGCGTGAGCTAGCGTAGCCTTCCCGCTCAGCCTCGTGAGCTAGCGTAGCCTTCCCGCTCAGCCGGGTGAGCTAGCGTAGCCTTACAGCTCAGCCGCGTGAGCTAGCGTAGCCTTCCCGCTCAGCCGCGTGAGCTAGCGTAGCCTTCCCGCTCAGCCGCGTGAGCTAGCGTAGCCTTCCCGCTCAGCCGCGTGTGCTAGCGTAGCCTTCCCGCTCAGCCGCGTGAGCTAGCGTAGCCTTCCCGCTCAGCCGCGTGAGCTAGCGTAGCCTTCCCGCTTAGCCGCGTGTGCGAGCTTAGCCCTACCGCAGAAAACTCACAAACTACCTCAGTTAAGTGTTTATTCCTTCTGTTAAGTGCTCGTAAGTTTTTTTATTTATTTAAATCAAATATAGTAAAATAGACATGCTGTAAACACAACTTGGCAGCATGGAATCCCTCAGGTCTGCTCTCATCCCTTTGGTTTATACTGAACTCCGCAGGAATGTGCAGATTCTCACAGGATTAGACTATAACAGGAGCACGCAACCAAATCACCTTCTGCAGACTCGGCCCAGTTTTGCTGACCATTTATTCCGTAATATTGCAGAAAGAAATGCCAGTATCCACGTATGCAGATGACCCCAGTGCCGTCTCCTTGCCTCACGCCATTAAGAATCTCCAAGAGTCATTTCCCTGCAAATTGAACCGTATAATCTTAAACCGGTTTAAAATTCTGGGAAAACCAAGGCAGGTTATTTTTCAAGGGCACTCTCCTAACTTCGTATAGAAAAAAAAAAGTGCAGATGGTTACACTGGCACTTTTTAATCTAAAAAAAACCCTTATTGGCAAGCTTCCAGTCAATCTCTGCAGATTCTTTTAACAGGTTCACAAAATAAGTCTAACCTTTGGTCTTATGATGAATTAATTTCTTACTGTACCCAGACCCAATTCAGAGTTAGGTAAAATTGCTTTTATTTATTACACCCCTTTGAGCTGGAACCATCTGCGAAAATTTTACAATGTTTCATTCCTCTTAGTGATTTCAAATCACAAATCCATTCTTTAAAAACTGAAACTTGCGCCTGTTTTTCATAACATTAACGTGCGTGACTGTTTTCATTTAATATTGTGCGTCAGAACTTACTGTTTATTTATACCATTTTACTGTTTGCGGAGATTGTGAAAAAGGTAAAATCAGTATTTTATTTTAATTTTTTGTAAGGCATTCCTGGATTCATGATAAAATGTATGTCTTTCAGTAGACTATTTCAAGCAGTCATCTATGATAACAGTAAGCAGATAACCAAAAATACAGACAGTGTCCATTGCTGAGTCAGTATTCCTGCAGCGATAAGCTCCTCTCCTCCAGGAAGTGATTATCTGAATGCGGTGACATGCTCTTCTCCGATAGGAAGTGATTATCTGAATGCGGTGACATGATCTTCTCCGATAGGAAGTGATTATCTGAATGCGGTGATATGCCCTTCTCCGACAGGAAGTGATTATCTGAACATGGTGACATGCTCTTCTCCGACAGGAAGTGATTATCTGAACGCAAGGACATGCTCTTCTCCGACAGGACGTGATTATCTGAATGCGATGACATGCTCTTCTCCGACAGGACGTGATTATCTGAATGCGGTGACATGCTCTTCTCCGACAGGACGTGATTATCTGAACGCAAGGACATGCTCTTCTCCGACAGGAAGTTATTATCTGAATGCGACGACATGCTGTTCTCCGACAGGAAGTGATTATCTGAACACAAGGACATGCTCTTCTCCGACAGGAAGTTATTATCTGAACGCGACGACATGCTCTTCTACGACGGGAAAAAAAAAGAACCCCCCCCTCTTTCCTAAGGCCCCAGGCTGAGCCCTTTGTTTGGGAGCAATGGTTAAAAATAAATAAATAAATAAATAAATAAATAAAACAAACTAAAAAAATAAAACCAGAAAACATTTTTCCACACACCGACATTTCTGAACCTCATTCTTTCAAAAGGCCCCTCGCGTGGCGCCGCACTGACATTTTCACTCTTGACGTGAAAGCTGGCCTACTTTCTTTTTTTGTGCGTGTGCGTGCGCGCGTGTGTGTGGGTGGGTGTGCGCGTGTGGTTTACATATGAAGGAGAGGCGCCGAAGTCTTTTTTTGAGCAGCAGAGACGTCAGAGACGCACGGCGTCTATAAACAGGGCACCTCAAGAGAAGCACGAAGCCGTCTGAAGTGCCGAGCGTGCGATTTCGAAGCAGGGCGTCCAATCAGCAGCGCGACGGGAATCGCGCGCGCAAACGTCAACACCTGCACCTCTTTCACTCAGGTTTGGCTCCGGCCCGCGCGGGGCGTCGAAAGGTCCCACCGCACGACACCCGCGCTCTCGCCCGGCGTGCCCGTTTCGATCTGAAGCGAACACGTTGGGGCGAGAGGAGGGGGGCGACGGCTCGGCACAGAGCACTGCGTGTCGCCGGGGTAACCCGCCAAAACCCCGCCGAACGCAGCGCCACAGGAAGTCCGAAGCCAACTGCCGAACTGCTTGTTACACAGTCAAGTCTTTCAGTGTTAAAAGGAGAGCAGCGGTGACCGTACACCATTACCTCCGGCCAGTGACTTCAGCATCGGCCATTTTATATGACACCTGCGCACGCATGAAAAAAAACTTTCATTCAGATTTGAGACAACGGAGTTAACGTGTTTCCAATAAGCCAGCTCTTGGGCTGAGATGAACGTCAAAGATTACCACGTACAAGACATGATTACACTATTCTCATTGAGAAGAATTCTTATTGATGAGCGTGTTTGTGTCTAGCTGGTTATTTTTAATCACCTGGTTAGCCTGTAAAAAACGTACGGCTCGTGGATGGCCACCGGTGGAACCGGTATAATAAAACCTCTCACTGCCGAGGCTGCGCACTGCACTCAGCGTGTGAGGCGAGAATACTCGACTCACCGGGGGTGTAATAATAAATCTGCAGGTGCTTATTTATAGTGTCCATGGGGAAAGTGTGCTTCATACCAGCGCTTGTGTCACCGCTTTAATTAACCGCTACCATTCCGTTACCCGCTGAAGAAAGAGGGAAAAACCGGAGGAGAAATACAGCAGGGCTGTTTTTGGCGTGCGTGCGTGCGTGCGTGCGTGCGTGCGTGCGTGCGTGCGTGCGTGCGTGCGTGCGTGCGTGCGTGCGTGCGTGCGTGCGTGCGTGCGTAATTCATTCATTATGGGTAATTCATTTGTTTTCAGGGCAGGGAATTAAGTGACACCCACCCCCCCCCCCCCCCATCATAAAGCTTTTCCTGAAGATATTGCGCACTGGCACCACACACATACCGTTCCATGCAAAAGCATTCGGACAGTGGCACAATTTTTTTTGTTGCTTTTGGCTCAGTTCTCCAGCACATTGGATTTGGACTGAAACAACGAATATGATCCATGTACACAGAGGGCTGTAATTATTACACGGACCACCAAATATGGATGTAAAAACCCTCTAAGTAAAGCTGACAGGCTGAGCTTTGAACTCATATTCAGGGTTTTGTTTCATACCCAATGAATGCTGGAGCACCAAACCAAAACAACAAAAAGTGTGTCACGGTCTCAAAACTTCCGCATTTAACTGTACCACTGTCATAATTCATTATGTATACCTTACTATACTATATACTTACACATCACAAATGAAAAACAATGTATTTTGATTTCACACAATTAAGAAGCTAAAATTTTATTTTAAATAGCCATTCATAAATTCTGTAAAACAGTGCTCAGAAATGTAAAAGTACATATAAATTAAATAAATGTTTTTTTAAGTTTTTTTAAATTATTTTTTAAATCAACCCATCCTTTCTGGGGAGAAAACATACACCCATGTATGAAGTCACCTGAGACACTAAAGGAAGTCAAACAGCCCTCTGTGCACCTTCTTATTCTGCATATTTTATCGGGGCACTTTTACCATGTCAGCCTTGGCAAGACTGATTGACAGACAGGGTATGCCACACGCTGATGGGCATGGATGACTCCGGAAACGCACATCACCATGACAACGGAACAACTACACATCAAACCGCCAGACACTCCGTCTGAGATCATCCAGTAGTCCCATCATGCACCCGCCTAGACTGCACATTCCACCCCTTCTGTGTTCCACCATAGATATTTCACACCAGATACTCAGCTCCTGCGTTCCCTTCTGTCCTCCCTGTCTCTTAGCGACAGGAGGCTCTGGTTGGTAACACTGCTGGAGTTTCACATTGCTATATTAGGGCAAAAAGGTCACAATATTGCCCTTGGTCATGTCCCATAATGTATCAAATCAGTCTAGAAAGTCTAGAGTAAAGGGACTGCACATGGGGCAGAGCATCTGGGTGACATACACAATCTGTGGTTCTGGCCAGGGTTCAGCTGCCTGTATGCAGTACTGACAGGTGGACAGGTGCGAGAGTCTTCTTCCTCATCCGTAAATGCGACACCTCAGCTACAGCTGAGTAATTGAGAGTTCTGATGTAATGCAAACGATTACACCGGATGACAACTGCACAGTCTGTCAGCACATCAGCCCTGACAGCTACACCACCCACGGCTTCAATCTCCATGCTCTCGTGTGCTTTTCAAAATGTGGAAAACCCATCAAGGCCTGTACTTCTCCCCATATCAGATTCATTTTCCACTGCAGGGCAGAGAGCGGTCTTTCACAGCATGACCACAACCGTTATCATACCATCAGCTTAATGCACATGACCCCGTGGGGCTAAACACCTTTAACTACGGCTGACCTGCCATACATCATCCGTACCACGTCGGCCAATCACTGCAGGATACCAGAATATGGAAAACACACACACACACAAAGAGCAATCACGGATTTGCCATTAAATTGTGCTTAAGGGATGAGCAGCGAAGAAAGGAAATGACCCATCTCATTTATTTATTTTTTGTTAATGACGCTCTGAGCACAAACACAACGAGCTCCTCGGGACTGAGCCAAAGTGCGGAAGAACGCCAAAAAACTGCTCTCATATTCCGCTACGAAAGGACAGAACCAGAGTCAGAATCATTTTTTTCAGTGGGAGTAAACCTTGCAGAAAGGTCGCAGGTGGAAAGCCGGTCCTGCTGTTTTGACTGCTGGAAGGAAGCTCGGAAAGGGCTGTTATGTTTTTAGGCTCAGAGAAGTTGCCCGGAACATTCTGTCAGAGCACCAGCACTGTGGGAAATCTACAGGTGTTGACACTGCGGCCACCCCCACCCCCCCCCCCCCCCCACACACACACACACCCCACGGCCCACCTGACGTGCAGCTCCAATCCAGTTACACACTCAGTCAGCAGGACAGATGACCCATCCACTCCAACACCTGAACGCACACCTGTCTTATCGCTTATATCTAAAGAACAAAGCTATCCTGTTTTTAAACTATCCTGGACAATGAAGTGTTTTTTTTTTTTTACTGTATTATTCATGCATGAATATCAGCAAGGGTAGTTTGCGCATAGATAGCAGGACTGTTTTCCCTTCTTTACAGTCACAGTTAAAAATGTGTTGAATGACCATGTTCTCTTCCAAGAAAAGATTACACTAAAATAGAAACGGCATTGTTTGTCTGGTATATCAGTGGTGCTGGCACAATGTGTGATGTATGAATAAGCCAAATAAAGCATGTTAAACTCTCTCGCCAGAAACAGTTTAAACATTCCCAACCTGGACAGTGTGATCTTGGGTCTATTCCTATTTCTAATCACATTGGTTCTGGAAATGCAGGGGGGGTGGGGGTTCATGTAATTTTGAGTTCCATAATTTTTTTCCTCCAGACTAACTGAACCCACACAATGCCTGCTCAGATCTAATCTGCTTTAACATGTATATATGGAAAGCTTTAACTCTTTTTGATGATGGTCCATATCCCCAGAAGTCTTCAATGTAACGTTACTAACCATCATGTTCAATCACATGACAGAAGATGTTTTGTTTGGAACACTGGTGGAAATAAACGTTTTCTTTTTAAAATTCAGTTAGCAACTGGCTGGACTCTTACGTTTGTCCAAATGGTTAGCGTATTACACATAAAGTACTAGACGAACTGGACGTAGGTGCGCGTTTTATAGACAAACTCAAGCTCCAGCCACAGGGAGAGACTGCAGGAAGGAAGCAGATCTCCGACCGGGAAAAGGTTAAAAAAATAATTAAATAAAAAAAAGATGAAGTGTCTGCAACAGGATTCATCCGTCTGCAGGCACATGAATCTGACAGCTGAGCACAGCAATAAAAACACCTCAGCTCCCCATAACAGTGTGAACAGCAGACCCAGTACAAAAGACCTCCATGGAGCCATTGTACTCACAGAGATTAATATCGATTAGTCCCCAGCTGATGAATGACAAACACATTTTCCATCATTCCTGAAAAACGGGTCAAAAGCTCTGACCTACAGGTTCTGTTTTTCTGTTTGGGTTTTCTTGGCCTTCCCCATCCCATGTTGAATCAGCAGCACATTGCCCAGTCGCTATCGGACGAGTCACAGCCATGTCACCACGCTTCCTCGACCTGCTGAGTCACTCACGCCAGCCAATCACATCACCCGGACCTGCAATGTCATTACGTGCCAGCCAATCACATTACCTCGAACCTGCTGAGTCAATGCAAGCGGGACCCTCTGTGTCACTGACCCTCATGTTAACGACCCAGAGTTCTCACATCACGGTGAAGTCACCATTCTAGCCCGATGGGGATTTGGGAAGCAGCCGTAGTCTCCGCAGTGCGTCTGTACTGCGGAGCCAAAATGGCTGTCCTCTCTGGGGTTTAATCTTGGTTCCAGTATTAAGAAAAAACCAGAATCAAAGAGGATTTTACATTTAGTTTAGATCTTTCCTTTGCAAACATTAACATTCATTTCTGCTATACAGAAGTGTGCTATTCCTTATGACAAAATGCATCACTGTGGTACATTATCCATACAGCCAAAATGGTGCATATCACAATAAATTTTATATCACAATAGACAAGATACTTTACCTCTTTGTAAAGGTTCAGCCCATAAGCGTGCCTGCATGCAGTTTCCAATACCAAGCTGCAAAGCTCTCTCAGTATATGCTGGGGTTAAGTGGTCTGACCGGCTGCTTGAAAGGGTAACCTCTTACCCACACTGATTCGGTTAGGTAACTTTCATAATGGCGTACGGCCCAGAGTTAGCGCACACAGTTCATTTAAAATTAAAATAAAAATAAAAATATTACAGGGGTTTCACATTAACAACACAGATATGCAAAGAAAGAGGGGGGGGGGGAAAAATAACACGGTGATACTAAATTATTTCCATAAACTGACAGCCACACAGACCCCCCACGCTTCTCCCTCCCTAAAAAACACAGGGGTGAAAAAAAAAAAACACTGACCAAGAGAGTGAAACTAGCGCCAGTATTTTCCCGTACACACAGAAAGAGGCCCAGAGAGAATAATCACCACTCTGAACCCACTTCCTTTTTCCAAAGAACAAAATTCTGGCAGTTTCACGGTCATTATCCAAACAAGACTCAGATGCGCCCCTTCCCTCCCCTCACCCCCCCCCGCCCCCGCCCCCTTTAAAAAACACATGGCCTCGAGTGGGAAAAACCATGCAACAGGCAGCTGTGCAACTCATGCTAGGGCAGAAAGATCTGGAAACATCTGGAGAGAGATGAGGCCTCTCCTCTTACAGAGCACGATCCTGTTCATAACGGAACATGACATGGTCAATGATGAAAACGAAATCCACGACAGGAGAATTCAACACTTTGGAGGCCTAAACTGCAGCTGGCATCTATGTTGTATCAACTAAAATAAATAAATAAATAAATAAATAAATAAATACATTTTAAAAAGGTAGCTGAGCTGGGGAGGAGGAACATACTGCCTGAGATGAGACAGCGTGGAGTTTCAGCAGCTCAGTATGGTCAAAGTTAAACCATACAAGCAGCAGCCCATTATTCAGTCTGCCCCTTGTTGGGTGAGGCTGTGAATTCAGAGGAAACGGCTGAAGAGCTATCCCACACCAAATTACCCCCCCCCCCCCCCCCAAAAAAAGGTAGTACCAACTCTTCACAATCTCCTGACCCCTCTCTTACAAGCCACGCCACCCGGTGGAAATGCAGTTGACTCGGGGCTCTTAGAAAGCTAGCAAAGTGTTTTACACGTGATCAACTGGCACAGATTAATTTATTTGATGGGACCTGATTTTTGGGTCGTTGCACATGGCAGACGCGAGTAGTACAGCTATTTATCAGCGAGGAGGGACACTGCAAAGGAACAAGCCGACTTGTTTTAGCCCCTCAGCTCAACTGTGGAAAGCGTCCGTTCGAACACTCAACTATAACCAGTTCACAGACAGAACTGCACGTGCCAACTGCAGTTCAACGCATTGCCGGTCAAAGAAATATCATCAGTCAGGTGAGGACAAGTACACAGATAAACAACGAATCTGCTACCAGATCCATCGCTAATGCCTGTCCAACATATACTCTCGCATGATGGGACATCTGAATAATGTGTAGTTATACGGCGACTATTCATCAGTTTGTGACTCTAATACAACAACAGCACATTTCTGTGTATTCTGACAGATGTCCATACAATAACCATCAACAAGATGAAAATTAAAGACATGTTGGCTAGCGCAACATGTACTGTGGACTGCCAAATCTTTTATGCTGCGCGTCTGCAGGCAAACGATCGGCTTGCGAAGGGTTGTAAGGACCGAGCGTGGCTCAGTAATCCTTCACAGCTAACATAAACGGTATAGATTTAATAGGCTTTAGCAAAACCCTATTAGGAAACGTGGTTTGGAGAACCGCGGCAGCCGTTATACTACTGGCACGTGACGCAATTTGCCGTTTCTCTGCCACGTTCGAGATGGAAAGAGACCCAGATCCCTCCATTAAAGATGAAAGAAACCATTTGTCTCCTTTAACTGCCATTGAAGAGGGGGAAAGGGGACTCATTAAACAAACTGTTTCCATAAGTGGGTCTGCGAAAGCTGACACAAGTGGCTATCTGCCGTAATACGCGTCTGCGGCAAAGTAGCCTACAGTATGACAACTGGGGAAAGGCTGTTTCCCCAACAGCTGTTTTTAAAGCGCAGCTGCTTGATGCAGAAACAAGTGGAATTGTTCTTGCAAAACCACGAATGTCCCTTCGTGCCCTACTTCAATCTCCAACCCCTAAGTAGGCTATTCGTGTTACTATACAAAGGTCACGGCCGCAGAACTACATGTATTTCAATTCGTTCCAGTTTCAAATTCAAGAAGAAAGGCACATTAATGGCGATTGCACGGATTCATTTAAATGAAATATTGTTCATAAGCAAGTTAAAGCCTGCCTCATAATAGACTATATTATAATATTAGTCAAAGGCAATTTGTATTTTTACCAATATGTTTTGGCACACGAGCGTACAGCATTGTATGAGCTTAACGCCACTGATACTATGTGGGTGTGGCACTCATTAATTTGTGATTTACAAAAAACGCAGAAGCCTATAAAATGACATAGAGTTAACAACGGAATTGATGTCGCGACTAAATATAAACTGACCCTTAAAATATTTTCGAATGTAGAGTGATTTAGAAGAGAAAAAACTTTTTCTGCCGGTAAAGGTCACATTAGGCAGCTCTACAACTGCGCATTTGAAATGTAACATTTCATAACACTACGATTTCCCGACTTGTGTACTAGTTATACTGTATCCTTCTCCACATGAATAGACAATGCACTAGAACAAAAGGCACTTGTAGGTCTGAGGTTTCGCTTTAACAACTGTTTACACAAGAATCGCTAGACCCTAAGGCAAATGTTTTATGTCAAGGTAAATAAAAAAATCTCCACGTCTCCCTGTCTAGAAGTTACAAAAACACGACACACTTGTTGAAAATGTTAATGACAAATGCAACTAGTAGGTCTTCCTTCCATAATCGCACATAATTTGCATAAACTCTTTTTTTTAGAATGGGAATTTAAGAGGGTAGCTGGTTGTTTCGCGTCGTTCTCGCTTTAGGAACATGCGCTGATCTGTCGGCGTTGAAACCCCTAACTGCCTATACACGAGTAAGCAGAGCTGGAGAACAAATGGCAATCACGTGAAAACCAGAGCACAAGCTAGTGAATTAACACTTCAGAAAAAGGCAAAGGAATCTAGTTCAATCTTTAAATCTTGTCACACGCATAGGCAACCCCTGTGATCGCGTAGTCTACGCTGTGCTCGACTTCGAAACCGAACGATATTTAAAGGTGAGCGACTTCGCACAAGCCCACACCATGGACCAAAACTTTTGTTGCTGTGTGCTCCCCAAAATAAATCTTCGTGTTTCATAAAGCAAGTCTCAGAAACAGGGGCCTAGAGGCCACCATTCAGATTTCACCCAATGCTCCGTTTATGAAGCCCCCCTCTCCCAGCGTGAGCTACACCCCTCTCCTGGATTCCCACACATTCGCCTGCGAGTGCTTACTGACCTGGATGAATTGGATAGTTAACGCTGACTTCCCGACACCGCCGCCCCCCACCACCACCAGTCGATACTTCTCCTGCACCGAGCCGTCCTTCCACCCAGCCATCGGGGACAAACGACCGCACTCGCCGCTGTTCTTACACCAAGTGAGCGGATGCCCACTACCCTGAATGACAGGCCTTCAATCGAACAACGCTACGGAAGAAAAAAAAACACGCGTGTGTGTCTTCTTTAGTTACAGTAGGCTACAATCCGTACAGAATCAGTATCGCAGAATGGATTTTCTCGGTCTCAGAAAAAAGTACACACAGCAGTCTTTGCACGTCTGCCTAGTCCATACGCCCTCCTGCGAAAACGCCACCAACTGCAACGCTGTGAACAGGACGCGAAGCAGACACGGGGATCAGTAATTACAAATGGCCGGCGCTAGAGGACCTTGTCGAGGTTTCGCCGCTTTTATGAATATGCATCAGAGAGCACGTCAATTACTACAGAATAAAACTGAGTTAATCTAATCAGTTCATAGAATAAGATTACTATCTCGTATTTTGATACACCGACACATTTATTCACATAAATAGACAACACGAGAAATACAGTGGAATTGTGAGGAGTGTCAGTTTATCTTCAATGCAGGATATAGCCTAGACTAAGCTAAATATGATTTTTTAAAACTGAAGTGTCGGATGAGTGTAGGATCCTTGCCCTAAATATACTGACAATGTGGTAGGCCAACATGTTCTCATACTCTCAGTGATAAAATAAGACGCACTGTCGACAGAAGTTAAAGGTCAACTTTGCCTAACCAGTAAGCTACACTTTGTATTATTCAGTGTCAAAATGTGTACCTCTGAATGAATGAATGAATTTTATTACCGTTCAGAGTGTATTAATTGTCTCACATTATTTATGCTTGTCCCATCCTAGCTGTTTGAATTCATAAAGAATTTATGAACAAAATCTCGGCAGCTATAAGGGAAATAAGCAGCCCACGCAGCATTTTAAGTGCGTGATTGCAGAAGTGGAAATGCTACGCATGCGCTTCAAGCAAACGCCTGAGTCTAAACCCATGCATCCAAAAGCAAAAATAACCAGGAGAACGTACTCAGAATATTTTCAGAATATGACATATCCTGACGCTTTGGGAAACACTGCACTTACCGTGTAATTGATCTCTTGTAAGTTATACTAAAATTTGGCGTTATTCATTGAAAGATGGTTACCAGACAGAGACACTGAAATGAAGACTAATGAATTGCAATACTATAATGGTTGAAGTGTGTACAGTTAATGTCTATTGACAGCCTGCTAAAAAACAATGTCTGATTTGTAAGTTAGACATGGGAAAGCCAAAGTTTTCCATTGATTCTCACACGTTAAACAAGATCCCTGAAGTGGCAGAAATCTACAGGTGTTTTTGAAACAACGAGAAATACTGTTACATTTGTTTTACCAACGGCAATTATCTTGTTCACAATACTGACACGAGAGGGTCATAAAGCAGCAGCAATGATTTTATTATACTATAGGCACATACCAAACTCATTCATGCACTGCCATCTAGTGGTGTACAGGGACACTGTCTTTCCTTCAGGGGAGCTGCTTAGTCAGTCCGTCAGTGAGCACAGTTCCCGGAACTGTCACAAGCAAAATTACTGCTCTAGCCCATTGACCTGTGGCCACAGAGAGGCAGCAACCAAAAGCGTGTTGTTTAATTGTTTATCGGCAGACCTGGTCAGACTTTAAGTGTGTTTGACAGACAGAGAGCTGTTTATAGATGCTGTGAGACCAGCAGAGCTCACAAATGTGAGAAACTCACCTGATGACCTCAGAAAGGTTCAGCAGGGCATCCATAAACATTGCCTAGAACAGAGCCTGGAACATTATTATTATTATTACATCTATGCCACATATAGCACCCCGTAATCTTAATAACCACCTTAATCTGGCTGGGGTGGGGGTGGGGGGGTGGGGGGGGTCATGGACCATGGGGTCCACTTTCCTCCATAGGCCCTAATCGCACCCCCCGCCCTGACCTTCCCATTTTACTGCCAATGTCACGACAATTTGAGGGGAAGTGGAAACTAAAAGCAGTCCATTCCGAATCAGATCTGCGCACTCTGGTTGCCTGAGTGACAGATATCTCATTAGAATGATGGGACAATGAATACCTGTCACATGACCGAACGGAAACCAATGGATGCGGACAGCAGCACTGCCAGTAAAGCAGGAAGCCAGTAAGACAGTCAATAACTGAGCACCGGTCGTTAATATTCAGTATCCATGGCAGCACGGTCAACAGACAGTAAATGTACATTTAACCAGCTTGCGCTGTGTGCAAGGGCCCAGGTCTAGATGTGTTTCCCTCTCCTCATCCATCTTGTTCTCCACCCTCTTTAATGCATCTATTTATTTAAAAGTAGGATTTTTTTAAAAAAATCACTTCCCGCATCTTGTGTATGTCTGGCTGAACCGCTATAATCACCATGCAAATCATGCTTCATTAATTGGCTGACCCTTTGGTCTCTACCGGCGACTGGCCTGGGTGGAGACAGTTTGTGAGCGTGCTCAGACGGGCGGGGGGGTTTTGGGGGGGGGGGGGGGGCACCGGGGTGACCTTAAATTCTTCTGTTCTCTCGGTCTTCAAAGTGCAGACATTAGCGGTGGCAGTCTGTCTGATGTGGCTCCACCACGGAGGCGGAGGTCAAAGTAGCGACAACGTGCAGTTATCCAATCCAGCCTCTGCCGCTGCACTGCTCTCAGCCAATGGGCTCTGCCGCTACGCTGCTCTCAGCCAATGGGCTCTGCCGCTGCACTGCTCTCAGCCAATGGTCTCTGCCGCTACGCTGCTCTCAGCCAATGGTCTCTGCCGCTACGCTGCTCTCAGCCAATGGTCTCTGCCGCTACGCTGCTCTCAGCCAATGGTCTCTGCCGCTACGCTGCTCACAGCCAATGGTCTCTGCCGCTACGCTGCTCACAGCCAATGGTCTCTGCCGCTACGCTGCTCTCAGCCAATGGTCTCTGCCGCTACGCTGCTCACAGCCAATGGTCTCTACCGCTACGCTGCTCTCAGCCAATGGTATCTGCCGCTACGCTGCTCTCAGCCAATGGCCTCTGCCGCTACGCTGCTCTCAGCCAATGGTATCTGCCGCTACGCTGCTCTCAGCCAATGGTCTCTGCCGCTACGCTGCTCTCAGCCAATGGTCTCTGCCGCTACGCTGCTCTCAGCCAATGGTCTCTGCCGCTGCGCTGCTCTCAGCCAATGGTCTCTGGCGCTACGCTGCTCTCAGCCAATGGTCTCTGCCGCTGCACTGCTCTCAGCCAATGGTCTCTGCCGCTACGCTGCTCTCAGCCAATGGTCTCTGCCGCTACGCTGCTCTCAGCCAATGGTCTCTGCCGCTACGCTGCTCTCAGCCAATGGTCTCTGCCGCTACGCCGCTGTCAGCCAATGGTCTCTGCCGCTACACTGCTCTTAGCCAATGGTCTCTGCCGCTACGCCGCTCTCAGCTAATGGTCTCTGCCGCTACGCTGCTCTCAGCCAATGGTCTCTGCCGCTACGCCGCTCTCAGCCAATGGTCTCTGCCGCTGTTCTCAAACCTGAAGCAGAATCTACCTTAGAGCGCATGTTGAAAATGGAGGGGGTTTTTTTTTTTTTGTAGTTCTCTTGTAGCGCGACCTGACTGGGAGCGGGCTCCAGCTCTATGCTCACGCTCCGCTGTCACGCGTCCGCTAACACACACACGAGGCGCGGCTTGTGAAGTTCAGCTTCTCCGGGCGGGCGAACGAACGCTGTTTCCCAGTGTTCCTCGGAACCCGAGACCGAGGAAAGGGAACGGCAGCATTTCTGAGAGGCGTTGCGTTCAAGCTAATTACGGCAGCCAAAGTAGGAGTTGGCAGCAATTAAAACGGTACATAATTAATATGCGACTGTAGCTTGACAGGATGAAGCTCATTTGAGAAGTGTTTACAGAAAATATAATTTAATGTTAGCCGCCGCCGCATCCCAGCTCTGCTCTGCTCTGACTCAGCAAGGGCAGAGACATCAGAAATCAAATTAAATATAATTTTATTTATACAGCACATTTCACAAATGAGGCTCAGTGGAGGGGTGGGGGAGGGCGGGGGGGAGCCCCATCCTCCTCTGGCCAGCTCAGGGTGGGGGGTGGGGGTTCATAGAGATGAGGCACGGTCAGCTCAGCTACCAGCCCATCTGATCAGAGTGGCATGAAGCATCCGGAGGTGGCGCGGCGTTCCTGGGGTAGGGTGGGGGGGCTGGGGGGGGGGGGGGTTGGAGTGGAGGGGAGGGGGTGGTGTGGGGAGCTGGAGCAGAAGGATGGGATGGTGGACAAGGGGGGGGGGGGGGGGGGGAGCAGGGGCGGCAGTGTGGAGGGGGGGCAGGCAGCAGACTCAGGGCTCAGAAGTGGCCTAGGATTTGGGGTTTCCCAGTCCTTGCTGACCCTCAGTGCCCCTGTCCTGCGACCCAGTGCTGGGACCCCTACACCCAGCCCGGGACCCCCTGCAGAGACCCCTAAAGCCCGGAACCCTGCGCTGGGACCCTGTGTTGGAGCGGGGGTGGGGTGGTGGGAGGAGTTACAGACGTGCAGGAGTAGCGTGACCTCAGCAGCAGGGCAAACGGCCCAGCACCGCGTGGAGCCTCTTCTACGTTCTTCTCTTACCTCACCTCACACGGGCCAATCACAGCGCAGCTCAGAGTCAGACAAGGACCAATAACAACAGGCGGGGAAGCTTGAGAGGGTTTATTTACGAGGTGCAGTGGTTAAGAGCAGGACAGCCAGAAACATCACTTAAAAAATGACAGCAGACCAGCCTCCCCCCAACACCCCCCCCCCCCCCCCAAAAAAAAAACAAGCTGTCTGATCTGCAAAAAAATAAAAAACCTACACTTGCTGTTTCCATGGAGAGAGGGAGTAAGAGAAGGGACCAGGAGAGCAGGAGAAGCGAGGGAATAGCCACGAGCAGGAGTGGAGGAATACCGCCCGTCCCAAAAACACGTCCGCTGGTCTGTCCATCGGCAGCTTCCTACGCAGCATTCCTTTTCTGTGACAGGTTCATCTTATCGCCCAGACTCAACGCCATGCCCTGTACAGAGGGGGGGGGGGAGAGAGAGGGAGAGGGGGGAGGGAGGGAGAGGGAGGGGGAGGGGGGGGGGGGGAGAGAGAGGGGGGAGGGGGGGAGGGAGGGAGAGGGGGGAGGGAGGGAGAGGGAGGGGGGAGGAGGGGAGGGGGGGGAGGAAGAGAGAGAGAGGGGCGGGGGAGAGGGAGGGGGGAGGGGGGACAGAGAGAGAGGGAGGGAGGGGGGAGGAGACAGAGAGAGAAAGCAAGACAGAGGGAGAGAGAGGGGGGGAGAAAGAGAGATCAAGACAGCAAGAGCGACAGAGAGACAGAAACAGACACAGTGAAAGGGAAAGAGAAAGTGCACAGTAGGAAAAAGGTAGAGGATGAAGAGATAAAAAGAGAGATGGAGGATGAATGGAGGGAGAGAGAAAGAGAAATGTCAAACTATATTCCTTTCAATGTTTTACTTTCGGGATGTGACATGAGGATGTGACTGTGGCCGCTGTTGAGGCAGTTTGAGCCCCGGGCTGGTCTGGGATCAGTGTAGAGGATGTGACTGTGGCTGGTGTTGGTCAGTTTGAGCCCCGGGCTGGTCTGGGATCAGTGCAGAGGGCATACCTGGCTCTTGGCACGGATGCGGATGTGGCCGGTCACAGGTGCGTCCGGCCCCAGGTGGATGGGCTTCTCGATGCTGACGTTGGCCAGGGCGTCCTCCCCGAAGATGGAACGAGCGTACAGGTTAGCAGCCATGAAGCCGCAGAACCCGGAGAGAGCCTGGGGGGGGGGGGGGGGTGTATATGCACTCAGGCCTTCGTATATCACTGCCTGGTCTAGTTACATGTGTTAATTCGGTTTAAAAAATGTACACACATGCTCTACTGTTACCTACTATACACCTATTAGAGCGATTTCAACAGACCAAACACGTCTTCTCATCTGTGAACCTTGGTTTTCATTGTTTGAAGCTGATCTTTTCCGTGACAGACACACACAGTTAATTCAGGTGCAGGTGCAGGTGCGTGTTACCTTCTCCGGAGTCAGGCACTTCATGTTGGTGGAACTGAGGATGTGGTGCAGGTACTCGTTCAGGTCTGTGATGTTTGTGTTCACCGTCACCTAGAGGGAGAGGTCAAAACAACATATTTACATTACGCCCAACCTATGTTCCAATCGCACGCTCCAACCAATCCATCTGTGGGGGACCATTCTGGGGCTCCTCCCCTCCCAAACCTTGGCCACGCCTCCCTACCTTGTTCTCCCACTCAAACTCCGCCCACATCTGGCGGAACTCTGCGTCGGTGCAGGCGGCTGGCTGGATGTAGTCCATGATGTCGATGTGGATGTCGCTCAGGACCACACAGTTCCTGTCGCTGGCTGCCCCGGACACGTCGTACACTGTGAGAGAGAGAGGGGGGGGGTACTTATGACTGTGTCATGGGTCTGGGTCAGCACAGTTTACCTGGCTCATGGTTCTTGATGGACACAGTTAACCCGGCTCATGGTTTTTGATGGACACAGTTAACCTGGCTCATGGTTCTGGACGGGGGCACAGTTAACCTGGCTCATGGTTCTTGACGGACACAGTTAACCTAGCTCATGGTTCTGGGTCTGCACAGTTAACCTGGCTCATGGTTCTGGACGGGCACAGTTAACCCGGCTCATGGTTCTGGGTCAGCACAGTTAACCCGGCTCATGGTTCTGGGTCGGCACAGTTAATCCGGCTCATGGTTCTGGGTGGGCACAGTTAACCCGGCTCATGGTTCTGGGTGGGCACAGTTAACCTGGCTCATGGTTCTGGGTCAGCACAGTCACATACATTAGTACTGTGGTCTAAGCACAGCTTTCCTGGCGCTGGTGGTCTCTCACACTAAGTCTCTCTGGATTGGACCGCACGCTAACCGAACCTAGCGGCTGGCACCGCCTCAGTACGGCTCTGAGCTGGACCGCTCCTGCCCGCCGGCGCTCACCTATGTTCCCGAATATGATGCCGTTCTCCGTGGACGCCACTTTGACGTTGGCCTTGATGTTGGCGAAGTCGTGAGGGGCCAGGGTGAGGGGAGACGGCTTCTCCACCAGCTTCAGGTCACCTGTGAGATTCACAGAATGAACGTTAACACCTTCCCACAATGCACAGGTACTGTCCGTCAGATACACATCTACCTGGTCAGGCCCATAGTACTGTAAGGTCAACTTGGTCAGGCTCGTAGTACTGTAAGGTCAACTTGGTCAGGCTCATAGTACTGTAAGGTCAACTTGGTCAGGCTCATAGTACCGTAAGGTCAACTTGGTCAGGCTCATAGTACCGTAAGGTCAACTTGGTCAGGCTCATAGTACCGTAAGGTTATCCTGGTCAGTCTCATGGTACTGTAGACAAACCGCACCAAGGGATAATCGCAATAGGATTTGTAAAAACCCCTCAAAACAAACCAGGTGGGAAAGTCAGCCATGTCTAACCAGTGATCAGAGCTTGATGAGCTCATTGGGGGGGGGGGGGGGTGTGCCTGTGTGGGGGGGCTCACCCAGAGTAGCCAGCTCCAGGGTGCAGTTCTGCAGTGTGTCGCTGGTCTGGTTCACCACCAGCACGTCCAGGACGATGTCGTACTGGTTAACGTGGACATAAGCCTCTGCATACACGGGGTCTGAGAAACCAGTCAGCTGAGTCACCTGCAACACAGTACAGCTCGATCACCTGACAGCCTGCACACACACACCTGACACACACACACATACACACACCACCTGCAACACAGTACAGCTCGATCACCTCACAGCCCGCACACACTCACACACACACCAGCCAACACGAACACACACACACACCACCTGCAACACAGCACACCTGGATCACCTGACAGCCTGCACCCACACACACACACATCGCCCGACACACACACACACACACACACACACACACACACACACCATCTGCAACACAGTACAGCTCGATCACCTCACAGCCCGCACACGAACACACACACACACACACACACTGCCCGACACACACGCACACACACACCACCTGCAACACAGCACAGCTCGATCACCTCACAGCCCGCAAACACACACACACACACCACCTGCAACACAGCACACCTGGATCACCTGACAGCCTGCACCCACACACACACACACATCGCCCGACACACACACACACACACACACACACACACACCATCTGCAACACAGTACAGCTCGATCACCTCACAGCCCGCACACGAACACGAACACACACACACACACACACACACTGCCCGACACACACGCACACACCACCTGCAACACAGCACACCTGGATCACCTGACAGCCTGCACACACACACACACACATCGCCCGACACACACACACACACACACACCATCTGCAACACAGCACAGCTGGATCACCTGACAGCCTGCACACACACACACACACATCGCCCGACACACACACACACACACACCATCTGCAACACAGCACAGCTGGATCACCTGACAGCCCACACACACACACACACACACACACACACCACCCAACACGAACACACACACACACACACCGCCCACACACATATCACCCAACACACACACACACACACACACACACCATCCGACACGCACAAGCACATACACACACACACACACACACACACACACACACCGCCCACACACATACCGCCCAACACACACACGCACATACACACACACACACACACACACACTGCCCGACACACACACACACGGCTCACCTGACAGCCCGCACACACACTGCCCGACACACACACACATCGCCCGCACACACACACACCACACACACCTGGCTCACCTAACAGTCCTCACACACTCAGCCCGACACACACACCACACACACACAAACACCACCCGACAGACACACACGCACACACCGCTTGACACACACAGCACCACTAAATATTCTTTGGAATGTGCCAATTACTTTTAACACCCAATTGAGATGTGCTCACTTTTCCAATTACATTTTTACTAACACCGTGACAAATTATTTTTCACATTACGCCTCTTGGTCCTGGTCAGGCAGTGATATATGGCTTTCAAAAAACCTTGTGCTGCTCCTTTCCTGAGGACTTAGTTACACATGAGTGTGCCAGACTGTGGGTTACATCCTCAGCTGAAATATTAATGAGAGTCTCGGTCTACTTTCCCTGGCAGACCGGGGCGAAATGGGGGGGGGACAAAGCAAGCCAGACTCTTTCAGTAGATTAGGCTATAGAAGTCCAGACTGTCTGATTTGGATCACAAGGGCCACCTGCTGGTGCTTCTAGGTATGGCACCCTCCCCATGGCCCCGGAGTGTAAAAGGGAACGTCTGGACTGCACTGTGACCTCTTTCAGAGTTGGGAGGAACTGTCTTTCCACCAATGACACCACTCCACCAAAAACACAGCCAGAACAGGCCAATCCCCTCTCTGATATATCATCTTATCAATTTTGCTTAAATGTAACATGACACATTGCTAAAGACACATAATCATCAATACGTTTTTTAAAAATATATAGATTCGTAAAATGATTTCCTTCTGTGTTCAAGATTTGCAGTAAGCCAGGAGAATATGGCAAAGGCCCCACAATACAAACGGATCTCAGTTCAAGGTGAGGTGAGGGTCTCCCTTAAAGAGAGACAGGCATTCTGTTCTTTATGACTGATCCTGGATCAGTGAAATGAGTAGTTGAGGCAGACTCTGTACGGACCTTGTTGAGTTTGGAGGCCAGCGGGTCGGCCGTCTCCTTCCTCTGGGTGGTTCCCATGGCAGCCAGCAGGCTCAGCTGGAACTGGTCCTCCTTGGAGGCGGTCTCGTTTTTGGCGGTAAGCTGCATGAAGGAGATGGGGTCGTCCGCCTGCACGGTCACACTCCGCTTCTCCGACTCTTTCTGCGTTGGGAAAGACACGCGGAGCAGCATCGGGAATGTGTCAACGCTGAACCGACCTCACAGACAAACAGCAAACATGTAGACGCTTTTATTTTTTATTATTTTCCATCTACAGCTGAGAGGAGTCATTACTGAGTCTGTGCAGGAGAGGAGTCTGTACTGAGCCTGTGCAGGAGAGGAGTCAGTACTGAGTCTGTGCAAAAGGGGAGTCAGTACTGAGTCTGTGCAGGAGGAGTCAGTACTGAGTCTGTGCAGAAGGAGTCAGTACTGAGTCTGTGCAAAAGGGGAGTCAGTACAAAGTCTATGCAGGTGGAGTCAGTAGGGCGTCTGTGCAGGTGGAGTCAGTACTGAGTGTGAGCAGGAGAGGCGTCAGTACTGAGTCAGTACCTTCTGTGAGAGTTTCTCCTCCTCCAGCTTGACGGTGAGCATGTGGGACAGCGAGCGGCGGCACTCCTTGTTGAAGATGTCGCTCATGAGGGGCGGGCACTCGGACAGCACCTTCAGGCACAGCGAGATGCGGTCCACGTCGTCGTCCGTGATTGGCTTCTTGGGCAGCGAGGACTTCCCCAGGTGGAGCACGGTGGCCATGATCAGCATCGACTCCGCCACAAACGCCTGTGAGAAGGACAGGAGCAGACCAAGGCCACAATAAACACAGGGCTAAAGATACCCGTCAGTACTGAAGAGTTCACCAAGCCGAAAAAGCAGGAAATTCAAATTACAGCCTGGATTCTTACCTGACCTGCGTCTTTCCAACACGCGCTGCTTTTTAAAATGGCACAGCAGGCGAGTGGGGTGGTTTTCTCTCACACAGCCCAAAATATTATCCCCAAAAACACACTGGCCCGGTTTCACTGTGTGTGTGTGTGTGTGTGTGCGTGTGTGTGTGTGTAAGTGTGTGTGCGTGTGTGTGTGTGTGTGTAAGTGTGTGTGTGTGTGTGTGTGTGCGTGTGTGTGTGTGTGTGTGTGTGTGCGCGTGTGTGTGCGCGTGTGTGTGCGTGTGTGTGTGTGTGTGTGCAGACGCAGTCGATGCACCACACTCACATTCTGCTTCCTCTTGTCCTGAACGTTGGCCACGTAGCGCAAGGCCACTTTGGTCAGGGTGGTCGCAAGAGAAGCCGCCACATAGAAATCTCCGTCCATCAAGAATCCCCTCAGAGGGGGCCTGCAAAACAGCACCTTTAACCTCGGGAACATCGTGTGATTGGCTGTAAGGATCAGGGGAATCGTATGATTGGCTATATGGATCAGGGGAACTCTGTGATTGGCCATATGGATCAGGGGAATCGTGTGATTGGCTGTATGGATAAGGGGAATCTTGGGATTGGCTGTATGGATCAGGGGAATCGGGTGATTGGCTGTATGGATCAGGGAGATCATGTGATTGGCTGCATGAATCAGGGGAATTATGTGATTGGCTGTACGGATCAGAGGAATTATGTGATTGCGATTGGCTGTATGGATTAGGAGCATCGTGTTATTGGCTGTATGGATCAGGAGCCTTGTGTGATTGGCTGTATGGATCAGGGAAATTGTGTGATTGGCTGTCCGGATCAGGGAAATCATGTGATTGGCTGCATGGATCAGGGGAATCGTGTGATTGGCTGTATGGATCAGGGGAACTCTGTGATTGGTCTTACCTGTCCTCATCTTTCTTGGTGGGGCGGGAGGAGCTGAGTGCGCTCTGGGTCACATAAGTGCCCATTTCCGTCACCAGCTTCTGCGTGGGACCGACGGACACCTCCTCCTCCGGCTTCACCTCCCCCGCCTCCTTCTTAATCTCGTTCTCCACTATCGGGATCTGAACACAACACAACCAGCATGAGCACTGCCTGATGCCGGCACTGCCCTCTCATTAAAATGTGTACCAACACAGCATTAACAAGACAGTAAACGCCAAGTAGCACTGCAGCTTACCAACGACACATTTGACAGGACTCTAGTGATTTCTATCTCACTGGCATAAATGTAAAAAAATTATGACTAATATTAACCATCCTGTTTATTCTGAATAAAATGGCAGTTGTTCTAGTTAAAATGCTGCATATTCCAGTCAAAATGCTGTTTATTCCAGTCAAAATGCGGTTTAGTCCAGTTAAAATGCTGTTTTTTCCAGTCGAAATTAAAACCAGCAGAGAATCACCCCTGAAAGGACATCCAGCGTGGCCCCAGACCATGAATAAGTTATAACAAAGGCTGACAGGTAAACTCACCTCCCCCAGCGACCTGCGCACTTCCGTCATCACACTCTGCACGTCCTCTTTAGTGTGGCAGTATTCTCCCAGAATCCACAGCGCCCCCCTGTAGATCCTGAAACAGGAAGGAGAGAGAGGGCTGACCACACCGTCACGCCGACGGCTGCCTGCGCAGAAGGATTGGGGCTCTTTCCAGTTGCTTATTTTATCTCCCTGTATCCTTTCCTCGCATCCTTTCCTCGCTTCCTTAGCTCCACCCATCGGAGGACGCAAGGAAAGGACGTGGGGATGGAGGAGTCCAGGAAACGCGTATTAGCCAAATGGAACATCCTTGTTCAGTCGAGCGTCAGTTTGAAGCCACGTCAGTTACAGATGTGGAAGATGGGGAGAGGTGGGTAACTATGGAAAGAAAGGGGAGGAGCTCGCGGGTCTTACTTGACGGTCTTGATGGCGTGGAAGACCTCCAGCATCTTCTCGATGACGAGGGGCCGCAGGTTGTCGAACCTCTGGATGGCCTCCCGCACAAACTCCAGCACGTCGGCCGCCGCCGCCTCGTTGCTGTCACTCAGGAACTCCATCAGCTGTCAATCACACGCATGCACACACACACGCATCGTGTCAGAGAGTCTTTTTTCACAAACGGGGTTATAGCATTAACTTGTGCTCACAGCAGGAGCCTCTCACGCTCTGATTGGCTGAGTAAAGGGAAAGGTTCTGAGGTAAAGGGGGGAGAGGTTCGAGCGGTTACCACGGGGATGACGTTGGCGGCCATGTCGGGGAAGCGCACGCTGCAGGAGTGGAGGGTGCGGACCAGCAGCTGCCTGTACTTATCAGTGTCCTCGTGCTCCGTCACGTTATTGGTCTTAATCACCTCCTTCTTCAGCACGATCACCAGCTGTGTGTGTGTGAGAGAGAGAGGGAGAGGGAGAGAGAGAGAGTGAGTGGGGGGAGAGAGAGAGAGAGAGAGAGAGATCCAGAGCCAGAGAGAGAGAGAGAGAGAGAGAGAGAGAGAACCAGAGCCAGAGAGAGAAAGAGAGAGAGAGAGAGAGAGAGATCCAGAGCCAGAGGGAGAAATAGAGAGAGATGGGGGGGGGAGCGAGAGAACAGAAGACAGGGGAAAGAAGGACGTTTTAAAACATAGTAGAAAAAAACAAAGATGCAATATTTTTTAAACCACAACTACACAGGTATAAACACACACACAGAAAATGTGAATGAACTGTTTCAAAAATGTAGAATAAAGTCTAAATTGTTGCGCAGTGTTAACCCCAGGGCAGGAGCAGGAGCAGAGCATTGTGGGAAGCACACGCACCTCCTCTACGTTTCGGGACGAGACCAGGTCCAGCGCCAACTGCAGGGTTTTCTTGCGGACCTCCAGGTCCGGCGTGCTCAGAACCCGCAAGATGTCCATCACCAGGTCCTGGAGCGCACAAAGGATCATGGGATATCATCAGTATCACATTCTTTCATCACTGCTGAACGTAATCATGTACTCGTATTAGACTTTGGTTAAATTTGAATATGTTCACACACACACACACACACACGCACCTGAAGAACACGTTCATGTGTAGGGTGCTCTTTGAGCTCAACGAGCCGGTCCAGGACGATGAGTTTGACGTTGTTGTCGCTCTCTTTGATGATCAGATCGATGTAGCACTGAGCCGCAGCCTGGAACACGACCAAGTATCACACCGTCAGGAGGACAGACAAACGGCAGAATCAATCAGCACCTCTAGAGAGAGCCTACAAGGCCCTTCTGGTCTTTAAAAGACACATTTAATCCCTGCACCCAGTGGAGATAATAATAAAGGAAGAAACATCAGGGACCAAAGGCAATACACACCTCATCTGAAACCAAGGGAAATTATGTAATGTTTTTTAGAAAACATACTACAATATCTGAAAGTGCCAATGATTTGAATTTTTGCCCATATACTGTAAAGTGTTCCAACACTTCGATTATAATATTTTCATTTCAGCATATCTGCATATTCCACTTCCTTAAGGGATGTACGTTCCAACAGTAGTTGTAGTAGTAGTAGGTGTTTTTGTCTTTTGTTAGAAAGTGTCTGTGCGTGTGCGCGTTGGTGCACGCACACATGCATGACTGCATGCACGCACGCATGACTGCATGCACGACTGCACGCTCGCGCGCAGCAGTACCTTGATGGCGGTGGGCGCGCTGGACAGCGTGACGAGCGTCCCCGCAGCCTCGTACTTCACCGCGGGGCTGGAGGACTGCAGCAGGTTGTAGATGCAGCGGATGAAGCGCGCGCGCTCCGATGGGTTAGCGTGACACACCTGCGCATGGGGAACAGCGCGTTACACACAGCGCATTACACGCAGCGCAGCGCGCACGCAGCGCATTACACACACAGCGCTGCGCACACACACAGCACATTACACACACACACACACACAGCGCGTTACACACAGCGCATTACACACAGCGCATTACACACCTGCGCATGGGGAACAGACAGCGCGTTACACACAGCGCATTACACACAGCGCATTACACACCTGCGCATGGGGAACAGACAGCGCGTTACACACAGCGCATTACACACAGCGCATTACACACCTGCGCATGGAGGACAGCGCGTTACACACAGCGCATTACACACAGCGCAGCGCGCACGCAGAACATTACACACACAGCGCTGCGCACACACACAGCACATTACACACACACACACACACACAGCACATTACACACACACACACACACAGCGCGTTACACAGCGCATTACACACAGCGCATGGAGGACAGCGCATTACACACAGCGCAGCGCGCGCGCAGCGCATTACACACCTGCGCATGGAGGACAGCGTGTTACACACAGCGCATTACACACCTGCGCATGGGGAACAGCGCATTACACACAGCGCATTACACGCAGCGCAGCACGCAGAACATTACACACACAGCGCTGCGCACACACACAGCGCATTACACACAGCGCAGCGCGCACGCACACACACACACAGCGCACCACACACAGCACGTCACACACAGCGCGTTACACACAGCATGGGACACACACACAGCGCAGCATACACACACACACACACACAGCGCATCACACACAGCACGTCACACACCGTGCTGTGCACACACACACAGCACATTACACACACACACACGCACACACAGCGCGTCTAACACATACACACACACACACAGCGCAGCGTAAACACACACACACACACACACACACAGACAGACAGAGCAGCGTACACACACACACACACACACACACAGTGCAGCGCGCACGCAGCACATTACACTCAGCATGTCACACACACACCACACATGGCACACCTGCGCATGGAGGACAGCGCGTTACACACAGCATGGGACACACACACAGTACATTACACACACACACACAGCACATCTAAAACATACACACATACACACACAGCGCATTACACACACACACAGCGCATCTAACACATACACACACATACACATACAGCGCAGTGCACACACAGCGCATAAAACACAGTGCACCACACACACACACTGCGCATCACGCACAGTGTGTCTAACATAGAAAATCGAACACACAGCACATTACACACTACACATCACACACACAGAGCATCACACTTCTCTTGATCCTCTCTCACCTTGTATATGAGCTCCACTATGACCAGCTGCAGGATGTCCCCGAATGTGTGAACCTGATCAATGCAGGTGCTGAGGTAGTCCAGAGCTCTGTCCTGCAAAACACACACACACACAAACTCTTATACACACGCACAAACACACAGACACAAACACACTTACACAGACACAAACACACACAGCTCTGCTCTCAGACACAAACACACTCTTACACACAGACACAAACATACACAGACACAAACACACTCTTACACACAGACACAAACATACACAGACACAAACACACTCTTACACACAGACACAAACATACACAGACACAAACACACTCTTACACACAGACACAAACATACACAGACACAAACACACTCTTACACACAGACACAAACATACACAGACACAAATACACACTTACACAGCTCACGGACATCACAACTCAGGAATGGACCAAGGCAAGCCGCCGTGGTGGAAAAGCAGTGCCTGTACGCACCTGGTCCGCGTGAATCAGCATCATGAACGCGTTCCTCTTGCAGCTGGCGTCTTTCTCGTTAACCAAGAAATCGTGGATCAGTTCCGGGGCGTCTGGGATCAAATTTTCAAAATTCCTGCAGAGAAAACCAGGCTAATTTATGCAAACAGTTATGCTCAATTCTGTCACTAAAAAACCCAGCGCACACACACACACACGTGCACGCACACACACACGCACTCACTCACACAAACACACACGCACACACCTGTAGATGGTGTAGATGGCCAGGATGAGAGAGCCCTACAGACAAACAGAGACACACCTGTAGACACACACACACACACACACACACACACCTGTAGATGGTGTAGATGGCCAGGACGGCGTTTCGGCGCACGTAGCTGTGCCTGTGCTCCAGGCAGGCCCGGATGGCGGGCATCAGCGGCTCCAGAAGCTCCGCCTCCTTCAGCTTGCAGAGGAAGCGCAGGGTGGAGCCGCGGATGAACTCGTTGGGGTGCTGCAGGTCCTGCAGGAGGCAAGAGACCGAGAGTCAGGCGCTTCATTTACAGACATACACTATACACCGCACACACTACTGCAATCAGCACATGCACGGAGCGCAATCAGCATGTGCAGAAGCACAGAACTCACTCAGTATGTGCACGTGCAGAGCTCACTCAGTATGTGCAGGAGCACAGAGCTCACTCAGTATGTGCACGTGCACAGAGCTCAATCAGCACGTGCATGTGCACAGAGCTCAATCAGCACGTGCATGTGCACAGAGCTCAATCAGCACGTGCATGTGCACAGAGCTCAATCAGCACGTGTACATGCACTTGCACGTACTTTTTTCCATCTACCCGCCACCCTGGCAGATAAGCCAAAACGTAAATTTTGGACCCTGCTCGCAATATAATAATAATAATAATAATAATAATAATAATAATAATAATAATAAGAGTAATAAGGAGACCTTTCTGTAGGCGTCGCACACCAGGATCATCTCCTGCAGCAGTTTGCCGTCGGGCGTCGTCTTGGGAACGATCTCCCAGAAGACCAGCAGCAGCTTCTTGATGGTGTGGTCCTGCAGGGGCAGCACGAAGCGGATGATGGTCATCAGGAGGCCCGGAAGCTTCTCCCCGTTCAGGATCATGACGATGACCTTCTTCAGAGCCTCCGTCTTCGCCTTGATCTCCCCCTTCTCTGCATTAAAGGAACCAGGGAGGAAACAGCGCGGAGTTACAGGAATGTCAGTCTCACCTTCAGAACCCGGACAATTACTCTTCTTCGATAATATTCCGTGTGACCATTGTTCTTGTCGCCATTTCTGTCCCTGTCTGTCTGCCTCCCTCTCTGCCCCCCTTTCTCTCTCCCCCTCCCTCACTCTCTGTCACCCCCACCCCCCTCTCCATTCCTCCCCCTCCTCTCCACCCTCCCCCCTCCCCCCTCCCTTTCTATCTATCTCTCTTTTTCTCTCTGTCTCTCTCTCGTCAGGGAAAGGTAAAGCCACAGAATTGGGAGACAGGCTTCCCGCAGCCTGACTAGCTCCACCAGGTTTTGGCCAGCATCACACACACTCACCCAGATCAGCCTTCAGGCTGATTTCTGACGGGGGTTCCGAGTCCGTGGGAACGTTGATGAGGGTGTAACACACATTTTCAGCGGCCGTCATTGTGCTGCCGGGCCTCCAGTCAGCATCCAACCCGGAAGATTCCCGAAGATTCCCGAAGATTCCCAAAGATTCCCTAAAATTCCCTAAAATTCCCTAAGAACTGCCAAAATACAGAGCTTTAAACAATCATTGTTTACTCAGTAAGTCAAACAGCTGGATGGCTATGCAAGGGAACACAGGAATTCTGAAATAATTAATTTATATTTTGTGCTTATGAACTGAAAAGTCCTTCAAAACTCATTCACCAACAATGTTTCAAAATCACCTTGGTGACGGAGTAGCAATTCTGCTGGAAGACGGCAAGTACAAAATGGAACATTGTGTGGGAAATTTTATGGGCTCAAGGCAGAATTTCAGAATGTCCTTGTTCTCAAAATAAGAAAATACTCAATGGATCCCCCCTGTCCTTTATTCATTAGTAATTAAAAAGAGGAACAAATTCATTGTTTTTGGAGTCAACTGCATTCTCCATTTTATTATTTCAAAACATGAAATACGTTTATTACTGCTCAACAGCCTAGCCAGATTCATCGGGTCGAACTATCCCCTGATATCAAGCCGGCTTGTACAATTTCCAGCGATTACCTTCCCCGTTTCCTGGGGTGTTGAATTATTAATACGTGTATCTTGAAACTTATTGAGAGAAATGCATTCATTCATTAGGTTTCGAGGCAACAGTTGATCTAGGTTAATTCATAACTCTTCTTTCCAACGAGAAAGGGCAATAACGTTATCCAGTTGAACAAACAATCAGTTACATTCATAACAGATGATATTCGCAAACACATCTTTTTTTAAAAGACTCCCGACTATTTCAGGCTGTCAGCATGCACGCTGACAGGCTGTGCCACGGTGCCGGGTGGACAGGCTGGGCGGAAGCCACGTAGCCAACTGCAGAGTTGGCAGGTGATCGGCTCATGGAAGTCATTCGCTCCGATACAGTTGTAATGCAATCGAATGGTAGTGAAACGTCAGCCAGATACATACGCTAACCCTGGTACAGTAGCTTTCCGTTGATAAACAGCCAAAGCGCTGCTGTAGCCCAAGTCAGATAACCCACTGACCACCGTTAGCTATATTAATACTCAGCAAAAGCAAGCAAACCTATCATCAACATCAAAGATTCGGCCTTTTCGAAGGGGCTTAGCTATCAGGATTATGCGACAACATACCGAATAATTTAATAATATCTACATTGAGTAACGCCATGTAATTATTTTTTTCTTAAAAGGATAAATCGCTACACACGGACCCTGAGAGATGCTGTACTTACACGACGTTGTAGCCCTACACTTTTTTCTAACTTGTCTTTACCTTCAGATGATGCTAATGCTCGATACTGAGCTCTTGACAAGCTAGTTGTTAGCTAGCATCATTCAGCTACAGCAGGTAGCGAGCTAGACAACAGACTGAATAACTCAAAATTAGATTACAGGTGTAAAATATATTTGTGCGTTTCTTAATTACCTGTAGTATGGGGTCTGAATATCCCCTTTTGCGATGTCTGCGCCTCGGCAATGCAGCTCGGCTCAGCCGCTTGCCAGTGACGTGGAACCATAGACCGTAAACTCCTCACTGTACCACAGCAGTACTACAGCAAGCAGGGAGGGACAAACCGCCCACGTTTCAGGATTTTCTACCGGCGCATTCGTGCATCTTGGCGTTGTCTAAATAGGTGATTCTCAGGCTCGATACCAGAGTCCGCTGGTTTTTCAACCACAATTGCAATCCCAGAATATCTACATGGTGTTCATTTTTCTTAATCAGGTGCTTTTTACAAATTTTAAAACAGTCCTGCACAGGCTTGAGTTTTCAGTGATAGACATTACAAAACATTCGATCACATCAAAATAATTTTGTTCTGAATATTGAAGACATTTATAAATTTGTCATTGATCTACAATAAGTCATCACATATGATAATACATGTGAGTTGTTCTGGCTAAGAGCATCTACTAAAGCCAATCAATGACTTGAATTATACACTTGTGCACGACAAACTACCTTTCTGAAAAAGAATATTGGTTCATGTAATTGAAACGTTTAAAAACCCTTCTCAGATCCTTAAAAGCACCATGTTCAAGTACTCATTACTTTACACTGTGGCCAGTATATTACAGAAAACAGCACTTTCTCTTGCAGTTAAAACACAACACAGACAAGGTCTAAAGGACTCACTTCACTCTAAACACCCAAGCAAAAAACACACACACACACACACACACACACACACACACACACACGTACTTACACACACAAATGATACATTCTGTTTACAGTTTCAGGAGGAAAAGAAAGTTTATTGTCATTTTGGCTGTCATGGACACAAAACTTTTTTACAGATAGAAAAGCATACAGGTAGCTACCCTTTGTAGAAAAAAAATGAAATAAGTGGCTTGACTCAGGAATCCTTCTGGGTTTATTCATTGAACAGAGACAGTTTAGGACTGGTTCTGTCAGCTGATTGACAGGGGGCGTGGCCGAGGCCGACAGGGGGCGTGTCCAGGGGCAGACTGGGCTGGGCTCAGTGCTCCATTGGCTCGTCAGGTTTCTCAGCAGCCGGTTCCTCTGCAGGTGGCGCTACCTACCGCAGAGCAGGGAGAGATGCAGGGTTACAGAGCCGCCAAAACAGCAGCAACATGCCCACTGAGCACATTGCATCGTTACGGACATCACAGGCATCTCCCCACACACGTACACACGATTAGGAATCACAATTAGTGCCATCTATCCATCCAGATAGTTTTGATGAGATTTGACAAGTTTTAAAGATATCTGCTGCAGCTAAATCTGAGAGCACTCAAAGTGCCAAAAATTCACAATCGAAAAACTCGACAGGAACGACTCTTCTGCTCCGATCCAATTCGTTTTTAAAAATCAGCCATTTTAAAAATCACCTCCATTTCTTCTCTTGGTCTTGGCCATTTTTATTTAAAATGGCAAATAAATCAAAAAAGATATATAAACCACACAGATAAGATTCTATGAAGAGGTCAAGCAGTAAAAGGCATTACAAGGGGGTGAGAAAAGGAAAATGAAATGTCTCCCCTAGCACCCAGATCAAATGCACTTCAAGAAAGAACCGAGGTTTCTTCACCTTCCTCTGGGCTCTCTCCTCCAGACCTTCGAGGAAGGGGGCGACATCATCGTCATCGTAGATGGTGAACTCCATGTCCTTGCCTACGATCCCGATGGACACGTTCTGAAAGAGACGGCGCAGTTACAGCTCCCGGTTAGCGATGGGCGATGTATCGCAACGATAATCATCAAACGCAACAATCGTCGTAGCCGCCATGTGGCACGTTACCTTTCCTTTCATCTATTTGTTTTCAATTAAACTTGAAGCAGTTAGTAAACAACCAAACGAAACAGGCTGCGTGAAATGCTTCCGAAGAAAATGCTTCCGAAGAATGCTTCCTGATTGGCTGTCTTTGATAAGACAGCCAATCAGCACCAAGGCTGCACAGCTTCCAAGTGATCATGTAATGTGTCTTGGTCAATCACATGGAGCAGTGAGGCCTTGCTGCTGATTGGCTGTCTTATGGCCACCCAATAGATAAGTGGTGATGCTTTGTTTTGTTTTTTTTCCCCCAGAAGCATTTCGCACGGCCTCTGAAGGGTGGTTGTTTACGAGTGCATAAGGCATGATCAAAGAGAATAAAACGAAAATAAAGGCAATACACCACACGGTGCATAGGACCGTTACAGCAATCGATAATTATCGTTGCGATACAGTACCCATCCCTAATCCCGGGCATGCAGTGCTGGCAACGTCCACCAGTGAGGTATGGCAGAGTTAGTCCAGCTGTGTTGAACTCTTTACCTTCGTAGTGAGGTCCTGCTCGGCTGGGAGGGTCTCTCTCAAACCACGGAGGCCGTGCTGGACTAGGTCGTTCAGGCTGCCTTTAGAGAAACAACAAAAAAAGAGGAGTGTTTAGCAGGGCAATAAAAATTGGGAGCGACATTCAAGCCGTGGGTAAACTGCCATCTATGGCTGCCCGAAGGTGCTGATCAACCAATCATATCTCAACATCTCATGAATAATCACAGTGTGCATTTTCACATTATTGCAAAGCATTACTTTTTTTTTTTTTTTTTTAAAGAAAAAGTGGTAACTGTAAGTATAACTGAATTTCCAGCCCTGGGTGACCTTTATTTCCAGCTTGTTGTTTATCTACTCAATTTGGTCACAGCGAGAGAGAACAGCCCGTGGCCTGTCAGCCAAACCACACACGGCCCTACTGCCACTTTCACCCTGCAGATCCCCAGCAGAGCTCAGCAGAGCTGCACCAAACACCTGCATCGCACAGGCAGGCAGAATGCATTGGCCAGCAGGACCCACCCCATTGGCTGGAAAACACCAGCTAACAGCACCTAGTGCCCTCTAAAAATTAAATTAGCCAATCCTAGAGCGAGGTACTTAACCTAAACTGTTCCAGTGAAAATATGCAGTTGATTGCATGTTCACACACGAAAAAACTTGTTAAGGTAAGTGTCAGAGTTTATGATAAAATGTGTGAACATAAACATAAAAGCAAACTTGGAGGGGCCTCACAATCGAGGAAGTCGTCCATTTTGCGCTCCAGGTAGGTGCGAGCAGACTGCGAGCGAGCTCCGATGGACATGGCCTTGCAGTCGAAGTAGTTGGCGGAGGGGCAGGTCTGGAAGATGTGGGGGCCCATGTCCTGGATGCACAGCACACATGCACTTTTCACTACGGTGGAGCAGACTGGCACACAGCAACAATCGCAGTGACAATACAGAGCCACAGGACCTTAACTCTGCTTCTGGAGAGCCACTTGGGCTGGGTTATTACTTTCAGTGTCAAAACAAGCAACCATTTCAGACCCAAGAAACCAGGTGAGGTCACACTGGTTAGGTCAGGCACTTCAACTGGTCAGCTAAGTTCTCAGTAACAATGGCAAGGAGCAGATCCTATGGCTCTCCACATGCAGGGATGGAGACACCTGACAGAGTGGCCTACATTAGTAAACCAACTACGTTACCTTTACGCACGGATTTTTAAAAAAAAATTAAAGAGAGAAAAAATACAGAGCTACTGCCGCACCACCACCACCCCCCCTTCTCTAGGACTAAGAGCAGCCAAGGTGCTATATGCATGTAGAACATGTACACCAATAAAACAGAACCTACGTCATAGCCAGCGATGAGGAGCCCAACTCCGTAGGGCCTTCTGCCATACCGCTGTGTAGGAATCTGGGTTTCTGGGACACGAGTTAAGGAAGACTCAGCCGTTACAGTCAAATACCTTCCCAATATGCCACACACAACTCGACATAAAAACAGGAACTGCCAAGGTTAAGACTGCAGATGATTTTGAGAAACATTTCTTTGCTTCTCATAAACGGATTTGTCCTGCTTCATTGAAGCAGCGCTGCCAAAAACCACCAAAGCCAGAGAGAGACATTAGTCAACTCCACCCAGTGGTGTTCTCATTGGTGTTCTCATTAGTAAAGGGTGGTGTTCCCAGCGTAAAAGGTGGTGTTCTCATTGGAAAAAGGATACTGCTTCCGATCAGCGAGACGAGGCGGGACACAGGGAGGGGCCGATCAAACACAAACCTGGAGTCCAGACACTCCTGACGCATGAAGTTACTGCAGAGAAAAAAATAGATGGGGGGGGGAGAGATAGTGCTTATTGGGACTCCAGTACAGTTTATGAACCATATAAAAACACTTACGATGCACAACAGCGATTTATACTGACCACAGAAGCCTGGCATCAGCCGTGAGCCCAGCAATGGAGATTCCTATGTGGTTGTCCACATGGAGGATCTTCTTCTGATGAGCAGCCAGCTCTGATTGAGCCCTCTAGAGGACGGGAGGAATCATGTCAAATTACTGTATTTATTTTGACGGTGATTTGATGCTGAGAGGGGAAGCTAGGTGTGTTGAGGTACAAGCAGACAACACTGTGCCAAATTACTGAGGGTTCTTATTCCAAACAGGGATCAGAACTCCAAGACAAAAATATATATACATATAACCTGTAACTACAGAATTTAAGCAGGACAATTGAGTACCTGACTGACAAGCGAATTCATTAGAAACTATCGGTAAATCTCTCCCACCAACTACTAATTAGGCTGCATTGTCGGAGGGGCTTACCCTTAAACCAAGGTTGATCGTGAAGAATATTGTGACAACTGTTGGCAAAATGCGCTACACTAATAAATTGCGATACTTGTAGTTGTGAGGCAGAGGCATCTGCTAATCTCACAACTAGTCGAAGTTCACTAGAAGGATATTCACCCACAAAAAAAAAAAAAACAACAACGATGAAATCTCACGGTATATTAAGGAGGACCGTACCTTGAGAGCCACGAGCACTGCGTGAGTGCGGGACTTAAGTCCGACGGTGGCGGAACCCTGTTTCACTGCCTCCATAGCATACTCAATCTGATGAATACGCCCCTAAAACACAGGAACCAGGCCAAAATCAATTCATACTGCATACAGCCAAGCAAAAGTGCAACTGAAAAAAAAGCAACCTCAAAGCCATTGGTAATTGATAAGTGTTCTCTTTCTTTTCAAAAGCTGTCACAATGAAAGGCATACAAGCAAAGCATCTCATATAATTTTGCAACGTTACACATACAGGAAAAGCAACATTATCATGAAATACTTGAATGAAGACTTACCTGAGGACTCCAGACGGTGACGTCGTTATCATATTGGTTGCGAAACTAAAAAGAGAAAAAATATAAATCGACACACAGCAGATCTATTGTCCAACGTGCACTTAACCTGTGGTTTAAACGGTTAAACTTACATAATTGTCCTGGTGCTGCATCATAGAAGGCTACTGAAAGAACTTATAACTGCTTATAACGCAGGCGACAACGTACTGAGCTGAACACCTAAAATGTGGTTTAGAATTTCTAATGAATAAATAATTGAGACATTTTTACAGGCCATCTGCTGTCTTTAAGTTTCCTATGACGTCTCACATTTTGTCTCATTGGGTAGGTAACATTAGCTAGCTGCCTACATTAATGGGTGATAGCGATAACGGAGCTTAGGGCTTCATCGTGTGTGTGACTTTCCAACCTGTATTAGCCAGGTAGCTACATCCGCGAGTATGTATTACATTCATAATAAAAAAACTATCACCAGTTCGCAAGCGAGGGACCTCAGAGTTCACCATCCGGATATGAAAGCGAAAGTACACGCAACAACATGCTAAATACAACGTTAGCTACATTGTCCATCTGGGCTAATTTAACATCTTACAGAGCAATATATCTTCGTGTTTTGTCAGTTCAAGGATTTCCTTAGCAGTTTAACAGCTGGTGATGTGGATAACTAATGGAGATGAATAACAGTGCACAGGGCCCAGCATCCAGTCCGGCATCTAGCTAGCGATAAAATATGGTGCATCTTGCTAACGTTAGCTTGCTAGCTAAATCAATTTAAAAGCAAACTTTTTACTGGAAAAGAAAATGGCCTAAGCAGATGATGGGGACGAAGACTGTTTTAGAAATAATACGTTTTTAAGCAAACTTACTTGCACATTTACCTTGTTTACTTCTATATCGAAAATCTAATGTTAGGTAGCTAGCTAAACGCTTACTCATGGCCCCATTCCCCCATATTAGCGAGCCAGACAAATCTTAAGTTGCTGTTTCTCTTAATATGGCTGAAAACGTCATTGTTGACGAACATATCCCATGCTAATATACGGGTGAAGTGTAAAAACCAAAACTGCACAATTGTGACAGCGAACATAAATGTAATTAATACTGAAATCTCTTTCATTCTCACCATTTTCCTCCTGCTGTAATCTCTCCCTCCGAGATCAATGATTCTGCAGATCTTCTGCTCTTCCTAAAAATCTCCGCGCGCAGGGGAAAGCATTAGATCACAGAGCTACACTGCGAATGTGTGGACCTGATAGAACTGCAAAGTTCCTTTGGATATTACCAAGTTGCCAACCTATCGGTATAGTACAGCTAATGTTTTTCTTTAAAAAACTGGTATGTTCTTTCCCATCTACGCCCTAAAGACCTTTGTATGGAAGGCCAACGTTTAGTGGAAATAAACCACGAAAATTAGCGGTTTGTGATATAGATAGCTAGCCCATATACAATTTTGTCGAATCAAGTTAATTCCCTGAAGGCTACTTAATATAACTTGGGCGACATGTCCCTAAAAGCTAGTCTATTCAACGGGTCATATGAGGTTTTACATTGTATTATATTATCACTAAGCAGACTCTCCTAGCCAGAGCAACTGACAAAAAAGTTTATTTGACTTTATTTACAGGCATAAGTCTCCGCGGCTAATTTATTAATGGGGCAAAAGAGCGTCCTTGTTTTCGAGTAATCGATTTCAGAAGCAAATAAGCGCATTCCATGTAGTTTTCGTGGAATTAATTTAGAATATTAATAGTTAGCTGTGTGTAGCTATTGTTAAAGGAAGTAAATTCCCACCGCCTTGCACAGATTCAAGTCTCAAAACTGGAGTAGCGTGCGGCTTTCTGCCGGCTATACTGCAGCGCGCGCTCCGTGGATTGTTGCTCGTGGTTTTGCAGATTGTCACATCTAGGCGGCGACACAGAGTCCATCCTCGGAAAAAAACAACATTTCACCTCCTTTTCCTTTTACCCAAAATGCTCGAGTACGTTTCAGTGACCATGTCGCGCGTTTGCTGTCATGAAATAATACAAAAAATAGGCACGAAAAGAGGGGGGACGGGGACTTCTCGCGGAATATAAGGATATACAGCTAAAACCATGGCTGTAACAGAAGAAGGAGATGTGTTGCACAGTAAAATCAGGCAGTACGATGGGATTGGCAGTGCAAACAGCTCAGAAACCTTCAGAAACGGCTATGTGAAAAGCTGCGTCACCCCTTTAAAACAAGACCACCAAGGGGGCTTCTTATTTAACATTTGTAGGTTTTGCAGTGTGGATTTAATAGGTTTGAGACGATTTCGGGCTTCGGCTCTTTACGTCGGCGCGTTCGCAGTTTTTGCCGTTTCTCTGCTGATCTCCAGGAGCCTGCCAAGTGGACTTAGCTTTTTGGATCTGCGGACACTGCTGGGCTTTTCCCAATCCATCAGCCCCCTATTCAGCATAGGCTGTGCGTTCTTCTTTTTAACGTTTTACCTGCGGAGGAGTAAGAGGGAAAGTTACTGGTGCTGGCTATTGTCGCTGCCAGCGTCGTGCTACTTGGGGGACTTCTTCGTCTTGCTGTTTTTGCAATGGGGGGAAGACCATCACCAGATGCAGATGGTGGGCAGACTGCTGTTTGTGCTGGGCTGCGTGGGCTTGCTGACATTGGTCCCCACTTTGAAACTCAAACACAGTGTTGTGATCCTGATTTTCGCCAGTTTGGTATGGCTGGTTTCCTTCACGAGCCTTGGCTGTCTGCCCCCGTACGCGAGACCCCTTTTGGCTTGCGTGGCGGGGGTATCGGGCTGCCTCACGGGGCTCTGTTTCCATAATTATTACCCCGCAAGGGACACGCCGCACAGGATCCCTAACGCCGAGGAAAAGGTTCCTGTAATTAGACCTAGGAGAAGGTCCAGTTGTGTGTCTTTGGGAGAAACGTCAACCAGTTATTATGGCAGTTGTAAACTGCCCCGGAGACCCTCCCTACCATGCATTTCCAGAGAACAGGTAGGTTTTCAGGCACATAAATTACCTCTCTTTTTTATTCCATCAGTGTTCATACAAAAATAACAAAGATAGCACAAGTCTCTTCTTGGTGCACCACGAGCTGGATTTTTTTTTCCTGAAAGTGTTTTGATGAATGAATGTAACGCCACGCTCTTTTAAATGGAAAGACCTTAGAATGTAAGTGTTTATACACTTTCCATAATTCGGGAATTACGCACACTGGCATGTTATGTTCTCGCACTCAAGAAACTTTATTCATTTGCTATAACTACTTATACGTTGTTATTTACTACAACACAGGACTACCCTACTGCTGAAAGTTACTATGTGGGATGCGCACAGCTAGGCCAAGTCCTGGAGGTGTAGTCTATCTGTAGTATCGCACTAATAAACCTGGGAGAAGCTCGGTGGGGTGTTTGTGTCATACCGAACAAGTGACGCGCAAAGTGTGCTTTTTAACTTTTCATTAGGTCGACAGATATTTTGCCCAGGCGCAAAAAGGATGCCCAATTCGCTGTACCAGCGTAGCATTTTCAAACAGCAGTTTTTTAGGCTAATATTTAGCCTACTTCTTGTCCCATCTCCATACGTTTTGGTTTCTGCGGTTAAGAAATGAGGCGCTTTCCCTCAGTTCAGTTGAGATAAAACTCAGTTTTATTCTTGGACAGAAACGAGGAGAAACAAACGTGACGACAAGAACAACATATCCACGTGTTTAGTTTTCTGGGCATATTATATAGGAACGTACAGAAGTGATGCGCGGCCGAAATTGTAATCAAACTGACAGTTTTTTTTATTTGAGTCCAATTACCAGTGAAGAGAAATCATGTGGGACATGCGATTTGTAGACTCATGAACCAGCTGTTAAATGTACGATGAAACTGATGACATAGCGACGATGCAGTAATATAAACATTACGTACCGTGGCCTGCAACTAGACATGCATTAGCCTATTTGATGCCGTATGAAATGTAGCCTAATGTTAATGATGACGGAAATATGACATCTAATTATTTATTATTTTAAAACCTTGGATACTCGTTTTATATTTTATTTGCATGAGGGGAAAAACAGCCCCAACGGGTTGTGTAAAAGCATTGCAGTTATTTCCATCTTAATTTATTAAATCACATATTTCTGCTTCTCAAACCTTCAGCTTCTATACATACTTAAAGCCATCCCTTCCGCGGCGTCCCACTCCCAGTTTAGTGCACGCGCTGGACATTAATATTATTATGGGTAAAACCATAAATTGAAATCACTTTGATCCAGCTGACGTCAAAAGGTTATCACGCGCCTTATGGAGTGTCAAGGGAATGGCGCAGTGCGCATGCATACGCAAACGGACACTTTTTACAAACCGGTGGCACTGTAACTTACCTGGGAGTATTATATAACAATTTTACATTTCGGGCATAATTAATTTAGCTGGTTCTTCAAGAGAAAGTTGGCCTGGATTTGAGTTTTGAGTTTGTATAATTAGGGCACGTACGTCACTATGATCTTGTGCCCCAGTTATGTTTCAAGTAAATCGTGTTTTTTTTCCAAGTGGTGACATGTACTTTTAATTAGTATCTGATTAATTGTGCAATAAGTATCTTTTGTATTTTATATTTTTATATCGGTTTTCATTTTTATAATTTTGACATTAAAAAAAAAAAAATCATGGTTCCACAGCTTTTGTGCACAGTACACTCTAACAGTCTAACCCTCTTACAGTACAGTAACAGGGTTACTCTCTGGCCTCAGTCACGCAGTTAAACAGGGTTGCTCTCCGCTCCCAGTCACACAGTTAAACAGGGTTACTCTAGGGGCCCAGTCACACAGTTAAACAGGCTTACTCTCCGCTCCCAGTCACACAGTTAAACAGGGTTACTCTCCGCTCCCAGTCACACAGTTAAACAGGGTTACTCTAGGGCCCCTTCACACAGTTAAACAGGGTTACTCTAGGGCCCTAATCACACAGTTAAACAAGGTTACTCTAGGGCCCTAATCACACAGTTAAACAGGGTTACTCTAGGGCCCTAATCACACAGTTAAACAGGGTTACTCTAGGGCTCCTTCACACAGTTAAACAGGGTTACTCTAGGGCCCCTTCACACAGTTAAGCAGGGTTACTCTAGGGCCCCAGTCACACAGTTAAACAGGGTTACTCTAGGGCCCCAGTCACACAGTTAAACAGGGTTACTCTAGGGCACCCAGACGCTCAGTTAAATGGGGTTACTTCCTCTGCTTTGCCAAGCTTCTTTTGGTATTTGTGACCACGTAATTTCTGAACTTGATCGGCATCTTAGGGAGTACTGTAAATGGTTCACGTTCACGAAACCTTTCTTAAATTCTTCTTACTTTTGTTCTTAATAAAAGTTCCTACAAAAAAACCAACATGAGATTCATGAAACATGCGCAGACCTTAGATTTTGTGCATATATCCTCAGCGTGTCGGAGGATGAATGCCATTTGTTCGTGAACTGAATGCTTGTGCCTGTTTGTGTTGATTTGCATAAGGAAACACCCTGGCAATCCCATAAAAGGCATGCCACCTGCAGGGTCGTGTGCAAACATCCGCCAGTAACCGGTCTCCGCAAACGTATCTGCTCCTCATATTTGTGATCCCTAAATACTGTACATGCTTTCTCCTCCCGGCACGGTTAGCCAGGTAATCCAAAAGCAACTAATACGCTAGTGTGGGTTGGGCTGTGCGTTTGTGTGTCTTTATATATCATTATCATCAATCCATCCATGCATTATCTGTACCTGCTTATCCTGGGCAGGGTCATGAGGGGTGCTGGAGCCTATCCCAGCATGCACCCCAGGGCGCACTGAACACAGTGGGGGTCCCGGTTTGAGGGAGCGTGTCAGAGCACACATATTTCTCTGGAGCAGGAGTGCAGTTCTGCTCTGGAACAGGAGTGCAGTTCTACTCTGGACCAGGAGTGCAGTTCTGCTCTGGAACAGGAGTGCAGCTCTACTCTGGAACAGGAGTGCAGTTCTGCTTTGGAACAGGAGTGCAGCTCTACTCTGGAGCAGGAGTGCAGGCCTGCTCTGGAACAGGAGTGCAGTTCTACTCTGGACCAGGAGTGCAGTTCTGCTCTGGAACAGGAGTGCAGCTCTACTCTGGAGCAGGAGTGCAGTCCTGCTCTGGAACAGGAGTGCAGTTCTACTCTGGACCAGGAGTACAGTTCTACTCTGGACCAGGAGTGCAGTTCTGCTCTGGAACAGGAGTACAGTTCTACTCTGGACCAGGAGTGCAGTTCTGCTCTGGAACAGGAGTGCAGTTCTACTCTGGACCAGGAGTGCAGTTCTGCTCTGGAACAGGAGTGCAGTTCTACTCTGGACCAGGAGTGCAGTTCTGCTCTGGAATAGGAGTTCAGCTCTGCTCTGGAACAGGAGTGCAACTTCCTTCGCTGTCCCAGTGCGTGTAATCATAGGGCAAAGGAAAGCTAGTATTGACCATATCTGAGAGTCAAGGTCCTTGTTTAACTGTTGAGGTCAATGACTCCAACCCATGAGTGCCCATATTCACAGTGTGTAATGAGTTATATTTAAATTGTTCTAAATTTAGAGATGGCTGGCTCACGTTCTAATGTATGATGACTGAAGATAATACTTGTAATTGTTTTTATTTGTAGATTGCAGTGCACATGCACGCACGCACACACACACACACACACACACACACACACAAACAAACACACACACACGCACACACAGACACCCAGTGCAACTTATTGCCACTCAGGGAGCAGACTCCATTTCAGTATTTGCATGTGGGTTGTCTGTGCATGTGTGCGTGCACGGTGTGTGTGTATGTGTGTATGCGTGTGTGAATGTGTGTGTGCGCGCATGTGTGTGTATGTGTGCGTGGGTATATGTGTGTGCGTCCCTATGTGCATTGCTGCAGCATTTGTGGGTTGCCAGAAAATGCGCTCGGTAACCCTCAGTGTGGTTCGTCCTCAGCGTGGCCCTGTTCTGTCAGTGCGCCGCTGAAGTCCAGTGCGGTGGACAAGGCTGCACAGCCGCAGCTCACAGGCACACCGGAGGCCGACCTGTGGCGGCCGGTCCTCAGTAGGTGGGTGTGCAGGCTGGCGGGGTCCCTGCATGGGGAGAGGAGCGTGTCACGCGCCCGCCGAGGGCTGTGATGGAGGCCCTAACATGGCGGCCTCCGCGGGCTGGTTTTACATGTGATTTGCATGCCGTCGGTGCGGTTCCTGCTCTTAATGGTGGCGCTGCTGTTGGGTGGGTGAAGCGCAATGGCCTGAATGTGACCTGGGTTTTTGAAAAACACGTAAAAAGCTTGAGAGGGGATGAGGACAGAGGAGAGGACATATTGAAATGTACAGATTAAATTAATTAATTTGTTTTGTCGCTGTCCTCAATTGTCACTGCCACAAAGACACATCAAGGCTTTTAAATCCAGTTTTTTATGTGTCTGTTTGCATTAATGAAAAAATGCGCCATAGTTTTTAAAAAAAATGTCCAATAGTAATATTACAACCTGTTTCAAATATAGTTATGTCTTACTGGCTGTGATGTTGAGGAGTCTCACTGTAAGTTCAGGCAAAAAACCTGCAATGGATCCAGTGTGCTGTGAAAGTGTGTTATAAACAAGGCTAGGTACATTCATGGGTGCTACCAGACAGAGTCCTGCTGTCTGTGTGTTAAGGCTGATCTTTAGTTAAAATCTTAAATATAACTCCAGCGATGCAAAGTAAGCTGGCATATAAGAAAGTGCCGTGCTTTAATGTAGGCCTAACTGTCTGAGGGCAGCAGAAAGCCATGGATGTAGAACCCGGGGGCAAAAAATTTTTAAAATTTTTTTTTGGGGGGTGGGGGGGTATTATTATCATGTGCTACCAGGTGGTACTGCTATTGCCCCTCCTCCCCCCCCCTCCCCCCAAAAAAAGAAACATCCTGATGAAAATTTACTGTTGTAAATTCCCCTACCCTCCAAAAGTTGAACTGAGATCTGCTGCATGTCCTGGCATAAAGCCCTATCAGTTTGTGCTTGGCTTTGTACACGAAGGGCTGCCCTTTCTGTGATTGTGTGACCTTGTTTTTCAGGTGACTAGCTGGCACAAAGGCCAGTGATGAGCTACACTTACACCTGGGGGCAGTCCTCCCCCCCCCCCCCCCCATCAGCCGTTGTAATTTATGTTTCTACCATGTTTTTCTGACATCTATCTGTGAGCAGCTGTGTATTTCTGGGCTTTGTGATCAAGCGCTGGCTTAGAATAATACACAATGCCGCAGATGACTCAGGGGGAGATAAAAGTCTTTCGTCTGTCTCTCATGTCAGTGCCTGGGGTTCTGTGTCGGGAGCTTCCATTGGGCTGGCGTGTGTTCAAGCCCGTGAATCTTATCATGCAAAGAGTTTTTTTTATCTGAAATTTGCTTTCTTTAAAAAAAAAAAATATATATATATAATGAATATTGTTGTTAGCGTGTGTGAACTGGCGGCTGGATGTCGTCACAGTGCCGTCCTGCTGGTTTTGGGGTCGTTTAGGCAGTTTGCACATTCAACGGCTGTGCTGATGCTGATTTGGAAACACTGGCATTGCGTAAAGAATTCGCAAACTACAATAAACATTTCGTCAGCTCGGAGACAAACGGTGGGATTCTTGCCAAACGCTCGGATGTGGTCTGAGGCAATTAACCCAGGCTTCTTTTGCTACTACTTAAATACCAAAGAAAACACAATTCACAGTTATTGAAAAATTATTTTAAAATTAGGTTCATATTTTCTCTAATGTATTGGCTATAATAATGCAACATGAAGGATTATTGTTATGATGATATTGTGGTTGTATAAATATTGGCTTGAGCTAAAGCCACCCTGTGACTATTTAATTGCTGCTCTCTTTACGGACAGTAGCATATTCCCTTATTGCCGTGAAGTTAAATATCTGGATCGATACTAGGCTATATTTGTTAATTACAGATGATGTATTCCGTTGAATTCCTGCATAATCATAATTTTGCGACCCGTAGTTGAGAGGTAATACGGAGTTTAGGCTCCACATTTTAAAGTGCTGCTGTGAAAATGAGAATTTTTATTTGTATCTTTCTTATTAGCAGTCTTTGTAAAGACATGTAGCGAGTTTTACCTAGTTGAATGTACAGGGCTGTCAACTTGCTTGCAGTTATGCCTGCTTACACACATTACATTACAGTAATGTAATGTAATGTCTGTAAGCAAGCATAACTGCAAGCAAGTTGACGAAGCCAACCAATCACATTGTGTGTATGGCAGGACTGTTTGTGTGTGTGCATGCATGTGTGAGTATGTGCGTGCGTTCTGGTGTTGGTGAATGAGCGTTCAGACGTGTGAACGTGCACAGTGATGTTATGTCTCCAGTGTGCTAGTGTGTTGGTGAGTGAGTGTTCAGGCATTTGAGCATGTTCAGTCATGTTATGTCTCTGGTGTGTTAATGTGTTGGTGAGTGAGTGTTAAGACATGTGAGTGTGCACAGTGATGTTATGTCTCCAGTGTGTTAATGTGTTGGTGAGTGAGTGTTAAGACGTGCGAGCGTGCAGAGATGTTATGTCTCTATTGTGTTAGTGTGTTGGTGAGTAAGTGTTCAGACGTATGAGCGTGCAGAGATGTTATGTCTCTATTGTGTTAGTGTGTTGGTGAGCGAGTGTTCAGACGTGTGAGGGTGCAGAGATGTTGTGTCTCTGTTGTGTTAGTGTGTTGGTGAGTAAGTGTTCAGACGTGTGAGGGTGCAGAGATGTTATGTCTCTAGTCCAAGGGTCTCAAGGTCACAGTATCCACTCGTTTTTGTGATTCCCTTTCAAACAATTCAGCAGCCAATTTAGACCTAACCAATCAATGACTTAAATTAAACATTTAAATGCAGGAACACATCAGAAACCTGCAGATGCAGTGGCCCTCCAGGAGCAGAGTTTGAGATCCCTGCTCTATGGGTTGTACGTACTGTATACGCAGATTAATTTCATTGTATTTATTCACAATTATAAACTTAAATATTTAGTATGTATATCATGCCTGTACTTTTTAATTTGCGCACAGCACGGATTTAGGTTGCATGTGCCATGGGACGTTTCAGATAAAGTTAAGCGTAATGTTTTATAATCGGGTGATATGCACACGCACAATCCCAGGACGCAGAGCGTCCCTGTACCAGTATTGTATGGAAGACCCAACATGCCATAGTCAAAAATAAATAAGTATAAATGCAAGAAAAATGTAACAATTAGTGAATGTAAATTATTAATTGATAAAATCTGACGTAAAAGGGTATTTCTTCATTTATTTCTTTTTGCATTTATTTATTTATTTATTTATTGTTTCTTTTATTTATGTATTTCTGTATGTGTGGAAATTAATATACAGAAATGAATTAAATCAAGAAATAAATGAAAAAATAGATTATAAATATTAATTTATTTCTGCGTACATTCATATATTTTTATATTTTTCTTGCATTTATATTTATTTATTTATTGAGTCATTTATTTATTTATTTTTAATTTTGTCATTTTTGGTAATGGAGTTACTTTAAGTCTATTTTCTTGCTTTAAACTATGAACGCCCTAATGCCTGTATTTCAGTCATGTCAAGCTGTGAGGTCATAAGGTTGGCAGAATCTTCTGTATTTATGATATCCTTCACAGCAAACAAAAAATTTGTCTGGGCCAGTCGAAAACAAACACTAAAACTGAAATAATATCAGGAAACTCCAGAAATCCCCCCTTTATGGGGTCATTTTGGAATGCAGTGCATTAAAGGATCATCACGTATTGTTGTGCTTTGTGTTTCCAGCTAAAACCCTGCACCCAGGTCCATTGTTCATTTAAAAATATGTATGAACTTTTATTTTTTTTTCCCTTATAAAAACCTGAAGTCAGTTTCATTCTCTAAGTAGTGTAGCTGGTTGTTTAGTACAGTTGCTAAATGAGCACTGAGATCTTCCAGAGAACAGCTCTTCAGGTTTTTTAATGAGGCCAGCTGGACAGAAGTAGGGTGTTAGTCATGACATCTTGCTGCCGTCTCTGAAAAGGAACTTGCATGAAGGTGATCATCGGGCGAAATAATGTTCTCCTTTTGTCTGTTCTCCGTCAAAGTTGAACTGAACATTTGAGATTATGTCATTGAGGAGAAGGGTGCCCTGTGTGGGGTCAGAGTCTACCCGCTCCATCATGGACGCTAGAGAAGTTTCAGTTACACTGCCGAGACTAGCTCAGGTGACCAGTGGGTATTGTACTCAGAATGTCCTTTTAGCCTGTAATGCAAGGCTCATGGTCACTTGGGGGGGGGGGGGGGTCCTGTAAATGGAGCCAGCATACTCCTTAATGTCATTTAGTGAACGCCCCCCCCCCCCATATGTGCCCTTCTGTTGATTACTAATGGAATCTTATGCATTAATCCCGACCAACTGAAATGGGTGGGGATCGGCTGTATGCTGGAGCTGGACACAGCGTGTTATAGCATACCAGACTGAGGGGTCAGCGTGAACACACTCAGGGAGACGCTGGGCTGAGGGGTATCATAAACATTACATTACATTACAGGCATTTAGCAGACGCTCTTATCCAGAGCGACTTGCACAACTTTTTACACAGCGTTCAGTTAGCAGTTAACTACATTAGTTAATGCCAGGCCATGTGACCTTGTCGTGACGCGTTACCTTGTGGTGTTAATTACAACACTGAAGATTAGCAGTCCACTAATCATGCACGTTATCAAAATAAACGAAAATTTACGTGGCGCTGCTTGTTGTAAGTGCATATATGTTGTTATACATGTTTGTGGCCCGATGAATATCCCTGTTCCGTTCTGAAGCTGCCGTTTCGGAAATGTACGTTGCGAGCTGGGGTGATGGAAGCTGGTGGCGTTGTTTTGTGCTGGTCCAGAGAGAAGGCTTTCCCCTCTGCCCCCGTCTGTGACCGTCAAGCCTGCCCGTAACCATGACGGATGCCACATTCGTGTGTTACACAATCGCTAACTCCGCTGTAACTACAACACAACACCCCCCCACCGGTCCCAGCTGAAAATACGCCCCCCCCCCCCCACCCCCTCACACCCCCCCTCCTTTTACGATGGAGTTTGCACTCTGGCCTTCGGAACGCGATGTAGGTGTAGCGCCTCTGTTCTGAACAAAGTCTGACGGTTTATGACTTTATTAAAATTACGTGGAGTAATGGCGGGATGGGAGGGGAGGACAGGAGTGTGAGAGGAAGCGCGTTCGAGCGAGATACTCTAATCGGGCCCTGGAGACCAGCGGCGCAGAGCTCTTCCCCTCTAATAAGCGACTAATTTCGACATGCGACAACAGGCGTGAGGGACCTCGGTGTCCTCATTCAGTTAGCTGTTGGGCCAATCAGTGACCTTAATCAATCAATTAACTACTGTATCAGGTCAATCAGGTACCTTAATAAATCAATTTACTACTGTATCAGGCCAATCAGTGACCTTAATCAATTAGTTAACTACTGTATCCGGCCAATCAGTGACCTTAATTAATCAATTAACTACTGTATCCAGCCAATCAGTGAGCTTAATCAATCAATTAACTACTGTATTTGGCCAATCAGTGACCTTCATCAATCAATGAACTAGCAGGTATAAAAGAAAACCAGCAGTACTACTGGCTTTCAGGGATGAATTTTAGCCTCCCAGCTGTAGAGGTGGCACTCTAAATCCCCTTGAGGGTAATGGTGTGGCTGTGTGACTTAATGGTTTGTGGGCGGGGCTTGAAACTGTGAGGTTGTGTGTTTGATTCTCAGCTCGTACCCTTGAGCAACCCTGGATTGCATCAGCAAATATCTGGCTGTATAAATGGGTTCTGCGTAAAGAGTGTAATTTGTGCAAGTTGCTCTGCTAAATGCGTAAAGGTAAAGTTTATCTGCATTGACATAAAGTTTGTAGGTTATGAACAGCTTGTCATGGTCAGTCTTATCCGGAGAGCAGTTGCCAAATGTGATGGAGGTGCCTCACTGTATCCCACGGTAACGCTCGATCCACCTGATGGAGGTGATGCCCAGTATCCCACGGTAACGCTCGATCTACATGATTGAGGAGACTTCCTGTGTCCCACGGTAACGCGCGGTCGACCTGATGGAGGTGATACCCCGTATCCCACGGTAACGCTCCATCCACATGATGGAGGAGACTCCCCGTATCCCACGGTAACGCTCCGTCCACCCGATGGAGGAGACTCCCCGTATCCCACGGTAACGCTCCATCCACATGATGGAGGAGACTCCCCGTATCCCACGGTAACGCTCGATCCATGTGTAGCTGACGCCGTGCTTCTCCCTGAGCGCTCATCGGGGCGATCTCGCCAGGCTCCCGTTCTCCGCCTTGGGCTGTTTTTTGGGTGTGGATCCTCGTGCGCTCTTCGCTGTGCGTCACTCCGGAACTGTCATCCTTTTTTCTGTGTGCCACGGAGGACGCTTGAGGCGATTTGTGGTCACTGCCTGGGTTAGAGGCATTTTAGACAGGTCAGTGACATCATCGCACTCTGTGAAATACCCGGGGTGGAAAACACCAGCCGCAAGCCGAATCCTGGTTAATTTTATCTGTGGGTGGTGAGTTTGTCTACTCTACTCAGGTAACCACCCATCACCTGGAGGTCCGGTTCTATTCTAAAATATCTGGTTGTCCAGTAAAACGGTGAAATTGGCTGGTGAATTTTGGGGTGCATCAGCCACTGGGGCCAGTGTACTAAAAAAAGGTTAGGTTCCTACCCTAGAAATAACCCAAGGGACTTAACCCAGGGATCAGTCTGGCCCCCCAAGTGGAGAAGCCTGGTCAGGCAAGGGTTAAGCCAGCCTGGGATTATTCCCTCTGTGGGTTTAGTCCCGCTGGGTGTTGGGTGAAGCCGCTGGGAGTGACTAATTATTTTAGCTAAATAAACAGAGAGCTGGAGTGGCGGGCGAGCGGTGAGCACCGAGGAGCAGCGCCCCCCCCCCTCCCCACGCGCCACGTCCCCCCCATGCCACCCCCACCCCCCCCCCGGCACCACGCCCCCCCCCCCCCCCCCCCCGCCCCCGCCCCACACACCGCAGCCCGGCTGCTTCATCGCGCCTCACGTTCTCCTGCTCTGAAGCCATGTGGTGTGATATAACATTGACGTCACTTAGCGGTGACGTGCGGGAGTGTGACTGCAAAAAAAAAAAAAAAAAAAAAAGAGAGGAAAAAAATGTGGGTCTTAGTTTTTTCGCTGTGTACAGTTTAGTGAGCGCCGTTGGCTGTAAGAAAGGGGGGGGGGGCGAGGCGGGGGGGTAAAAAAAAAAAAAAAACTCTTGCAGACGTGCTCGCTGGCAGTCTTCCTCAGCACGAGAAACGAAAAGAATGTGTCTTTGGTGTAAATAATGGGCCTGCTTACGTGGACGCGGTTATTAACGGCTGTCATAAAGCGTACGGCTGGAACACGTGTGACCCTGCATACCTCAGTCTGTGCTGTGTGTGAAAGCCGCGCGGCGCTGTGTTTTTCCTTATTGTAAGTTATGATTCGTATTAATTATGCAGCCTGGTGTCACGTGCCTGTTAATCTATGGCTGCCAAAATTAATTCCATTTCACAAAAAGTGATGTTGAATGCTTGTTATGAATACTTTCCTGATAATATGAGCCTAGGCTGTGTATGCAAATCCACCTCTAAAATTTTTCAGAACAAGAGCTGTGGGAGTTTTTTTTAAAATGTATTAAATAATTAATATTTTGTTTTTTTTTCCCAAATGTTTTCACCTCATTTTAATTACACTGTGCTGTGCTCACTTCACTTGTGTACACATACATCAGGTGATCATTTGTTTTCATCGAAGATAACAAATAGTTGTTACTGTATTTTTGCATTTTGGCTTGAGTCCTTTTTCATAAACCAGTTCATGACTCCATGTCCAAAGGAAGACTCCATCAGGGATCTGGGTGCTCTCTGGAGTAAAGTTGTTGCATTGTTCTTGAAACCTGGCATTGTTCTAGTTGGGTAGTGCTGGCAGCCTGGCATTGTTCTAGTTGGGTAGTGTTGGAAGCCTGGCATTGTTGTAGTTGGGTTGTTCTGGAAGCCTGGCATTGTTGTAGTTGGGTTGTTCTGGAAGCCTGGCATTGTTGTAGTTGGGTTGTTCTGGAAGCCTGGCATTGTTCTAGCTGGGTACTGTTGGAAGCCTGGCATTGTTCTAGTTGGGTAGTGTTGGCAGCCTGGCATTCTTGTAGTTGGATAGTGTTGGCAGAATGCATTGTGTCAGCCTGCAGTTTTGACAGGTAGATGGTCCAGTCTGTTCCTGGCAGCAGTTCAGAAGAGCTGTGCTTTACATAGCAGCACTCAGCCCTGCTGACTGCCCCAGGTCAAGCAAAGAAAATTAGGACTGCAGCACCGAGCAGGAGCTGCATTTAATTCATTAATAATTTATTCTGAATTATTGTCTATAAATGATTATGAAATCAATTGGGCAGCTAAATACTTTAGATCAGTGGTTCCCAAACGTGCTCTTGGGGACCCCCTGTGTATGCTGGTTTTCGTTCCAACCACAATTGCAGTACCTGAATTTTAACAAGCTGTTCATTTTTCTTAATTAGGTTCTTCTCGTGTTTAGAGAGATTAATTACCTTATTTATCCATATTTTGTCAGAAAAATACCAATGCATGCCATGAAGTATAAAAATCCCACGTACATAATTTGTGATAGGCCTCTAAAATTAACCATTTGGTAGATAACAGATAAGATAATAATTAAAAGACAAAGAAAATTATAATGTGCCAAATCTGCAACCATAATTATTAAAAAGCGTAAAACGTGTCCAACAACCTAATTGATTCACCAAATTAGATTTGCTCAGTTCAGATCAGTTTTTGCTCCTTCTTTTAATGTAATTGTTTGAAAAATAAACACAATGTGAACGTGGTATTTTATTCTTCACTAAATTGTATTATTATTATTTACTTACCACTCCATACATGAAATGCACCTAATTGAGGAAAACTAGAATCTTGTAAAAATTCTGTGATTGCAATTGTGATTGGAATTAAATCCAGCATACACATGTGGTCCCTAGGACCAAGGTTGGAAACCACTACATTAGATGGTATTTTTACCATGGTGTTTTATAATTGAATTTGTTTAAATGTAAATTATTATGATTGTCATAAACGATAATAATTCTCATAGTAATATAATTATAACATGATCAGAATTTAATTTTGAATTCTTTAACTTGGAAGGCAAATGTCTTTTGTATGCAGTTTTAATTGGGTATTGCATTATCGGGTCTGTTAATCAGAGGGTTATCTGACCGGGTGTGGACCGGAACCCCAGTGACACCCAAATTTGACGTAATGTGAGGGAACTTACACAGTGTGTGATTTACTGTTTTGCATTATGATTGACATGCTGTGGAGGCGTTTCTAACCTCAGCGTTTTTACGTTATTGTTTTTCCCTCGTAAGGTGGCAAGAGCTCTGCTTTCCCAAATTACATTTGTACTTGTCCGCTCATAGCAAAGGTTACTACCTGTGTGACATGTATTACATTGAATTTATTATTTATTAACCGTGTCGGATAAGTGAAACGGCGCATGCCCGAGATGATCGCGCTTTCCGTTGTTAAAAACTATTGAGTCCGTATAAATTTTTTAAGCTGGGAGAAAGTTTCCAATTAAGCAGCAGAATGGAAGTAAAACAATTATCGCATTTTCGTGTAAAATAAAGTGCATCGTGGTGTGTTTCTGGACACATTGACAGGGTTGCGTAATCATTAATCGCACTGGAAAGAGTTTAATTTGAACTGGGCCGTCGGTTTCTCTCTTCGTTTATCACACGACAAGAACCAGGTCCGCTTTGAACTCAAGGTTCGCTCCGTGTGTACTCTGAAAAGCTTTTCTTCTTTTTTTTGTGTAATCCACACACACAGGCTGCATTCTTTATGACTAACCAATAGTTTATAATGTTTCTGTTTTTCAGAACGCAAGACGGGAATAATTTTTATTAGCAGATCGGACTGGTGCCAACTGTTAAAACAATATTTTAATGACATCCCGTCTTATAGTGGTTTGGTTTGATTATTTTTTACTTATAAAACGATTACAACTAGAAACATATCGCCAGGCTAATTTAATATAAGTAACTGTTCCGAACAATGGTTCAAATTGAAATCAGAAGCAGAGGAGTTGCCTGCGAAACGACTGAATTCTCTGGTGTTGGTGGTGGAGGTAGGGGGGCAAATAGAAGGTGCGTTCTGACTATACTTTCAGTGACACACCCCCCCCCCCCCCCCCCCCCCCCATTCTAGATGAGTTCATATATATTAGGTTCTGCTGTATTCACTTGCATATTAATTTATTTTTATTTATAAATTTAAAGTAAAATGTGTAACAGCGCTCTGTGATTGGCTGGCTGCAAATTCAATTGCATGGAAGGGGTTCACAGCGGTCTGTGATTGGCAGGCTGCAGACTAAAGCCGGATGCAGCGGCTGCATTGTCAGCCTGCTGGTGCGAGCCGAGGAGGAAATGCTAGAGCGAGGCCCTCCAGAACTCTAAGGATGTTTCCTAGGTAACCATTTGCGTCATGATCACAAGCAATTAGCTTGCAGCCCTTTCAGTTTTGATGATAGCTCAACTGTCGTTGCCGACTGCAAAGGGAGAACTGGCCTCAGATATGACGGAAAAACGTGTCCAGGGCATGCCTCATGTACTGGCACGTGCTTCCCCATGAATATATACATATTTTTCAGTGTTACATACAAATGTTGCTCACACATTTTTTTTTTTACTTAAAAAACTTCTCAAATGCTGTGCCCCTCATAACAGTCCAATTTATCTTTTGCAAGTACATATCTTGGCCTCTTTTCTTTTTCAAAGGTATTTTATGGGGGTATCTGGCACTGCAATATTATAACAAGATTTTTCCATTTTACTTTTCAAATTTTAGTTCTATGTTGAATTGAAAAAAGTAAATGTGAAAAACCATGGGAAACATTAGCTATTAAGACATCGTGATAGTGATAATAATAGTGAAAATACTCATTTTAATTATAGTAATGAGGTTTTGCGATGCGGTTCGTCACTGATGTATTTGTGGTTCATTAATTAGGTCAGGGAGAGGCTTCTGAAACAGTGTTTTTACGTCACTGCTACCTTTCCGCCACACCTGAAAGGCACTTATTTTAGCAGCTTTGTGAGAAGCGTGGCCATTTTTGCCGTTTGAAATGTGCAGGATTGCATCCGTGTTTGCGTTGTGGTGATTTACAGCGAAATTGCTGGTCACAGAAAGATACACGCGTTGGAGAGAACTGTACGAGCTTCAGTTTATGTTGTGGGGTGGGGTTGGGGGGGGCGGGCAGGCAGGCGGGGGTCATGGTTCGTCTCCACAATCAGCTCTCCAAATTCATGTAGGTGGAGTCCAGATTTTCTGCATGGCTTGCCTAACAAGAAGGCTTTATTGCGCCATATGGTTCTCGACTGTTACAACATTTACGGAGGCAGATTGCTTTTAGAGCCCCTTTTGCTGGCTGTTGGGTCTGGAGTGGAGCGCTCTGTGTTTTTAGCGCCGGGGGGTGAAAGCAGAGGGTGCTGCTCCAAACCCAGCCGCTACTGAGACCCTGTGAATGTTTCGGGTTCCAAAGAGAGGGGGGGGGGGGCAGCTGGGGCGCAGGAGACCGTACCGCATGTTTGGAGTTAAAATGTCTGTCCCTCGTTTCTCCAAGTGGGGTACCTGCCAGAGGCTGCACTATTGCAGTTTTTGCAGGTCTCCCTATGAACTGGAAAATTATATCATATGCATATTTGTCAAAATATTATATTACAGTCCAATTTATTTAACAAAGTACTCATTGAATTAGCATCTTCTAAAATATAGAATGTTATATAATGTATTATCATTATTTATATAATAATTGTATTATGACACCATTTTATATATTATTATAGAATAATTGTGTCATAATTATATTATATAATAATTATTATTATGCTTTATTATTTAAAATATTTTGAGTAATGTTTTCCTTACATCACTTCAGCATTTTCTCAGATTTTTACACTGTTTTTAAAGACCGAGATTTACATGCAGATATTTTGATCAAAATATTTTTATGCATCTGCATGTGCGTAGAGTCAGAATAGTTCGTGTTTCTGGTTCTTTAATAATCTTTTAATATTGTGGTATTTTATTTCTCTAGTGTGTGTGCTCTGGAGATGAGATCTAAAAGGTTCTGTACACATTGCAAGATTAAATTGCCACCGATTCATATTCATATTTCCAATTCATATTTCTCTCTGACATTTACAGCACTAGTATGCTGAGTGTTACCCTAAATGTTCTTACAATGCACATCATGAATTATTTATAGAATTAGGTTATTATTATAATTGTATTTTTTTCTCCTAAACACATTTCAAAAAAATTATCAGCGGCCACTAAATATGAACACTTTACTTATACTGTATCAAAATTGGAATACTATTATAGTCATACACTTTTTAATTATGAACACTATTTTAGTTATACTGTGTCGAAGTATGAACACTGTCATATAGTTTTGCTCTGTCTGATATGGGTGGTTCATGTCAGTGTGCATTTACTCATCCTTTCTGATTATAGGATGTATCGCCCTGTGAAGGCCTTTTCGTTGTTAAACAGTGGTGTCCAGTGTGCATGAGCTAAGGTTTAAACACGCGCATAAATCATGTCGTATATGCGCAGGAGAGGGTATAAAATTCGCGTTTGCGCCTTTCTGCACTTTGCCTTTGAGCTAAAACCCTTTTTTTCGGTGAGGCCCGCGCTCGCACGAACGCAGACTCTCGTTTTGGAGTAGGTTTTTAAATATACGGGGTGTTGGGCTGAGCTCAAACTTTTTTTTTTTTTTGCATGAAGGTTGTTCAGCCAAGAGTGCTCTCTCTCTCTCTCTCTCTCTCTCTCTCTCTCTCTCTCTCTCTATCCATGCGGCCGGTCTTACGCCAGAGGGCTGTTGCTAGGTGACTGCTGACGTCAGTCCCGGCTACAGAGGGCGGTTTGTGTGCTTAGCTGTTGAGGGCAGACCCCATTGAAGAAGGTAAGGCTGTGAAGCTCCGGCAGCCTCCGCGGCCAAAACCTCAACTTCGGCGTCTGAGGAATTGTGGGTCCTTAAACGATCCGAATTTCCCCTTTTTCTTTCCCACAAGCCCTTTCTCTGCTGCATTCCCCCCCCACCCCCGCCCCCCCAATCGGGAGTTCACTTGGGTTCAATTTTTTCAAAATGGCGTTTGGGACAGCCAGCTAACTGTACAGCCCCTCCCGCCCTCTGCGCCCCTTCGCCCCCACACACACACGCACTCACGCACGCACACAGGCATGCGCACACGCACGCATACACACACACACACACCCGTGCACACGCACGCACACGCACAAGCATTCACTCAAACATGCATGCACAGGGACGAAAACATGCGCTCCATTTCTGGCCTTTCACCTCTTTTAAAACGTTTTGACAAATGTGAGATTTTGCTGGAGGAGGGGAGGATGAGTCCCAGTGGTCTCATTTAAAGCAGGGCTCTGAGTCAGTCTCCCTCTCTCTCCCTCTCTCTCTCTTTCTCTCTCCCCCCCGCCTCTCATATGTGCTTTAGTGCTGAGCGCGGTCCCTCTCTCTCATGTTCAAAGACAGGGTTCTGCCGTCACAGTAAAGTTCTCCCTAAATAAGCGAGTGGATTTTTAGTCTCTCCCGCTCCCACGGGGGCCTGGTTATCTCTCCAGCGGCGGATGCTGCGTTCGAGCTTTTAGGATTTCTGCGCAGGGCCTCAGAGATCATTCAGATATCGTTCCTGCCCTTATACCGGCTCCTTGACTACTGGTTTGTTAGCATTCCATTAAACGGTTCACAGGCTGTGAGCTCAGTTTGCGGAGTAGTAACGTGATGTATTTTGATAAAAAATTGTACGTTAAATGTGATTTCTTTTTCCTCCTTTTTTTGATGAAATATCCCTGTCTGTACTGTAGGTCTTATTTATTTACTTACTGAACAAGAATGGAGCATGTAGATTTTGTAGATGTTTATTTTGGTGTGGTGTATTAATTGTAGGAACTGTTTTTACTCTTTAAAGTCCAATGGAACACGTCTTTTAATAGTGTCTTTACTGGAACATTTTATTTTCAAAATGATTGTAGTATTCTTTATTTTATTTTTTAATTTTAATAATTTTAGTAATATAAAATAAAAATAACAGCTAAAATGGGAAGACATCCCTCCTCATAAAAGTAAAATATCTGCAAGTGCTTATGTGTATTTCTTCTTCTTCTTCTTCTTCTTCTTCTTCTTCTTCTTCTTCTTCTTCTTCTTCTTCTTCTTCTTCTTCTTCTTCTTCTTCTTCTTCTTCTTCTTCTTCTTCTTCTTCTTCTTCTTCTTCTTCTTCTTCTTCTTCTTCTTCTTCTTCTTCTTCTTCTTCGAAGGAAGGGGCCTCAATGCTGCCACTGGCCTGTGTGTGCATTTTAACAGGGGAATTAACTGTGGTTCAGCATGTCCACAGTGTCGTAGTACTGAGTGCATTTAAACTTCAGCGCCCTCGACGGAGTTACTGATCTTATCAAAGCTCTGAGCATCTTTTTTCCCTGAAAGGACGCAGATAAAGATTTGTACAGATTCTCAGATTGTGCTGGGAGAAGGCGGTGTACCCCAGGGGACGTCTTTGTGCGGCGATGTGGCACTTTTGTCTCAGATCTGCAAACAGGAAACGCGACAGATCAGGCCAGCCGCACATATTGTTGGGGGGGGGGGGGGGAGTCGCGGAAAGAAAGAGGGAAAATGTAAGGCATGAGGTGAACGAGCGGAAAAAAGTGAGAAAGAATGTTGCCCTCTCTTCCTCAGTGCTAGCGTGGGAACGGGGGGGGCTTGTTTACTGGCCACCCGGGAACGCGCCCAAAAACAGCGGGAATCGGGAGAGGGTCCGTCCCGTCTGGCTGTACGCGAACGCGCCCCGTTTCCACGGCGGCAGTCGCAGTGACAGCTTGCTGTCAGTTTGCGCTGAGTTTGGGTACGAGTGGAGTTTGTCTGGAGGGGAGCCCGTTACCGTAGAAACCGCAGAGACGCAAAATGGTGGCGGTCAGCATGGGTCTGGGTGGACACGGGTTTGAGTGCATTATTCCCTACCCACAGAGGGCGCTGTTGCCATTGGACAGACTGATAAATTACAACCGTCTTTTTACACTGTGGGGAAAACAATGACAATGGGCTAGAATGTATTTAATGGGAAACTGTAGCTGTATCAGTTGTGCGGTTTTGATTGGGTTCCCTCCACTTTTGGACGGATCGTTTAAAAAATTGTATTTCTCTTAATTTGTGGCTGTCTAAGCATCTTACTTGCCGTTTCCTGCATGTGAAATGAGCCTCAGCTGTGCCGAAGCTTGGCTCAGCTGTGCATCACTGCTACTTGGAGGGTGGCTGTGGCTGCCCTGCTTTGCTGAGGCAGATTATTCCAGTAACAGGAGTGAAGATAGAGAACATTTGTATAACTGACATGTTCTTTTTTTACCATATTATCAGTGATTTAAGAGATCTCTTATTTTTTGTTCAAATTAAGTTTTCCTTCTCTAAAAAGACTGGAGTACAAGCAGATATATTTACTGTACAACCACAGTATTTAAACCACAAGTAAATTTCTCTAAATTACTGTTAGCTTTCTTGCCTCTTTAAGCTGATCTTCACAGAAGTCACGGAACAAAAAGGGAACTTCTCGAGCGAACGCATTACTCCATACTGCTCTGCATATTTGCAGATTTTTTTATGGGGGGGGGGGGGGGGGGACGAAGAGGCTGCACACACCCCCTGTTTAAGCGTCCTCGTGCCCTTAAAGAGTAATCCTCCGGCCTTCTGTCTGTCTGTCATCTCTGCTATTGACTTTTATTTTAGACTCGGCCCGTCCTGCCCCCTGTCAGCGTAACACCGTTAATCTGATAATCAAAAGACATGCAAATGTCATCCAAGGTTTATTTTTACTTCCCCGGGCCGCCAGATCACATTTCGGCTGATGTGACTGTGGTCATGTTGAGAATTCCCAGGTACTGTGTCTTCTTATTGTGCAGTTGCTGGGGGGGCGAGGGTCAGGGGTGGGGGGGGGGGGGTGGCGATTATCCTGGAAGGCTGTTCTGGAGCGTGGACGGGCTTTACTACCTCGTAGCAAATCACGAGACGGGCGGCTGTGTAGTATAATGGAGTAAGGAGTCGGTCTTGTAACCTAAAGGTCGCAGGTTCGATTCCCCAGTAGGACACTGCTGTTGTGCCCTTGTGCAAAGGTGCTTATTGGATATATACTGCATTGCTCCAGTATATATCCAGCTGTGTAAATGGATGCAGTGTAAATGCTGTGTATAAGGTTGTGTAGGTCGCTCTGGGTAAGAGCGTTTGCTAAGGGCCTGTGATGTGGGGTAATGAGACCGTGGCAGTGCACTGAATGTGGCAGGCAGCTTCGCAGGATGACCCACGGCGGTCGATCCCGTTGCCCGGGGAACGGCTGGGAGCGCGACCGTTTCTCAGTGTTCGCTGGCGCACGTGCGGGCGCTTCCCCAGGGTCAGTCGGGCGCCAGGGAGTCTGCCTGTCGTGCTGCACGTATATAGCGCCTTGCTCCAGTGGCGCTAGTCTGCCTGTCGTACCACACACATATAGCGCCTTGCTCGAGTGGCGCAAGTCTGCCTGTCGTACCACACGTATATAGCGCCTTGCTCGAGTGGCGCCAGTCTGCCTGTTGTACCACACGTATATAGCGCCTTGCTCGAGTGGCGCCAGTTTGCCTGTCGTGCCACACGTATATAGCGCCTTGCTGGAGTGGCGCCATTCTGCCTGTCGTGCCACACGTATATAGCGCCTTGCTGGAGTGGCGCCATTCTGCCTGTCGTGCCGCACGTATATAGCGCCTTGCTCGAGTGGCGTGAGTCTGAGACTTGTGAACTGCGAGCTGGCGCGGTGTGAGAAGCAGCGGGTGACATCACACTCTTTCAGAGGAGAGCGCGGATCAACAGCGGAGAAAAAAAAAGCGGGAAAAATGTTGCTGTTGTGGGAAAATACCACATTTCTGCCTCCCCCCCCCTTTTGTTTCAGTATGGTTCTCGTTATTTTATTAAACGTGAATTTCGAAACGGTTTAATGAAAATCAATGGCATCCATAAACCCCCCCAAGTAATCCCGAACAAAGAACTTTTAGTCTTGTGCATTCTTGAGATTTTTTTGGGAACAAGTCTTGGGAAAGTGCAAATTGCCAACATGTGTAACCTGAGTTTGGGGAGGGAGAGATAAGATAAAGAAGCGTTTGTGTGCGTCTGTGAAGAGCTACGGGGAGGCTTCATAAATCAGTTTATTCACCAAATGGCTTCTGCAGCAGATTTCGCTTCAGAGGGGGGGGGGGGGGAGACACGGTACTAAAACAGGCCTTAAATCTGACTACTGAATGATGTTGGCTTCTGATACCTCCTTTGATTTTTAATTACGTTACATTACAGGCATTTAGGAGACGCTCTTATCCAGAGCGACTAACACAGCTTCTTTACACAGCATTTACACTGCATCCATTTATACAGCTGGATATATACTGAAACACTGCAGGTAAAGTACCTTGCTCAAGGGCACAACGGCAGTGTCCTACAGAGGAATCAAACCAGTGACCTTTAGGTTACAAGACCAACTCCTTACCCATTATACTACACTGGGAATTTTTCAGCGTTATTTAAGTAAATGGCGTTGGTGTTGTTGTGCATGTGGTTCTCAGTCAGCCTGGCATTTATATTCTGCGGTGCATTTTATGAGAGGGACCTTTTTTGGGTGTTGTTCATGGGTGCGGATGATTATTTGACAGGCGTGCATGAGCTGCCTTTGCTGATATCTTGGGTGTTTGTGTGAGTGGTAACAGACCCCCTGCCCCCCCCCCCTCCCCACCCGCCCACCCCAACCCCCCTTGTCCTCTTCACCCCAGAGGTGTGAGTACTCTCTCTTTTTTGGGTGTTAGCATTTACGCCCCCACAGCAGATCCTCTCAACGCCCGTACAGTTGTCTGTTGGACGCCAGTGTAGTATAAAGATCAGAGGCGTTGGCTTGCTACTCAGAGGTTGCAGGTTTTATTCACAAGTGGTGCACTGCCGTCGTGCCCTTGAGCGAGGTTCCCAAGGTACCCATGAACTGCTTCAGCAAATATCCGGCTGTATACATGGACTGTGTGTCAAAAAAATAAATAAATGAAGGAGTAAATAAATGATTGTGAGTTGTGTAAATAGTTGTGGATGAGACCATTTTCTGAATGTAAATGTTTGTCTTAAAAGGACCCCTAGCTGTAGCAGTTTGACGCATTGTGAGGTCATACAGTAGCTAATTAAAGCTGTTAAATCGTATCTCCCTTGTCGTGGCACCGGGCGAAGGAGCCTTTTGACACTGAGGCCCAGGGAGAGTTATTTCTGCGTCAGACGTAGCGTAGCGAACACATACCAGGCCCAGCAGCCCCTACATCCTGTTTATTTGCGCCACGATTTTTCCGCCTTTTTTCCTCCCCGGTTCGGGATTCCCGGGCGTGTGTCTGAGCCGGCCGTGCCTCGTTCCCGCAGCCTCTGCTGTCCGTTTGGGGGAGGGCAGGCGAGCTCGCGCTCGGGACGCAGCGCTGCGCGGCCGGCGGCTGCCTCTCTTTTCTAAAAGCGCAGTCCGCGGGCTCGTGCTGTGCAGTTTGAGCCAGCGACCAGCGAGGGGCGCCGCTGAGCAGCGAAGCGGTGTGATTCTGACCGAATAAATCATTCCCTCCCCGGTGACGGTGACAGTGACACTGTTAGACGATCATGCCCTCCCTGGTGATGCTGTGGCCAATCATTCCCCTCCGTGGTAAATAATGCTGGGGCCAATCATTCACTCCCCGGGGACGCTGTGGCTAATCCTTTCCTCCTTGGTGATGCTGTGACCAATCATTCCCTCACTGATGATGCTGTGGCCAATCATTCCCTCACTGATGATGCTGTGGCCAATCATTCCCTCACTGATGATGCTGTGGCCAATCATTTCCTCTCTGGTGATGCTGTAGCCAGTCATTCCCTCTCTGGTGATGCTGTGGCCAATCATTTCCACCCTGGTGATGCTGTGGCCAATCATGTGCAGCCTCTGCTGGCGCCCTATGCTCAGCTGAACCTCTGTGGGCTGATAGGTGTATCTGTTAAAATCAGTGTGTGGAAGTTCTTTTTGTTTTTTAATTGTCAACAGATGGTGGAAAAATAGCAGAACCTTGGCTGTTCATTAATGGCTGTAAATGCAGATTACAGAAACCCCCCCCAAAAACCTGTGAACATTTCATTGTTTTACATAAAAAAGACCTTATTGCAGTTTAACTTGGCTGCACTGGGTCATTTTTAAGGTATTCTGTAATACATTCTGGATTAAATTCGTAATATAGCTTACATTCCCTGCAGTGCACCTTTAACTAATTCCTACATATATGTGAAGTCATTTTTAATGACTTTCAGTTGAGGTGCTGATGGCGACGTAGTGGTTTGCTCCATTTCATACAGAACTGGGAATAAAGACGTGTACTCATTGGGGCTGAATACATCTCCTCTAATATTTAACTAAGATTCACCTTCAGCTTCTTATCACATGAAGAAGCCTCAGTATGACTGCTTTTTATATTTGGCCTTCTCTCAAGCGCTGAATGTGACTGGCTTGTAAACCTCCTGTGCTCTGATTGGCTGATCTGTGCTCTGATTGGCTGATCTTTGCTCTCCTGCGCTTTGATTGGGTGTTCTGTGGCAGAGCGACGGTATCCGTGCAGGATGTGGAAGCAGACCTGATGACACTGCTCTTCAGCCCCCCTGCCACTGTGGCTGTTGTGGGGGTTAGGGTTGGGGTTTGGGGTTAAGATGAGGTTAAGGGCTAGAGTTGTGCTTAGGGTTAGGGTTGGGGTTTTGGGGGTTGTGCTTAGGGTTAGGGTTGGGGTTTGGGGGTTGTGCTTAGGGTTAGGGTTGGGGTTTGGGGTTAAGATGAGGTTAAGGGTTAGAGTTGTGCTTAGGGTTAGGGTTGGGGTTTTGGGGGTTGTGCTTAGGGACCCTTGGTTTACAAGCCCAACTCCTTACCCATTACACTACACTGCCGCCCGTGTGTGACTGTGTGTGAAAGCAGCCTGCCTCGGGTTGGGGGGGGGGGGCGTGTTGTTTTTAAATGATTTACCTCATCGGCCCGCTCGTCAGCGCCGCCCGGACGCCCCCCCCCCCCCCCCCCGGGCAGGAGGGGCCCGCCGTGCGGAGCTGTCCTCCCGCGCGCTTTCCTTGGCGGAGGATCCTGGCGTCCGCGCGCTCGCGGCGGCTCTGTCCGGCCCCTCCGATTCCCCATTCCGCGATAAGGCCCCGGCGTTTCCCTTACAAGGCGCGGAGCCTGCGAGGGCCTGACGGGCCTGCCCATATCGGGCACGGGGGGGGCACGGGGGGCACGGGGGGGGGGGGGCTCCTGCGGTTTGAGCGTCCGTCTTGTCCTCGTTCTGGAGGCGTCCGGAGATCCGCCGCAGCACAGACCCCAGGACCCCCCCCCCCCGGCTCCGTACAGGAACGCCGTCCTCCTGCGAAATCAGCGGTAAAATAGCGGCTAATTAGCCTAGCGGCGGCGGCGGCGGCGGCGGCGGCGGGCGAGGGGCCCGTCTGTCTCTTAGCGCGGTGTGGTTCAGTGTTCCTGCAGTTTTGTGGCCAGCTCGGGTGGCGCTTTAACGCTTTTTACTGTCCGGGGCTTGAAGATAAGCTGGAGTGCGCAGGCCGGCGGGGGGGGACAGCGCCGGAGACGTCTCTGATCCCCGAGCAGCTCCAGGAGACAAACCAGAGTGGAACGCGCCAAGAGAATATTACGTCTGTGTCCTCAAGTCACACACGCGCACACACACACACACACACACACACACGCACACACACACACACACACACACTCACACACACACACACATGTGCACTGCACACACACAAACACACACACAAACACACGTGTAACTGCACACACACACACACACACACGTACTGCACACACGCACACACACACACATGTGCAGTGCACACACACACATACACATGTGCACTGCACACACACACAAACACACACACAAACACACGTGTAACTGCACACACACACACACACACACACACACTGTGCATCAGCTCAAGCGCTTTTATCTTTTCATTTTCGTCAGTCTGCTTGCTTCACAGTTTACAGGTGTGGGCGGCAGGTTGCACCTGCACAAAAACACAAAAGCAGAAAAAGAAACTCTGCTTCGTGAACCCCCCCCCCCCCCCCCAACACACACACGCACACAGACAAAGAGGAACTTCACCCTTTTTTTTTACCCTTCATAAATTATCTCTTCATAAACAAGTAATAAAAATAACTAAACCCACAGAAGCGAATTATAGTCCGCAGACTGTATCTCCTACCATGATTATGCGTGGTTCAGTCCAGGTCATCTGAGGATCAGTTGTGGGAAGAATTGAGCTGAGTGACTTTCTTTGCTCACTGAGGAGGGGAGAGTTTGTGCAACTGAGTGAAGCACAAATTCTGATGCTTCGCAATGGGAGCAGGTAGCATCACGCATTAGCAGCAGCTCTGCACTGGCATCCACCTGAAAGGTGACGTGAAGCGCACATACTTTCAACTGCATGAGAAGCACGCTGCCAGAAACTATTTATAGTTTGAGTGATTTACTGAACCGTTTCCTGCAAACCTGACCCTGGGCTGCTCTGTCCACAACTAGAGCAAACGCACAGACATGGATTATATATATATCACTTTCCCCTGTAACAGACCTTTGCTCCTCCTGTCACACACCTCCTCTCTTCCTGTTATACAGTTCCTCTCCTCATTTCACACACCTCCTCTCCTCATTTCACACACCTCCTCTCCTCTGGTCACACGCCTCCTCTTCTCCCATTACACACCTCCTCTCCTCCCATTACACACCTTCTCTCCTCCTGTTACACTCCTCCTCTCCTCTGGTTACACACCTCCTCTTCTCCCATTACACACATCCTCTCCTCCCGTTACACACCTCCTCTCCTCCTTTTACACACCTCCTCTTCTCCTTTTACAGACCTCCTCTCCTCCCGTTACACACCTCCTCTCCTCCTTTTACACACCTCCTCTCCTCCTTTTACAGACCTCCTCTCCTCCCGTTACACACCTCCTCTCCTCCTTTTACAGACCTCCTCTTCTCCCGTTACACACCTCCTCTCCTCCTTTTACACACCTCCTCTTCTCCCATTACACACATCCTCTCCTCCCGTTACACACCTCCTCTCCTCCTTTT
>CM077299.1:40063666-40068666 GCA_039654925.1 Anguilla pacifica
GTTTGATTTTTGCTCTGATTCAGCCCTGTTCGTTTGTGCTCTGATTCAGCCCTGTTCGTTTGTGCTCTGATTCAGCCCTGTTTGTTTGTGCTCTGACTCAGCCCTGTTAGTTTGTGCTCTGATTCAGCCCTGTTAGTTTGTGCTCTGACTCAGCCCTGTTAGTTTGTGCTCTGATTCAGCCCTGTTTGTTTGTGCTCTGATTCAGCCCTGTTTGTTTGTGCTCTGGTTCAGCCCTGTTCGTTTGTGTTCACTCAGACGGTCTTTGCCCGTTTGGCTGAGCTTTAGAGCAGATTGTCAGACTGTGGCTTTGTGCATGTTAATTGTGGAATTAGAGTGGTTGGGGGAGTTTGTGTGGGACTTCCTGTTTTCTGAACAATATCAGTTCAAGCTGACTGAATGCATGCTGAGACCCCATCCCAGGGGTCACACTCACACACATACACACACACTCTCAGACGCACACGCACGCCAACTCAGACACACATACACACTCACGCACATACACGCACACTCAAAGACACACACTCAGACCCACACACACACACTCACAGACACATATGCACACATACTTGATTGAGACACAGAGCCTTTTCCTGATCTGTTTACGTAGATTTGACCCCCTGGCCTCCGCCTGAGTGCTTGGATGGTACATTGCTTTCACATTGACCTGTGGTTGCCATAGTGAGCACTAACCACTGTGCATGTGCTCTCATTTTTTCCTTCCCACCTGCCCCACTGCCCGGACTCTAAGCAGTTCCTCCTTGTGCCTCAGCTGTGAAAAAAATCAGCATTAATAATAGTGCTACATCTGCAGTTTGAGCAGCCGCCATCTTGGACTTTCTCAAGTGTTTCTAATAAGTAGCCTACAGTATGTGGCCCAGGTGCGGTCCAGACTTGTATGGTGAGCACAGGAAAGTTGCTTTGGTTGGACTGTGGGGTGTTTTAATAGGAGAGCTAGGGGCAGCATCTTTCTGTCTGTACCATTCTGTTCTGGTGTTGTTAGAATCCTGTAGCTCACAGTTAGGGAGTGTAGGATTGGAGTGGGACATGGTTGAGGGGGTTAGGGCTGGGGAGACTTTGGGAGGGGTAGGGGTTTGAGAGCGAATTCTATTCTAGGATAGTTTATCATGGCAGCAATTAAGTGTGATAGAGAATTTTAAAGGCACATTACCCGGCTTTGCTTATTTTTTAATTGTTTGAAAATTGTTATGCAATTCATCATTTTGCCAGCAGCTTGCAGTGTGTGTGTGTGTGTGTGTATATGTGTGTGCGTGCGTGTCTGTAGGTGTGTGTACAGTTTGTGTGTGTGTGTTTGCGTGTGATTGTGTGTGTTTTCCAGGACATGTTGTTCCTACAATGCACCATGGGGTATTGTTTCCTAGAAAGAGTCAGACGCATGTCCTTTTAACTTGGGTCCCTGCAGACCAGTAGAGCCGTAATGGGGACTTGCATTGTATTACCAGAACTCGCAAGGTGGATGAGGCAACCAGCCAGCCGCACGGCTCTATCCATGCTGACCGTCCTTCCCCTATCGCTGCCATGTTTCCTGGTAGGCTGTCACTCCTCTCCATTCTGAATCTGCACCTCCTCGGTCCTCGGAGGCGAACTCCTCCTGCTCTGAATGACTGACGTGTGAATTGCGCAAGCTCGTAAGACGATACAGTAACGCAAAACCCGTATATCGTGTTGTTCTGTAGTAGCGTGTCATGCATTATGCAATGTGACCGAATCGCAGGTCGTCCGACCTCATCTTCTCTGGTTACTGTGCCGTAGGGCTCCATCTGCTAGCTCTAAAACCGTTTCAGATGATTCGTCCTGCCCAGGAATCCTGTGCGTTCTCCATTGACAACTTTGGATTATAATTTTCTTTTTTTTTTGCCAGATAATAATTATAAGAAGGACAGTGATAATAATGGTCACGGTTAGTATATAGTGATAAATGACAGTGAGCGCACCAGCATTCTAACCTGTGCAAATGGACAGGCTAGCTGTGCCTTTTGCTGCGTTAATGCGTGTTGGCGCCCCCTGTGGTGAGATCGCTCTTCTGCGGGTGTGTCATGTGTGATTTATGTCTTGTGATGTGTCCCTAACACCACAGAATAGTGTCTGATATTAAAAGTGAATATACTCTCACCGTCCACTTTATTAGGTATACCTATCGACTACCGGGTAGGTTTTGCCTGCAGAACGGCCTGAGTTCTTGGATGCAGCATGGATGCGACCGGGCGTTGGAAACATTCCTTAGGGATTTTGGTCCACGCTGACTCGATACCATCGTGTAGTTTTCCTGCAGATTTTCTGTAAAACCCTAAACTAAGAGGCTTTGCAGTGACGGGTGCTTTCCCTGCACAGGCTTCTGCGTCAATGACCCTGAGAACCCTCTCACAGTTTATCTGGCAGTGCCCATGTGACGAAGAACGCACCCTATCTGTCTCTGGCAGCCGGCACGCTCATATCGCCAGCGTAACGCGAAAACGCTCGTGAACGCCGCTGTGTTACACTCCCCGTCACGCGGACGAGCTTTCGCCATGCGCTGTGCGTGAACGCTGCGGAACGCCGTCTTTGCCATGTCAGAGTAGGCAGATCGTCTGATTTCACATTAGTTCATTTACAGAAATGAATTGTCGGCAGCCATACCGCCATAGTACCGTGCTCCTGTTGAATGGGTGAGGCTAAGCAGGTAAGGCCTTGGTTAGTACTTAGATGGGGGATAGCTCGGGAAAACTAAGTTCTTGCTGAAAGTGGTGTTGGTTGAGGCAAGTTTCCCCCCCCCCCCCCCCCAATCACAGTAAAGCGCTTTGAGAGGGAGGCAAGCACTATATAAATGTAAGCTATTATTTTTGTTGTTGTTATTAATTTCCTCATGTTTTACTGCAGTGTCCTACCTTATAAGTGTATTTGTTCTATTTTGTCATTTTTATATGATGAGTGGAAATAAATAAATCTAAAATAAATCTAAATCATATCTGCACATCATTAAGAGTAAACAGCGAAAGCATTGTTTCATTACGAGATGTTTATCAAATTATAATTTATCATTGTCCCGATTTCAACACTGTTATACCGCTAAAACGAAGCATGAGTAAACTGACCATATTTTAAGTTGGAATGACTCGTGTTTTTATTGCGGCGTGCAGCAGGACGTGTTGGTTGCGTTATACTTAGCCACTGTAAACACACATCGCGTGGCGCGCGGCAGCTGTCAGGAAGCGTCACGCGCGGGTTACTGGCGAGCCCCCAAGACCCCCCTTCCCTCTCGTTGTATTTAAGGACACGACAGAGAGCTCCCTCTGCAAATTTTTTAACTGCAACGTAAAAGCCCTTTTCGATCTGTCTAACGTACGCTAAATGAAATATTGCCTGCACAAACGAGCTGGAGCAGCCTGTCTTTCTTCTGCGCGACACAATACCGTCACTGTGCTCAGATCCTCACGCTCTGCAAGTTCTCGGTCATGCAGATAACATGGAAATGCACACCAATTGACGTAATTAGGCTCGATAAGATCTGAGAACTACGTTGTTGACGTTTCACTGCGGTTTCGGTGGTTGACTGGAGTTTTTTTTTTTTGCGCGAGGTACGAGTTTTACTTCACATCTTTCTATTTTTTTCTCTTTCACACACTAGCTGTGCAGTAAACAGTCATGCTTTTTGTGTGGTAACATGCCATTACCCTTGTACATACTTACGCTAGACCAACAGAAAGAATGTCTAACGTTTGTCTTCAAGGCACCGTGTATTTTTGCCCCCCCCCCCCCCCCCCTTCCCCAGATATTACATTAAACGAATGTCAACAAATGCCTCCCTATTTAAACAAATGTCTTTAAACAATTGCCAGGGAGAAGAACAGGTTGGCTGGTAACCTGTGGCTGTGTGTGTACTGATGCCAGGTGATTAATTGCACTGTTCTCTTAAGAGCGCAGTCGTGGCCAGAGCAGCTGTCCGCACCCTTCAACCCTGCTGCCCTTTCTGGATCCTTCTGCATGCTTACTCTTTCACAGCAAGGGCCTTCTACATGCCTGTCTTTCACAGAAAGGGCCTTCTACAGGCCTGTCTTTCATAGAAAAGGTATTTTACGCACTCTCTTTCACAGAAAGGTCCTTCTACAGGCCTGTCTTTCACAGAAAGGACCTTCTGCACGCTCCCTCTTTCACAGCAAGGGCCTTCTACAGGCCTGTCTTTCACAGAAGGGGTCTTCTACACACTACTCTTTCACAGCAAGGGCTTTGTGCATGCTTTTCTTTCACAACAAGGGCGTTGTACATGAAACTCTTTCACAGCAAGGGCCTTCTACAGGCCTGTCTTTCACAGAAAGGACCTTCTGCACGCTCTCTCTTTCACAGCAAGGGCCTTCTACAGGCCTGTCTTTCACAGAAAGGGTCTTCTACATGCTACTCTTTCACAGCAAGGGCCTTGTACATGGCCCTCTTTCACAGCAAGTGCCTTGTACATGAAACTCTTTCACAGCAAGGGCCTTCTACAGACTTGTCTTTCACAGAAAGGACCTTCTGCACGCTCTCTCTTTCACAGCAAGGGCCTTCTACAGGCCTGTCTTTCACAGAAAGGGTCTTCTACATGCTACTCTTTCACAGCAAGGGCCTTGTACATGAAACTCTTTCACAGCAAGTGCCTTCTACAGGCTTGTCTTTCACAGAAAGGACCTTCTGCACACTTACTATTTCACAGAAAGGGCCTTGTACATGGCCCTCTTTCACAGCAAGGGCCTTGTACATGAATCTCTTTCAAAGAAAGGGCCTTGTACACACCCTTTCTTTCACAGAAAGGACCTTCGGCACACTCACTCTTTCGCAGCTTTGTTCCCTAAGCTGTCTCTTTCACCGCAAGGTTTTTCCGCGTTCCGCTTTTTCGCAGCAAGCTTGCAGGACCTGTCATAGTAGGCCTTTTATTATCATTCGGAGGGAATTTCCTGAGGGTAGGATGGTGCATTGGAGTGGTGTGAACTGCTGTCTCGTCAGTATCTCACACATGGAGAGAGACCGCA
>CM077299.1:40073666-40117145 GCA_039654925.1 Anguilla pacifica
GCGCAACACCAGCTATCTCGCTCTCCACCCGTACGGTGCCGTTTCGCCGATTCTCGTCCTGGACATTTTGGCGGGCCAAACCAGGCAATCGAGCAAAAGGTTAAAACAGATTCGGCGAATGACTTGTAAAACGAGCCGTAATTTTCTTATCGAAGTTCCGTTTATTATCAATGCTGTTTATAGCCAATGGGTATTTATAGCCATCAGCAAAGTCCATGGACATACCAGCAATGTGTGTGTTTGAGGGAGGCTGTGGTTTCCTCATGAAGTTAATTGCTATCGGGCGCCACATGCTCTCTCAAATGCATTCATTGGTTGTATGTAAGATCATCAGTATATTGATGTAATGTAAGACATTTGCATGACTTCCTGCCTTTTGAGTGTATGTTAACTCCAGACCTGGAACAAATACGTATTTGCTTTGGATTCAAATGCTTTTCTACGCTTTACTGATCATGGCTGGTGTATTGGGACCAATGAAATACTCTCAAAAAGTGCAAACCCCGTCATATTGGCAGGCTCAATTACACCAGGCAAGATCAATAGAGCACAGAAAAGTATCCAAAACAAATACGTATTTGACCCAGGTCTGATTAATTCCCAAATATTTGTCTATTAGATGTACTATTAAAATATATGGGGAAATGTACATGGTGATGGATATGAAGGATTGTCTAATCAGCAGTACAATTTAAACCATGATGTGAACTTGAGGTCATCCATCCGAGTTTTCTTTTAGGTTACTCTAGGTATCATTGCTAACTGGCTAACGTGCTAACCAGTTGTTTGCATTGAGATGCCTCTCTGTTTCAGAACCAATGCTGATTGGATCTCTGTTTCAGAGCCAATGCTGATTGGATCTCTGTTTCAGAGCCAATGCTGATTGGATCTCTGTGTGTTTTCTAGCCAAGGGCCTCCACCCAATGGACCCAACACCAACCTGCTGACCATTCCCAAGCAGAGGTCATCATCTGTGACCCTGACCTATCACATGGCGCCCAGGAGAGCAGGTGAGTGGGCGGGGCCTCTGGGAGGGAGCAAGGCCATAGAGGCTAGTGTCTTCTTCTGTTTGATATTTATGCTTTGGAAACACAAATGCCTGTTTAACATAGAAGTAAAGGCTAAATTATTGATGTGTTCTAAGCACTGTAATAATAATAATAATAACAACAATAAGGTGTTAGCACAGACCCCTGGATGCTGTACAGAGTAGTCAGGGAGCACAGCACAGACTGTACACAAACTAGCAGAACACAGGTAACAGGAAGAGACAGGCAGAAATGCAAACACAGAGACAGAGAGAGAGAGAGAGAGAGAGAGAGAGAGAAAGCCAACCCCCCCCCATCCCCAGCCTGACTATGACAGTGTGTGTGTGCCCCAGGTGCCCCCCCCAGCCTGAGCCCGCTGAGCTCGCCCACTCACAGCTCCCCCAGCGCGGGCGCCATGGCGATGGCGCGTTCCCCTGTGGAGTTCCCGGACACGGCGGACTTCCTGAGGAAGCCCAGCGTCAGCCTCCACAGGCCCGTGGGGTACACCTTCAGCGCCCCCGATTTCCAGCCGCAGCTGCGCACCCCCAGCATCCCCGCCTGCAGCAGGTCTTTACACCGGCCACGCTTTACATCATCTCTACACCACACATATAGGGCTCAGAGTGGGCTGTCCTATAGAATGTGCTTCATGGCCTCTCTTATGTATGTCGTTCTCAGACAGTTCTTACGTCATCCTTACACATTTTACACCTTACACTGGCCCTATTCCATGGTTACACTGTCCCTACTCTCTCTCTACACTGTCCTTATGCTTGCCTTGCTGTGTGTGGTCTGTGGGTGCTGATTGGCTCTCTCCCCCTCAGCTGTGGACGTCTGATGCTGAAGAGTGTTCCAGGTGCAGACACAGGTGAGGCACAGCTGCTGCCATATACAGAGTTACAGCACAGGTACACAGGTACGCCCCAATCTGCAGGGCCAATTGGGATAGTGGATTTAACAGTGACCTCACAATGAAACCAGGAATTGTCTGTGACTTCACATTGAAGCCTTCGTTTTGTGAAGCCTAGATTTATCTATGACATCATAGTGGGGCTCAGCTTTTGTCTGTAACATCACAGTGAGTCTTGGATTTAACTATGACCTCACAGTGAAGCCTGGATTTAGCTGTGACCTCACAGCGAAACCAATTTACTGTGAGACCAGGCTAATTGTGGCAGAATGAGAAAGGGCCGTCTCGTCTGTGTGTGGTTGTGAGTTAGAAAACTGTAACAGAGAAGAACTGAAACGAAAAAGCAGAAATAAAAAGGCCCGTTGTCTCCCGCAGGTGAGGGAGCAGAGTGTGTGGGCGACGCTGCAGCCCTGGAGGACCACGCCCAGGAGGCACAGACACAGGGAGAGGCGTGTCCTGACTCAGGCGGGAGGGGGCCAGGGGACCCCGAAACACAGACCAGCCAAGAACAGAAGGGCTCGGAGAGAGAGGTACATCTCAGGCACCTGAGCCCCGGCCTGAGCTAATCCCACAGCTAGCTCTTGCCCACTCTGCAATTTATATACAGGAGACCACAGCTGGCTCCTCCCATTCTGTTCTCCTTATACCGGAGATGACAACTGGCTCCTCACACTAATTTTTTTTATATTGTTGTACCTTTTATGATTATCCTCCTAGCTGGAGCTACCATTCTAGTTGAATATGGACAGTGTGCCCTGACCCCCTCTGTTCCTCTCTCTCTCTCTCTCTCTCTCTCTCTCAGAGCGGGCAGGACTTCACACTGGACCCCCAGCTGGAGGAGCACCAGGCCCTCATGGAGAAGATGGACACCTGGAACTTCCAGATCTTCGACCTCGTGGACCAGACAGGCGGAAAGACAGGGAGGATCCTCAGCTACGTCAGTACCGCTTGCGCCCCCTGCTGTTTACACTGTTATTACAGCACTTTCGCACTGAAGAGCTGGGAAACACTGCCGGTGCATGGTAGATATGCCTTGGCATGGTCATTTTATGATGTTTTCAAGGCAGAAATCCTGCATGGTATGCCTTTAAGTAAGCTGAACAGTGATCGATGCGCATTAGTGAGCGTGTCCCCCAGTGCTGCGTAAATGCACTGGCTTCGGGGTGCGTGTTAGTGGCAGTGTGATTGGTTGTCTGAGGGTGATGTGCATGTGTCGGATGTTCTGATTGGTGTGCTGTGCTGTGCCTTGCCAGGTGACCTACACGCTGTTCCAGGACATGGGCCTGTTCCAGCTCTTCAAGATCCCAGTGCGGGAGTTCATGGCCTTCTTCTGTGCCCTGGAGAGTGGCTATCGGGACATTCCCTGTGAGTATTAAACTACCGGGACTTTCCCTGTGAGTGTAAAACTAGTGGGACATTCCCTGTGAGTATAAAACTACTGGGACACTCCCTGTCAGTGTAAAACTAGGGCTGCTGTATCCCCCATATTACACATTTAAGTAAAGCATTAAATCACCACACATCAACCTGAGATTGTGATTCTAGCATAGCAACAAAAGTATTATTTACACTTGTACATCACGTCTTGCATGCCTATAGCCAGAATTGTACTAATAAGCATACATATACATCACAGTATAATTTCTCACATTAAATGAAAGATGGTAGATTTTGCAGGAAGAAACGTGTGCCTGATCAAAGCGGCAGCCTTTCTTCCGTAAGGAAGTGAAGCGTGTATTTCCTGAGCTGGCCGGAGTAAACCTGTTCTCTGTGGAACTCTGTGCCCGTCCCAGATCATAACCGGGTGCACGCCACGGACGTCCTCCACGCCGTCTGGTACCTGACCACGCGGCCAATCCCCGGGTTCCAGCAGATCCACAGCGAGCACACGACAGGAAGTGACACAGGTAGAGGCTCCTGTGCCGACCTGCCTCACACACGCATACACACACACACACGTGTACACACCCACATATGCACACGCTCACATATGCACAAACACACGCCCACGCAAACACTCATTCATGCACATGCACAGACATACACACACTTGCAAGCACACACCACACACACACATGTTTGCGTTTGTACATACGCACACATGCACGCAAATGCACATGCTCGCATATGCACAAACACACTTACAAACACTGTTAGGATATTTTGCCCTTATCCGTGGAGTCAAATGCAGGACGATGAAGAACACGCTGACAAAGTTTCCTCAGAGGATTTGATGTTTATTACAATGCGCAAGGGAGAGACAGACCCAGCACATTCGGGCGCTGCGCTGAGAGAATCTCTGCCGATCACGCTGTGTGGTGTCTAGATATACAGTTTGTGGTTATACATATCAAAGGTTGCGTTAAGTGGCGGGCCGGAGACAAATGGTCTTGTCCCTTCCTGGGAACCCTCGCAGTCATTTAGCATAGGAATGTGACATCCTTGCCGCAGACACTAGAGGTGTTATACGGAGACACACTATAGATGTGCTAGACATAGAGGCATGCAACTACAAACACAGTATGGTATGAAAAGGAAACTTAATACACTACATACAGTCTTATATATATATAAAGGAAACTATATAGTTACATGAAACCTATGACCAAAACAGGGAACCTATCAGTCCCCCATTTTGTATTTGGGAATATGAGGCTAAATGCCATATTCCCCATAACCTATTCAAGCCTATACCCCCAGTGAGCAAGCACATGGCAACAGTGGCAAGGAAAAACTCCCCTAGAGTAAAGGGGAGAAACCTTGAGAGGAACCAAGGCTCAGCAGGGGGGACCCATCCTCCTCGGGTTGGCCTGTGTACAGTTCTGGTGAGAAAATCAATTTCTCACAATTACAGAATAATTCATGTTCTCTAACATGTCCGCATGCCATACATTCTGTAAAACTGTCTTTAATTTGCGATACATGCCAATTACCAGAAAAAGGGTAAAAATGTTGAATACTCACACACATTGGAAAAAATGACCCATACAATACATACAAACAACCCCACCCCAAGGGACAGTGATTACTATCTTTTAGCCATCGGGTCACAGTTGTTGCATTTTAGCTGCATTGTGATATTAGGGTTCAACACCCAGCTATCAAATGCTGGAGCAAAGTTGTTAGTGGTGACATCAGGAGTGACTAGAATAGAGCGGATAGTGGTCAGGGTGTTAGTTAGATTAGTGCAGTAGGAAGTGTTACTATTTTCAAGCAAGTGCTGGAGTAAAACAGTGATTTCCTCCCTATTATCATGCATAGCAGAAGTAAGAACAAGAGTAATTTGGTTAGAAAGTAGTCCTCCTTTTGTCACCAATATTGTGCCTGTTGCTAACAGGTATCAGCCCAATCTCAATTATTAACATTTATTTATTTTTATTTTTTATTTTTTTAACCAAAAATGGCATTTGCTGTGGACCCAGTGGCTCCCTCCCACTATGCAATACCCCTATGTTTCTTAATTATATCTTATATATATATATATATATGATGAATGATTATGTGAGAGTGTCTGATTGATACAGCTACTAGGGCAGGCAGAGGCTCTCTTTCCGAGGAATTCAAAATTTAGGTCCATTATACAATTTAGGGCATGTGCCAGGCTTCTCTGGAGGGATGCATGTGCTTCACCTCTTAGCTGAAGGGCATATCCGTATATGGCCTTTTGAGTGGGACAACCATCTTCCTCCAGTCCTGCAACATTTTTATCCTAATTAATATAAAACTTTTCCAGTATTTTAATTGCCTCCTCCCAAACTATTCCTGTATCAACCCACACTCTCAGACTATATACAACATTACAATATAATGACAAAAATATCCAACATGACAACATAATGATGAAAATGTCGCTGTGAAGTCATCCCAAATCCAACTGCAGCTTGCAAGGTTGGTGCACATTCTTGTCCTGGAAACATGTGTCTGAATGGAGACACGCAGAGAGAGAGATAGCCCCCAGGGGCTATAAGGGTAGACGGGGATTATTGTGCCCCATGTTGGGTCTCACCCTTGTATTCTCTTAGTTATTTAATGTGGAACCACACCGGAGTTCCAGTCACTGGAAGCAGCTGATGGAATCGTGAGGCTGTGTGGTCCAGACCAAATTTGGATAAAATGCCATCCGGTTATGTTTTCACCCGGACCTTGTCTCCAGGTTCAACCAGGCATATTTCTTTGTCCTCAGCCGGGTCAGGTCCAGTTCTGTGATCCTGTAAAACACACTTAGGACAAAAGCCTGCAATATTTTACCTAAACGGTCACCCATTACATGAAATTTCCCACCATACACTAACCACCAGGAGTCCTCATGTGTCAACCTGTAAGAATTTCATGGGGTGAAAGAAAATGTTAATTACTCAGTCCCGCTTTCACGGAGAGGAGCACGGCTGGTGGCTGCGTCACCCAGTCTTATCCTAAAACGGAGAACAAATGATTAGTTAGTTTGAATTGATTAGTTAGTATTTTTTTTGTACCAATGTTATTTTCCGTTTTTTTTTTTTTTAACCAATGTTATTTTCCGGTACCAGTCCCCCATTTTGTATTGGGGGCTCCTGCACCAGTCAGGAGTTTCCTACAAGTTCAAATGTCACACGCCATTTTAAAATCCTTATGCTTACATCCTCAATTCTCCACATGCAAACACTTTCAACCCGTTTTTGTCAAATGTTTTAAAATAACATCTAGGTCTCTGCAATGCGTGTCCATATCTTTGGATGAAATTAATAAATCATTGACATATTGGCGCACACATGATTTAATTTTAGGGAGGCTATTAATTACATCAGCTAACGCACGGTGGAACAGGGTCGGAGAGTTGTGAAAGCCTTGGCTAAGTCTAGCGATTGTATATTGTTTATTTTCAACAGTAAAAGGAAAACCAAAATTGACTATCCTCGGCCACAGGGATAGACCAAAAACCATTACTTACATCTAAAGAATACCGTGTGATCACTTGTAACAGTGGAAAGGATGGTGTTAGGATCTGCCGCTATAGGTGTTAACTTGTCTGCATGCAAATTGATGTCCCGATAATCAACAGTAAGACGCCATGAGCCATCTGGCTTCTTTACAGGAAGATTGGTGAATTACATTTTGGCTGAGTCTCTACCACCATTCCCTTTTCATCAGTTCCTCAATCGTTTTTTTTTTAACTGCGCCTATAGCCTCTGCTTTTATCAGGTACGGCCGTGTGGGTGGGGGTGGTTTACCTGTGATTCTAACAGGGGGCATTTTAATGCGCCCGCAATCAAGTTCGTCCGTAACTTGTATCACTGCACAGCTTGCAAAGTCTTCCCTACATCGTGCGTAACCAAGCGGAATTGTTGTATATTTATCGGAAGGTATCTACAATGCTGGGGAATCTCCTAAGTTCAACTGACATTGTAAATCATTTAACATATCCATGCCCATAATGGTTCCCTCTGTCTGGTTGTTGCAATAGTAAATCCGGCTTATCCAAAATTTGTGTTCGGTTTCGAATAATATGGGTTTAGTTAAATATGCCTTGATCATTAAAAACTTCAATGGATCTCTTAGTCAAAGGCAACCCCGGGACATTAGTAACAGATACTGAAGCCCCTGTGTCTACGAGGATATTACACGATATGCCCCCCACCCTCGCTTGTAAGTATGGTCGTTTGTGCGAAACCTCAACACCTGATGCAATGGGGGCCGACGTATCTCATTCTGAGGTTTCAAGCGATTTAATTAACACACAAACGTCGAAAGCATGTAATCCCCCCACCGTCATGTATTGTGCTACTTTCTCCCAAAACGCCATGTTCGGGTCATCTCTTTTGAGATCGGATAATTCCCGAACCATGCTACGCAAATCAGAAGGACTTAGTGGTGTATGTTTGATTTGTGTTATAATACTTGGCTGTCCCTCACTCCGATCCGGATTCGGAATCGAGTCTACTGCTATGGGGGCCATTGGGGCACTAGGCTCTACAGATATATCATCCATAACTTGTGAATATGGGGGAGCCTTGTCCAAATCCTCCTGTACCTTAGCTAACAGTTTGTTTTTGCTGTCTAGTTCGCTACGACACCTTTGCAGCACGTCTATTTCGCTACGGCAGCGCTCCAGCTCTCCCTCATATTGTTTGAGTTCGTGTGCTGCGCTCTTATAGGCCTATGCCATCACTACGCACATTACTGCATATTTACCTTTCTCTTTATTATTTTTCTGTTGGGACCACCATACGTTCAGTGCCTCCTCTGAAATTACCCCGGAATCATTTTTGCTGGGGAATGGGGGGTTAGTTCTCATTGCTTTCCCATATCTTTTAACCATAGCTTTTAATGCCGCTGCCATTAGATCCCCGCATAAAACCTCTTTCTCCGTCATCATTCCCGTAGTTGGTAGCCCTTCAGAATTACGCAGATTAGCTATTATGAGCCGTTAACTACACAAAAGGAAAATATGCGCTTTTACGATTCTCTTATATTATATGGCTTATATATATACTATATAGTGTACACTTATAACAAACATATCACGTAGGCCTAACACAACAATACGTTACTCTGCAGACATTCATGCACTCCAACAAACACAAATTGAGCTCAGAACAAGCAAACAGAGCACTTTCTCTCTCGCATTCACTCGCATTGGTAAACAACCAAGGTTCTCTTCTTACACACACTTTGGCACACAGCCCAGTTTTTCACAATTTGCAGTGTTACTCCGAAACACTTAGGCTACTAACAGCAACCAGCATGCCCCAAAAACCAGCAACACCAAAACCTGTCCAACAAATTATTAAACAGACGCTCCCTCGTCTGATGGTTCCGATCGGAAACGTGTTTTTGTGTCCACTCCTGACACACACGTTACTAAACAGCTTAAGGAAGGTGGACGCAACTTCGCCCGTGAGCCCGACCTGGCTCGGAACGTGTCCTTCTGTCAAATACCGACACACGTTACTGTTTAAGGAAGGTGGACGCTACTTCGCCCGTGAGCCCGAACTGGCTCGGAACGTGTCCTTCTGTCAAATACCGACACACGTTACTGTTTAAGGAAGGTGGACGCTACTTCGCCCGTGAGCCCGAACTGGCTCGGAACGTGTCCTTCTGTCAAATACCGACACACGTTACTATTTAAGGAAGGTGGACGCTACTTCGCCCGTGAGCCCGAACTGCTCGGAACGTGTCCTTCTGTCAAATACCGACACACGTTACTATTTAAGGAAGGTGGACGCTACTTCGCCCGTGAGCCCGAACTGCTCGGAACGTGTCCTTCTGTCAAATACCGACACACGTTACTATTTAAGGAAGGTGGACGCTACTTCGCCCGTGAGCCCGAACTGCTCGGAACGTGTCCTTCTGTCAAATACCGACACACGTTACTATTTAAGGAAGGTGGACGCTACTTCGCCCGTGAGCCCGAACTGCTCGGAACGTGTCCTTCTGTCAAATACCGACACACGTTACTAAACCGACGCGTCTCTCAGCGTCGAGGACCCGACCTGGTCCGGAACGTTACGTGACTTCACCCAGCACGCAGACGTTACTAAGGAAGGTGGACGCTACTTCGCCCGTGAGCCCGAACTGGCTCGGAACGTGTCCTTCTGTCAAATACCGACACACGTTACTAAACCGACGCGTTTCTCAGCGTCGAGGACCCGCCGTGGGCCGGAACGTTGCCGTGCTCTACTTCAGCACGCAGACGTTACTGAACAGATTGACGCTCCCGCGTACTCTGTTAATACTGCTAGCACTACCACATTAAAATGACGTCAACATTAAAAGACAAACTCATTATCAGTTGTTACATCAAAGTCCTGTCCACGTAACTATTTCTTAAAATACAGAACAGGAGTCACTTCCAAATTGCACCAAGGAAAATCAACGCCTAATGAAGGTGGTAAGTTGTGTTTAAGAAAAGATACTCACCTTCTTGTTGATTCTCGTTGTTTCAAGTGGAAGATATTTCCCGTCCCTTCGTGGTCGCCAAAACTGTTAGGATATTTTGCCCTTATCCGTGGAGTCAAATGCAGGACGATGAAGAACACGCTGACAAAGTTTCCTCAGAGGATTTGATGTTTATTACAATGCGCAAGGGAGAGACAGACCCAGCACATTCGGGCGCTGCGCTGAGAGAATCTCTGCCGATCACGCTGTGTGGTGTCTAGATATACAGTTTGTGGTTATACATATCAAAGGTTGCGTTAAGTGGCGGGCCGGAGACAAATGGTCTTGTCCCTTCCTGGGAACCCTCGCAGTCATTTAGCATAGGAATGTGACATCCTTGCCGCAGACACTAGAGGTGTTATACGGAGACACACTATAGATGTGCTAGACATAGAGGCATGCAACTACAAACACAGTATGGTATGAAAAGGAAACTTAATACACTACATACAGTCTTATATATATATAAAGGAAACTATATAGTTACATGAAACCTATGACCAAAACAGGGAACCTATCAACACATACACACATGCCCATGCAAACGGTCATTCACACACGTGCACAAACACACACACTCGGCAAGTACACACCACACACACATGCACACTTGCTCATGTTGTACATACCCACATATGCACACAAATGCACGCGCACACATGCACACACACGAACACACACACACACACTGCTTTGGGTTAGACAGGCAGGATTTGGGGTCTTGTCTGCGTTAATGCTCTTTTGCTGTACCCATAATGCACGCTGCTGACTGCTCAGTCTCTCCTGCCAAACCTCTGGCCGCGGTGGGACCGGCGGTTCCGTCGTGAGGCCGGCGGCTTTGCCGTGATTGAGTTGGGCAGCGCTGCTGAGCTCAGCATGTCGGGGGAGACGGGAGGGGCTTAATTTAACTCCGCAGACGGATCCGGCCCCTTTTTTAATTTTTCAAATGGAGTGCGTCCTGAGTCAGTCTCGCTCGCTCCCTGAATCATTCGGCCTGCGAGCGGGCCAGTGTGTTAAAGGTGCAGTGCACTATGGGTAGAGCAGTGCGAGCGGGCCAGTGTGTTAAAGGTGCAGTGCACTATGGGTAGAGCAGTGCGAGCGGGCCAGTGTGTTAAAGGTGCAGTGCACTATGGGTAGAGCAGTGCGAGCGGGCCAGTGTGTTAAAGGTGCAGTGCACTATGGGTAGAGCAGTGCGAGCGGGCCAGTGTGTTAAAGGTGCAGTGCACTATGGGTAGAGCAGTGCGAGCGGGCCAGTGTGTTAAAGGTGCAGTGCACTATGGGTAGAGCAGTGCGAGCGGGCCAGTGTGTTAAAGGTGCAGTGCACTATGGGTAGAGCAGTGCGAGCGGGCCAGTGTGTTAAAGGTGTAGTGCACTATGGGTAGAGCAGTGCGAGCGGGCCAGTGTGCTAAAGGTGCAGTGCACTATGGGTAGAGCAGTGCGAGCGGGCCAGTGTGTTAAAGGTGCAGTGCACTATGGGTAGAGCAGTGCGAGCGGGCCAGTGTGTTAAAGGTGCAGTGCACTATGGGTAGAGCAGTGCGAGCGGGCCAGTGTGTTAAAGGTGCAGTGCACTATGGGTAGAGCAGTGCGAGCGGGCCAGTGTGTTAAAGGTGCAGTGCACTATGGGTAGAGCAGTGCGAGCGGGCCAGTGTGTTAAAGGTGTAGTGCACTATGGGTAGAGCAGTGCGAGCAGGCCAGTGTGTTAAAGGTGTAGTGCACTATGGGTAGAGCAGTGCGAGCAGGCCAGTGTGTTAAAGGTGCAGTGCACTATGGGTAGAGCAGTGCGAGCAGGCCAGTGTGTTAAAGGTGTAGTGCACTATGGGTAGAGCAGTGCGAGCAGGCCAGTGTGTTAAAGGTGCAGTGCACTATGGGTAGAGCAGTGCGAGCAGGCCAGTGTGTTAAAGGTGTAGTGCACTATGGGTAGAGCAGTGCGAGCGGGCCAGTGTGTTAAAGGTGTAGTGCACTATGGGTAGAGCAGTGCGAGCAGGCCAGTGTGTTAAAGGTGCAGTGCACTGTGGTTAGAGCAGTGCGAGCGGGCCAGTGTGTTAAAGGTGCAGTGCACTATGGGTAGAGCAGTGCGAGCGGGCCAGTGTGTTAAAGGTGTAGTGCACTATGGGTAGAGCAGTGCGAGCAGGCCAGTGTGTTAAAGGTGTAGTGCACTATGGGTAGAGCAGTGCGAGAGGGCCAGTGTGTTAAAGGTGCAGTGCACTGTGGTTAGAGCAGTGCGAGTGGTCCAGTGTGTTAAAGGTTCCCAGCCATCTCCTGTCCTCTGAGGTTCTTGGGGAGAACACCATATGCTATAGATGGGTAGATGAGCAAAACTGACAGGCTGCTGGACTGTAATGTTGAATGGTGAAATGTTTCCCACAGTGGGGTGAATGTTGATTTTGGGGTCACGTTGGGGTGAGTGGTGAGTTTGGGGTTACAGCAGGGTGGGTGGTGATTTTGGGGTCACATTGGGGTGCGTAGTGAGTTTGGGGGGTTACAGCAGGGTGGATGATGTTGCCTGGCGGCTGATGGTGATTTTGGGGTGGGTTCTGGTGTCTCCCCAGACTCGGACAGCGGGATCTCTCCGGGACGGGTGGCGTACGCGTCCTCTAAGACCTGCTCCATCATGGACGACAGCTACGGCTGCCTGGCCTGGAACGTCCCGGCGCTGGAGCTCATGGCGCTGTTCGTAGCAGCCGCCATGCACGACTACGACCACCCCGGCCGCACCAACGCTTTCCTGGTCGCCACAAACGCTCCTCAGGTACCGACCTACACCCCAATCCCCCAAACGCTCCTCAGGTACTGACCTACACCCCTCAGGTGACCTACACCCCTCAGGTACCTGTTCCTCAGGTACGGTCCTTCACACCCGCCTCCTTACCCCCAAACGCACCTTGGGCACCCCGCCCCCCCCCCCCCACCCAAATGCTCCTCAGGTACCGTCCAAACCCCCCTACCCCCAAACACTCCTCAGGTACTGTCCTACATGCATTCATGTAGGGCTGAAATGTATTCAACAAACATGTTAACATGATTGACCCTGATTGGATCAGACAAGTCACATGGGTGTGACTGGGCGAATCAGAACCGACTTTGTTGTGTTCACTGAATCTGAGGAATATTCCAAAACACTCTGCGTGCCCTTCCCCCTCCCCACCACTAGGCGGTGATGTACAATGACCGCTCGGTTCTGGAGAACCACCACGCGGCCTCAGCCTGGAACCTGTACCTGTCCCGGCCCGAATTCGGCTTCCTCAACAACCTGGACCACGTGGAGTTCAAGCGCTTTCGCTTCCTGGTCATCGAGGCCATCCTCGCCACCGACCTGAAGAAGCATTTCGACTTCTTGGCCGAGTTCAACTCCAAGGTTCGTGAACGCACATCACTGCAAATAACATCTAACTTGGCAGCATTTTTTTTTCTTCATTTGTTTCTCCCGCAATATGGTGATATGACGTAGTTTGAAAATGGAATCTGATTTTTAAAAATATATAAATAAATTTTGTGTTTCTTAAAATAGGTTAATGATGTAAACAGTCCCGGCATCGACTGGACCAATGAGAACGACCGGCTGCTGGTGTGCCAAGTGTGCATTAAGCTGGCGGACATCAACGGGCCCGCCAAGGCGCGGGAACTTCACCTCAAGTGGACGGAGGGCATCGTCAACGAATTTTACGAGCAGGTATTCATCACCGCCGTCAACGTTCACATCTCTACCTCCATCCAGCACTTATATTGTGCCTTGTGTCGTTATCTTGATGTTGTAGCTTATCGTGCCTCCTGGTTTGACTTGGCATGGGTTAGGTCAGAGAGTAATGTTTACTGTGTGAACTGGACTTAATGTGTTCACGGCTATGAATAACTGTTACATAATGAGTATTGTACCTTATCGGACCTGTGTTTTGTAGTTGTTCCAATGACCTTCAGTATATACTTTGGATAAAAGCGTCTGCCAAATAAATGTAATGTAGTCTAGCATGATGCCTGCAGTCACTGAGGAGAAATGTTAAAGGTAATTCCCCCTACTGAACAAAACAGACCAGACATTGCTGTGCAAAGCATCATGGGAATGATATCCCAATGCAGATTGGCTTTAGGGTCAGTTTCATTTCCCTTTTGTATGTTGTTGGTAGAGTAGAGTGCCCATAATGTTCTATGGGCAGAATGCCCATAATGTTCTATTGGCAGAATACTCGTAACGTTCTATGGGAAGAATGGTCATAATGTTTTATGGGCAGAATGCTCATAGTGTTCTATCAGCAGAATTCACGTAATGTTCTATGAGCAGTGTGCACATAATGTGCTATGAGAAATGTGCACATAATGTTCTATGAGGATTTTGGAATTTCAATTTCCTGGCCCCAAACCTAGGCCTTGGCCCCAAAACCAATGGCAGTATATTAGTAATGGTAGTAGTAATGGTATACCTGCTGTTGGACCCTTGGACAAGGTACAGAATTGCTTCTGTAAACACCCAGCTGGATCAGCAGTAAGCGGATGGTATATTACCTGTGTAAGTGGCTCTGGACAAGAGCATCTGCAAAATTCTGAAATGTAGAATGATGTGTGTGTGTGATCTGTTTCCAGGGCGACGAGGAGGCCAGTCTGGGATTACCCATCAGCCCCTTCATGGATCGCTCGTCGCCCCAGCTGGCCAGGCTGCAGGAGTCCTTCATCACGCACATCGTCGGCCCGCTCTGCAACTCGTACGACGCCGCCGGGCTGTTGCCGGGGCACTGGATCGATGACGCGCGCTCCGAAGATGACGAGGAGGAGGAGGAAGAGGTGGACGGAGAGGAAGAGGAGATTGAAACCGAGGATGATGAGCTGGAGGAGGGGATTCAACCAAGTAAGAAACGGAAGGGGAATCATGCACCAGTAATGTGCACTCATACACACGCCTGTATTAGTGCTGGTTACTGTTGGGGCAGTTGGGGTGTTGTGGGGACCTTTTGGGGTAACATGCTCTCATACACACACATGCATTAGTGATGGTTACTGTTGGGGCAGTTGGGGTGTTGTGGGGACCTTTTGGGGTAATATGCACTCATACACACATGCATTAGTGCTGGTTACTGTTGGGGCAGTTGGGGTGTTGTGGGGAGCTTCTGGGGTGACATGCACTCATACACAGACATATATTAGTGCTGGTTACCACTGGGGCATTTGGGGCATTGTGGGGGCCCTCTGGGGTAACTTTATAGGGGCGACATAGCTCAGGAGGTAAGACCGATTGTCTGGCAGTCGGAGGGTTGCCGGTTCAAACCCCACCCTGGGCGTGTCGAAGTGTCCTTGAGCAAGACACCTAACCCCTAACTGCTCTGGCGAATGAGAGGCATCAATTGTAAAGCGCTTTGGATAAAAGCGCTATATAAATGCAGTCCATAGTGCTGGTTACTGCTGGGGCAGTTGGGGTGTTGTGGGGACCTTTTGGGGTAACTTTACTCATACACACGTTAGTGCTGGTTACTGCTGGGGCAGTTGGGGTGTTTTGGGGGGCTCTCTGGGGTGACGCGCTGCGTGCGTTTCTCCCGCAGAGAGGGGAAACCGCAGACGGCTGTTCTGCAACATCATGCAGCACCTGACGGAGAACCACAAGGTGTGGAAGAAGACCATCGAGGAAGAGGAGAAGAGCAAAGAGGCGAACAAGCCGCAGCCAAGCCAGCCGCCGGCCGAGAGCCCCGCCCTGGCCCCGCCCTCCGACGACATCCAGGTCATCCAGGAGGAGGCCGAGGAGGAGGAGCAGCAGCGTCCGTAGCGGGAGGGGAAGAGGAAGGGGCCGTGGCAGGAAGATGGGCTTGGACACGGGCGGGGCGGGATCTGACGAATGGGGGTGGGCGGGGGGATGGCAAGGGGAAACCCCCCCCCCCCCCCCCCCCCCCCCCCCCGTGCCCCCACAGCCCTGAATCCGCACTCTCCTCACATGCGCACGTGCTGGGACGCCCCGCCCCACACTATGACTCCTCACTGTGCCGACCCCCCCCCCACGCCCCACGCCCCACCCCCACCCCCACCCCCGCGTCTCCCGGTAAAATAAAGGCCTTATTACTGTGAGAAGACTCCCATGCACTTTGACCCAATGGAAGAAGGGAAGGAGAGAGCGGAGAAAAAAAAAGGAGAGTACAGTATACTGCAGAGGGGAGGAAGGGGTGGGCTCTCCCCGGTTTAGCGCCCCCTAGCTGCGACGCTGCCTTCGTGGAAGCAAATGCCCGCTGAACTTTCTGTGAGGTACTATGAACGATGAAAAAAAAAAACTTTATTTATACAAATAATTAACCCCTTTGGAGAAAAAAAGACAGCAACACAGAATGGATTGTCACCAGACTTAACCAAAGTGAACAGTTTTCAGACGTTGAAAGATGAAGGTGTTTCTGGAGCTCGTTCAGGCTCAGTGTAGCAAATAAAAAACTGAAATATAGGAGCATATAGATTTCAAAGGTGCCTGTCTGACCACTGTACTGAGCTCTGGAGTCTGGCCTGTATTGGCTGTGTTTCTGTCCCACCCCCCTGTACCATCCCGTCCCCCCTATCCCCAATCCCTCACCCCCCTGACCCCACTGGGGACACTAAACACTGTATCCTGGACTGTCCTTGGACGGTGTGCAAGTGCTGTGGTTGTACACTGAAAGGAGACGATTCACCGATTCGTCCTTTTCCCACAATGCCTATCACTCGTTCGTACGTCCGGACCTGTTCGTTTTGTTTGGGGTTTCTCTCTCTCTCTCTCTGCGTGATTTGTCTCTTTCTTTCAGGAACGCACAGCGGCCAATTTAACTAAAGTTACTCCGTTAAAAAAAAAAGAAAAAAAAGAAAAAACAGCCCATTGTTGTGCACCACAAAGCATAAAGAACAGGAAAACTGTTCCAACAAAGGGATGTTGTTCCTTTTTTAATTTTGATATATATATTTTTTCACTGTTACTCAGGATTCACATTTAGATTTATAGTTTTTTTTTGCGTTTTTTTTTTTTTTTTTTTTTTTTGCAAGAGTTCAGCTCATGATGAAGTCATAATGATTTCAGACACTCTTGTAAGTAAAAGAAATCTATATATCAGTGATTGGAACCGTTTTTACTCCTTGTACGAACAATGCGTTTTAGCAATTAAAAGACACCTCTGCGATCGAGTCGGACCTGTAGTGGGTTTCATGTGATTGGGTCATGTGATTGGGTCATGTGATTAGGCCCACGTTACGCACCTTCTGCACACCTGTGTTCAGGATGCTGTCGAACTGCCTACGGATTGGACAGGCAGAAATGCCACTCAAGGTGTAGTGTCTGAAGAGGCAGCAACTCACGTGTTGAATAAACAAGATGACTCAAATGCAAATGCATTGCAGTGACTTTTTGTTGATTTTTTTTTTTTTTGTACACTTCAGCACATTGGATTTGAAATACAGCAGTGAATGTAAATTGCAGACTGTCCACTTTAATCTGAGGGTATGTACATCCATATCAGGTGATTCATGCAGGAATTATAGCCCTTTTTATACACCCCCCCCCCCCCCATTTCTCTCCGTAATCCCCCCTTAGGCCTGACACAGCTGAATCAGTCACACTCTGCGTTTGCCACACCATGCCCATTACTCTAGTAACAGACATCTGTGACATTTTGCCAAAGTTGTCACAAGTGTCCGTGTTTGCCTCTGGGAGTCTGACTTGACAGTTTTCGCAGTTCTGTCGTTGACCCGGGATGGACCAATGAGCAGGTGGCGTCCCGTTCAACCTCCGCCTTGGGGCTTTGTGTTGGTTGACTGGTTTCCATGGTTTCCTACTCTTCGGACACGTGTGACTGGCAGAGAGGAGGCTCGGGGCGTGCCCTCCATCATCAGGGAGTTGCAAAACTGAAATTGGCCGTCCCCATGGAAACCACAGATTCCTAAAAAAAAAAAAATTTAACTCACCAGGATGGGAGGAAGCCATTCCTCAAATGAAACTGGAGTGATTTAGGCCCAAATGCTAAAAGAAACACCTACAGATCTTCTGTCACACCATAGAGTAAATTCCTTGGTGGGAATTCCAGCTTGGTTCCAACTGGTCTAGCTGGCTTGAAGCTGGTTTGGAGATGGTCAAGCTGGCAACAAGATGGTTGAGATAGCAACCGTGCTGGCTTGCTGGTAGGCCAGCTTGGCACGGACATTTAGACCATCACCATATTCCAGACTGTATCCAGCTGGAGCGAAGCTGGTTCCAGCTTGATTCCATCACCAAATCCAACTGTAAATTCCCCCAGGGTGCTGAAATCTTAGCAGTCATGTGCTGTTGGTGGAGATGAATTTAATGAATTAATATTTAATCTGTTTGAAGCCTCCCCCCACATACCTTTAAGAAGCCTCTCAGTTTACAAGCCCACCTCTCTAGTCTAGTCCTTACGCTACAGCAGTGGTGCACATCTCTGGCCCTGGAGGACCTCTCTGTGTGCTGATCCAGTTACCTCTGACAGCTCTATGTCCCACCCTGGCTCACTCCTGCACTTGAGCACGGCAAAAATCTTTAGTATACGCTTGCTGTCCGCAGGCTGTAAGCTGGTGCTTATACTAACGGCAGATTAAGGTATGATTGTGCCAATTAAATAATTTAGAGCAGAAGAAGGACACAATCCTGAAACGGATCAGCCCTTGTTGTTTACCACTGTACTACGATACTCATGTGTAATATTTGCCTTTTGGTCATGAGCTGCGCATTATGTTAACTATATGAAGTAAAAAATATTCACATGTTCATCTAAAAATGCTGCAGTACGAACAGCTTTCCATGGTACTACAGCTCCAAGCCATGCTTAAAATATCCCTAAAATAGGCCTTACAGCAGTGACTGTGATCATGCTGTACACTTTTGGGTTCTTCAGTGTCTCCTGCAGGTGGGTTTTGTTTCCACCAACCATCAGCAACCAGGCCCTGTTTCATGAAGCAGGATTACTGAGCTAGCCGGATAACTGCACTGAGTAAAACCCGCAATGCTCCCAGATCCGGAACATGGACTGAAGTATGTTCCTGGGTTTTCCCTCAGGTTACAAGCCCATTTCCTTAACCATTATACTACACTGCCACCCTCCTCCTCCTTTGTCATTTTTTTTGTTGTTGACATTCTTCAATTTCTTCATTGTTTGCATAGTCTGCTTTTTAGCTTTGAGTCCCTGTATACAAACGCACGCACACAATGTGATTGACACCAAGCCCAGTTTCTACATTCACTTTCTGAATTATTTTGGGTCTGTGAGCACCGTGCATTTATATCCCCCGATGAGCCATATGTAGCTGGGACTAGAGGCCAAGATGAGCCACAGACTGAGAGCATAATACGCACTGAAACATCTTCAAGAAAAATAGTACACTTACACACGTTCAATTACCACATCGAACCAAACAGGAAGCAGGAAACAAATTTCACCAGAACCAAAGGTAACAGGAAATGAATCTCACAAGAACCAAACAGGTGACAGGAAACTAATTTCACAAACTGTATATACTTCCTTTTGCAGGTGCTTTACAGGGAGAATGAGTTGAGAGTAGAGTTCCGTCATTGGGGTCATACAGGCCATTTGTACAGCTTGTAATTAACTGAAGTAATTCAGGTTAATTACCTTGCTGAGGAGTACAACAGCCAGTCCCTAATACTTATACTACACTGTTGAGCAATCAACAGCCATTCCCTAACGACTATACTACACTGGTGAACGATCAACACCCATTCCCTAACACCTATTCCACACTGCTGAGCGATGAACAGTAACACGCAGATCTGCTCAGGAAAGGGACAAGTTGTACGTAAAATCCCGTATTTTCGTCATATTCGGCATCTCCGGCATCTCCGCGTCAGCGCAGAGGGTACTGCGCGCGCACCGTACGCCAGATGAAGCAAGAACACGGATGGTTCTCGGTGTCAATATAAACCTAATTATCTGACCGCGTGGGCGTAGTTTGTGGAAAGGGGAGACTGCATACACGCCAGCCCTCCAGGAAGTGAGTCCGCCCGCCCCTGCCTCGCTCAACGCGACTGCTTTTCAAACTTTGTTCCGGGGACACAGTGCGTAGGCTGGTTCGCATCACCGCCAATATCTCGATCTATCACAGTTGTTGAAAAAGTGTTTAAACTGTGTTTTAATGTTTAAATTTTGTACTTTCACTTACTCCAGCTTTGAATTAAGTGAGTGAAAGTAGATTTGGCTCATTCCTCTGTCACTGAATTCTTCCTTTTTTAATACCAATTGTTCAGTTTCAGTGAGCACCTTTTCAAGCTATTAGGGCCCCAGTGATTTTAGCTGCCAGTCCATAACGGAATCTATTTCAACATTCCTTTCTAAACAAATCACGTGTCATACAGCACACTTACTGTACAGAAAATGAAACCATTATTTGATCTGATTAAAAATCCCAGCCTGGGATTTGAATATGGAATATTTAGTCTACTCTTTGTGGTAGGCACAGCTATTTCTGTCTTGATGCGGGCTTAAGACGGAAATTCGTTGTTCACTTGACAGCTACAGGTCTAATTTAGAACAATTAACAGCTCATTACTATTCAGAGTTGCAAATTGCAGTTGACATGAGAGCCAGCATACCATAAGATCGAGTTTGAATACCCCCAGCTCTACCAGATAGATAGAAATGGCGAAGTGGACGCAAATCCATACAACGATCTTATGGTAAGAATAACGATTTCAGTTTCCGGTAACCTCTTGCTTTTGTGATTAACGCCAAAGCCGTCTTTTTGACATCTGTTAGCTAATACAGGCTAACCCCTACCTCAATCTCTCAGTGCTGTACAGGTGTTGGGGGCCTGGCCTGCCAAGGCCTACGTCATCCCAATCTTATATGGACCGGAAACTATGTGAGCCTACTGTCGTATTATCCAAATAAGCGACCTTCTGAAGTTACACACTCCTTCCAAAGAAATGTCTAGAGCTAGGTTTCTTCCTTTTGTCTTCAGAATCAGTCTCTCTCTCTCTCTCTCTCTCTCTGTCTGTCGGTCTGTCTCTCTCTCTCTCTCTCTCTCTCTCTCTCTCTCTCTCTCTCTCTCTCTCTCTCTCTGTTTTTTGTTCCTGCCTGTTCCTGTTATGTGTGTTCTGTTAGTTTGTGTACAGTGTGTGCTGTGCTCCCTACCTACTCTGCACAGCATCTTGGGGTCTGTGAAAACACATTATTATTATTATTGTTATTATTACAGTACCTAAAACACGTCATTAATTTAGCGCAAGCAACTGAATTTTGCCAATCTGAAAGCAATTTTGCTGAAGTGAGACATGTAAAAAGGACATATATTTTGCCTTTTATGCCAGCCCACTTGCAGACTAGACAGGCGATTCACATTTGGCTTCAACGCAATAACTTTCTGCTGAAGTACAGTTTAGATCAATGTTCAATTAAAAGGCTCAATCGAGCCTGACTGAGAGAGCTCATCTGGAACCAAAGCCAGCCCAGACATCCACTGGGGGCTGGTTTTGTGAAACACTGAGTTTCTATAAATATTATGGGATGGAATCCAAGATGATCAGCAGTGATTGAACCCCTGAAACCGGTCCAAGACTCCCCAGGCCCAGTTTCTTACAGACATTTAAGGAAATTGGGTCTGTCTGTTTCCATGGCAAACACCTCTGAGTTATATACTTTCTCTTGTGGGGTTCTGATTGTGGTATAGACTGTTATAGTATGGTAACATAAGAACAGTGAAGAGGCCATTCGGTCCATCTTCTATAGTAATTCTAGTCATTGAATTGATTCCCAATTTTTTTTTTAGTAATTGGGGATTTAATTCAGGACTCAATTCAGTTCCCAGGATTTGCAAACTTTTAGCAGGAAAAAAAAGAATGAAGAAGAATTTGCTTACAGCATTGAGAGAATCCAGCACAGCGTCAAATGGGATTTGACCTGACAAGCTGTTCTGTACATCGACAACTCTCAGTAAAACAACAAAAACAAAAACAATCCCAGTACAGAATTTACCATTTCCACCTGTCACTCATTTATGGTGCTGACAGAACTGACAGACTGAAAATCTTTATTAGGCCCTGTTATGAATTCCAAAGCCCCTAATGAAACCCCCTCCTTTGTCCAGTGCCATGCAGTCACACATGCGTGTGCGTGATGTGGTCTTAAGTTTCTGAGGCACAGAGATGATACCACTGCTCACTAACAGAGAAGCTGATTATAAACCATTTAATTCCATGACCCCCCCAAAGTCCTGGGACAGGGCACGCTAAGTAGTCCTGTTTGCTTTTTTGAAGAGCCCATAAATATGTCCCCCCCCCGGCCTCTCGTGCTGACAGCTCTCTCAGCGTTTTTGGGGGAAACAGGAAGCCTGCACTCTGCAGCTGTTCAAACCTTCGCCTCGCTGCCACAATGGATCACCTGCCTGCCCGGGACGGGGGGAGACTGAAGTGTGTGTGCGCAGGCTAAGTATGTGTGCACACGCTAGGTGTGTGTGCGCAGGCTAGGTGTGTGTACGCACGGTAAGTATGTGTGCGCACGCTAGGTGTGTGTGTGCAGGCTAGGTGGATGCGCACGCTAGGTGTGTGTGCACGCTAGGTGTGTGTGTGCACGCTAAGTGCGTGTGCGTATGCTAGGTGGGTGCGCACGCTAGGTGGGTCAGCAGCTGGCCAAACTCTCTCTCACTCACAGTTACATGCGCTGATCGAGTCCAGAAACTGGCTGAGCACGCCGGACCCAGAGTTTAAATCAAATGATTAATTACCCCCACCCGTTAGGCGGTGTGATTAGTGTTCCCATTTTCCGTTAGCCACCACCTGTGTGCATTTGTATTTTTGGGGGAAGAGGGCCTTCCATGAATTGTAATAATGAATGATATGCAACTTTTCAATTCAATTAACTTTTTCAATGAAGTATCACCAAATTAATGGCATAGACCATGATATGCAACTGTTCAATTCTATTAACTTTTTCAATGAAATGTCACCAAATTAATGACATAGACCACTTGATTTAAGTTATACTTTGTAGGTCTCTTGTGACTATCCACCTATGAGTTTAAATGTGCTTTGCATCATGATGTTTTATGTTGTCTGATCTGTTTATCAGAAGGATTTAGATGCTTGTGGCTAACTAGCACTACATCATAAAATTTAAGTGTGAAATCTGCTCTGATAGTGTGTATGTTGTCCCCACTGGACTCATGTAAACTCTTTTAGAATTGATTTAACACTGAGAATCTTGGTGTTTATTATCCATTTTTCACTTTTGTATTCAGCACTTTTACATAACAGATTTACTTGAGTTCCTCAGGTGCGTTCTGATACCCAACACACTGGAGTTCCTCAGGTGCGTTCTGTTACCTGACACATTGGAGTTCTTCAGGTGCGTTCTGATGCCTGACACACTGAAGTTCCTCAGGTATGTTCCGCTGCCCGACACACTGGCCAGCACTGCTCACTTCTGCTCTCATTAACGAATATCCGCATTTCCATAAAACTCCAATTAAGCCCAAGTACAGACTTACTGTCTCTGTAAGCACAGACTCCTTCATGCTCTGTACATTTAAGAGTACAGAACCGACCCCCCCTGCCCCCCCCCCCCCCCCCCCCAGGGCTTCAGGAGATGAAATAATTAGTCGGCTGTCTGCTGTCATAACTAACGCAACGGTGGGCGAGCCGAGCAGCAGCAGCAGCACAGCGGATAGATATGAAAGGTTAGCGTATTGACTCAGGACGTCCTGGCTTCCGGAAAGACCCGCTTGACGGGGCGTAGGGTTTTTGTCGGTTTATTTCTGGGGTGGGGGGCTGGTGGGGGGGGGGGGGGGGGTCGGGGGGTTGGTTCGTCTTTGGTTTTCTGTCTGGTCCTGCATCTGCTGTGTGAATCTGGGGAGTTGGTGAACTGCGTAGTGGGGTAAGGGGGCTCTTTTTTGAGTGGCACCCCCCTCCCCGCTTCCCTGCTTCGCTGTGGTTTTCGGGGAGGCGGCAGGTGGGGGGGGGGGTATGGGGGGAGTGGGGCGGTGGACGTTTGGGGGGTAGGGGGGGTTGGGGGGGTTTGGGGGGCCGGAGCCCCCCCGGCGCTGTCCGATCGTAGTGATTCACCGGTTCTGTCGCTCGCCTGGTGCATGCTGGTCAATAGCGCTAAAAGGCTCGTCCGCAGCTAATGGGTCTCCACGGTGACGCAGGGGGAGCCTCGCCAGCCAGCGTGGTTTACCGCGCTCCCCTAATGAAGGGGGGCGGCGGGGGGGGGGGGGAATTAGACGATGCCGCATGACAAACGCCACCCTAATTGGTTCTGAAAAAACGCCGCATCACTGTCAGACGCTCCATCGACTTCCCTCAAAGGCCAGAGAGAGAGAGAGAGAGAGAGAGAGAGAGAGAGAGAGAGAGAGAGAGAGAGAGAGAGAAGGCTGGGCTGGGGGAAGCTGTCTGACCTCCTGGGAGTATTAATATTGATACGCACAGTCATTATTAAACTAACAGTTAAGAGAGCTATTAATGTTTCGTTTGGTTCGTGTGCACTTAAAGGAGCATGCTGCTGTGTTAAAAACAAGCTTAGAGTACAATACTGTTAATACAAATGTACATGACGATATATGAAATAATAATTAAATAATAATGATAATGATATCTAGTCCTTCTGCTACTGCAACTACAATAATAATAATAATAATAATAATAATCATAATAATAATAATAAGACAAAGAAGAAGAACAACAAAGATGACGACAAAAACAGCAACCATATTCTTTCAGATCAAAATTCCACATTTACCACATTCAAGCAATGTAGGAATACATTAGTCCAGCTTCCCATTATTACAAATGGTTGAAATGAAGAATCCCTATGGATAAACGACCCTGAAATGAAATGCCTCAGAATTATTGATTGTTAGAAAATCCTACATATTCCACATGTTCACTTATCAGCAGTATTATAAAATCAAATATATGACAATTCAACAGTTAATTTTCCAAACAAAAATCCCCTCTCGCTTCATAACAGTTTGTCCATAAACCATAATTTTATGCTATATTTTTGAATTTGGATATATCTATCTTATCTCCATTACCACAATCAGATAAAATAATTATGTTTTTACGTTATGTATTTATATTGCGGTACTTAATTCTGCTTACGGTGTTTCTATTGCAGTATTTAATTCCGCTGTATGTATTTCCATTGCTGTGTTCAATTCTGCTAAAAATGTTCTGCCTGAAATGCTTGCTGATCCACTCCAACCCCCCCCCCCCCAACCCACCCTGCCAACATCTCTAGAGAAATATGAGGCTGACAGCATGCAATGCTCATCTTTGCCCACTAGATGGCTCTGCTAGCAAGTTATGTGCCAGGGCTTATTGATTTGGCATTTGAAAAATAGCGGCAACAGTACATTTTTAGAACCCTATAAAATATTTATTGCTGAGGATGGTTTCCGTTCATCTGATTTGCCCCCCCCCCCCTTCACAACCCCCCCCTCACCCCCTTGTTTAATTAATGACCTCAATGCAAATTCAGATAGCAAATGGTCCGAGTGACGGGTGGATTTTGTGAATGGGGCACTTAGTGACTTGGGAATGACGTAGTTGGAGTGCAGCATTCCTTATTTGTGTGCCAGATCCAAGGGATGGCCTCTGATTGGCTGGCTGGTGGAGCAGAGCTCTGCCATTGGCCGACGGGATACAATTAAACACCTACACGGTCAATACACAAACCCTTGTGGCGGATATATAGAGTTGTGCGTTGTGGAAGGACGCAGCAGAAGCAAGAGTTAGTCTACGAGTTTAAAGAAGTCGACTTTACTATTTTTTTTTTCGTTTGGAAGGAAGATTTCATACTGCAGGTGAGTTGATCTTTTTTTTAACTGGATTTCCATGGGGTTCTGGTGTATTCTTATGTGAGCCCTTGGTAGATTCCTTCACCGTGTGAATGAGAACTTCAGCAGGTTCTGTGAGACGTATTGGAACAGTGCAGTGAAATAATGATGATGGGATGAGGGCAAGTAGCTCAAGTAGCTCAGTGCATGGCCCGTATCAGTCTTTTTTTAGTGTGTGGGGTGGGGTAGGTGCAGTTTGGGGTACGTGTGGTGTGGGGTGGGGTGTGGGATGGGGTAGGTGCAGAGTGAGGTAGGTAGGGGTGTGGGGTAGGTGCAGTGTGGGGTATGTGTGGTGTGGGGTAGGTGCAGTTTGGGGTGAGTGTAGTTTGGGGTATGTACAGTGTGGAGTAGGTGCAGTGTAGGGTAGGTATGGTGTAGGTTGTGTGCAGTGCGGGGTAGGTGTAGTTTGGGGTATGTTTGGTACAGTATGGGGTAAGTGCAGTGTGGCGTATGTGTGGTACAGTAAGGGGTCTGTACAGTGTGGAGTAGGTACACTATGGGGTAGGTGCAATTTGAGGTATGTGTGGTACAGTATGGAGTAGGTTCAGTTTGGAGGAGGTTCAGTGTGGGGTAGTTGCAGTCTGGGGGAGGTGCAGAGTGGGGTATGTGTGCTACAGTAAGGGGGAGGTGCAGAGTGGGGTATGTGTGCTACAGTAAGGGGGAGGTGCAGAGTGGGGTATGTGTGCTACAGTAAGGGGGAGGTGCAGCGTGAGATGGAGAGATTGTGCGTCTCCTGATAGAGCAGGAGGCAGAAGCTCATTACACTAATGCACTGGGTCCCAGGAGAGAGCTGGTCCCGCCACATCCTCCCGCTAGCCCGCTAGCCCGCTAGCCCGCTAACCCGCTCCTGCGGTATGAATGGACAGCGTGGGACTGGACTCTCTCCAGACCACACCTCCCCCCCTCTGTGGGGGCGTGGGAGCTTTCCCCGGCACTGTTTCCAAAATCTCCAGTCTCAGATCTGCGTTGAGAGGGACTACAGAAAGGAAGCATTAGAGCTTTGGCACTGGGGGGGGGGGGGGGGGGGGGGGGGGGGGGTGGAGGGAGTGAGGGGGGTCTCTTACCGTATTGTGCAGAACTGGGGTATGTGTGAGACTGGTGTTGGGGCTCCCCAAATCTTCCTCACAACAGAGCTGAATGCTGGGTGTACAGACTTAATTACACCGCCTCTGTACAGGTGGTTATACTGTCTCTGTACAGGTAGTTACACTGCCTCAGTACAGGTGCTAACATTGCCTCTGTACAGGTGGTCTGTACAGTTGGTCAAACTGCCTATGTACCGGTGGTCTGTAAAGGTGGACTCACTGCCTCAGTACAGGTGGTCTGTACAGGTGCTCACACTGCCTCTGTACAGGTGGTCTGTACAGGTGGACACACCGTCTCTGTACAGGTGGTCTATACAGGTGGACTCACTGCCTCAGTACAGGTGGTCTATACAGGTGGACTCACTACCTCAGTATAGATGGTCTATACAGGTGGACTCACTGCCTCAGTACAGGTGGTCTGTACATGTGGTCACACTGTGTCTGTACAAGTGATCTATACAGGTGGACTCACTGCCTCAGTACAGGTGGTCTGTACAGGTGGTTACACTGCCTCTGTACAGGTGGTCTGTACAGGTGGTCACACTGCCTCTGTACAGGTGGTCTGTACAGGTGGTTAGCCCTCACAGGCAGGGAAGTGGACATTCTGCAGTCAGCCCTCTGGGTCTCGGAGTCTGTGGAACTGATGGAGACGATATCTTCCGCAGGAAACCATGGTAATGCTGAAGATCTCCGCCTTCCTCGTTGCCTACGCCTTGGTTGTGTGTCAGATGTACAGTTCACAAGCAGCGCCCGTCAGGTAAGACCGACATGCCACGGACGGACGGACGGACGGACACGCTGATCCCAGACAGGCAGAAAGACAGACAGACAGCAGTCAACAGACAAGTTAGAGAAAGAATCTCTTCTGTTGTTTTCCACACTTTCACCATTAAAAGGCAATAAAAAACACAAAAAACGATATGATAGTTGTGTAAATCTGTGGAACAGGGGATTGGATTCGGCTGTGTGCTGTAATGTTGTAAACAGGATTGGATTCAGCTGTGTGCTGTACTGCTGTAAACAGGATCAGATTCGGCTGTGTGCTGTACTGCTGTAAACAGGATCGGATTCGGCTGTGTGCTGTAATGTTGTGATACTCAACAGAGCAAATTTTCTGACACCCATTTCATCCACACCGCACGGTCCGTCTCCAGGCAGCTGCACAGTGCCCAGGTGCAACCTGTCCTGCCATTAAAACGCCTTTTCCTCATTTCAACTGATTAGGTCACAAGAAAAAAGGAAAACATAAAGAAGATTCCGGTTTCATTTGCAGAATTAAAAAATTCCACTCACGCAATGCGGGGGGCGGGGGGTGGGGGGTGGGGTGGGGGGGCATAGGGGGGTTATAATATTGAGGAAAAGGGTAGATTGAGCACACCGCATTCTGTACCAGCTCAATATTAATCTCGTCATAAATTTGAACTTGGCCCCCCGTCAGCTTTTTTATTTTTTTTTAAACGGAGTACTTTTAGCAGATTGTTTTTTTTTTTGGTTCTGGCCGGGGACCCTCCTAGCGTGCCGACTAGGAAACGAACGGCCTTTTCTGCCTGAGCGGCGTTGTGACTGTCCCCGTCCACCCCGCAGACCCGGCATGGAGGCCATGACAGACCGCGTCGCGCTCACAGACTACGAGGCGCGGAGGCTACTCAGCGCCATCGTCAAAGAGTTCGTCCAGGTGACGGCCGAGGAGCTGGCGCAGCAGGCGGGCGACGGAAACAGGTAACGAGCCGCGTTCTGCGCCGCTCACCTTTCTGACGCTTTTGGTCTGATGTGAGAATCCAGGCAGGCGGTCAGCCGAAGGATTGCAGGGAGATCTCTTGGGTTGGTTTTTTCTCGTACTTCTGTACGTCGCTTTGGATGAAAGCGTCTGCTAAATAAATGCAATGTAATGAAATGGATGAAATGTGTTCTTTTTAAAAAAAAAATTATTTGGAGCCGTTACAGCTTTCAGTATCAGATGCATTAGTAATTTAGTAATAGTAATTAGTAAAAAAAAATCTTATTGCCAAGCTCTGCTGGCTTTTAGATTCTAACCCCTGGATGTGGATTCTGCAAGGCTCAGAGCCTGTTGAGCAGTAAGAGAGCCCTTCCGTGGTTTGGGTAGGGTGCAGGGGTACACGCTCTCAGAAAAAGGCTGCATCGCCCCCCAGAACGAGACCCAAACTCAGTAATTCTCTGCCGCATTCGCCCAGTTTCCCGCATGAATTAGTTTTGTTTATTTGTTCGTTTAACGAGCGCCGCAGCCCGCGTTGCCTGCAGAGCGTGAGAATGCCCCGGGGGAACAGAGTGCATGATGGGAGTCAGAGCGAGGAGAACGCATGCATGACAGCAGCAGTGCACGGACATCACGGTGTGTGTGTGCGTGTGTGTATGTGTGTGTGTGTGTGTGTGTGTGTGTGTGGGGGGGGGGGGGGGGGCAATATGGTCAGGGGGGGGCATGACTAATGTTGAAGGTGAGGGGGGGCATGACTAATGCTGAGAATGAGGGGGGGGCATGGTGCCTGATCCTCCTTTCCCTGAATATGCATCTGAGGACGACTGAAGGGATGCATTGGTTTTGTTTATTGAAAAGTGCATGAGGGAAAGGAGGGTGCTAACACGGGGGGTGGGGGGTGGGGGGAGGGGGGGGGGTTTGCGCATGTACCTGCATGTCTCTGGTGCTGTGAGCTGGTTTCTGCATGTTCTCCCCCCCCACCCCCTCCCCTCCTCCCCCCCCTGCAGTCCGGACATGCCCGTTTCCAAGCGCTGCTCCAGCCTGAGCACGTGCGTGCTGGGAAAGCTGTCGCAGGACCTGCACAGGATGCAGGCGTACCCCCGCACCGACGTGGGGGCCGGGACGCCCGGGAGGAAACGGAGCCTGCTGGGGGAGCGCGGGCGCTACGGCAGCGACGGGGAGGCGCTCCGCACCGTCTAACCCCCTCCTCTTCCTCATCCTCTTCATCCTCTTCCCCCTCCCCCTCCTCTTCCTCTTCCCCCTCCTTCTCCTCCTCCTCCTCCTCCTCCCCCTCTTCCTCATCTTCCTCCTTCTCCTTTTCCTCATCATCTTCCTCTTCCTCACCCTCTTCCTCTTCCTGCTCTTCCTCCTACTCCTTCTCCTCCTCCTCCTCCTCCTCCTGGTCTTCCTCCCCCCGTCCTCCTCCTCCGGTTCTGATTTGAAATCTTTGTTGCATGCGTATCCTGCCTGCTTGATGGACTCCTGAGAAAAGCCTTGATTGCAATTCACCCCACCACCTAATTTTTTTCAGTTAGCTTTAATCCCATTTTTTTCCACTGCGAACGACAATCACAATTCTGTTTGAAAAAGCAAATCAAAATGATTCAAACAGATTATTCAAGAATTTTAGGCAATTTGTCCCACTCTGCATATTGTTTCTGTATTATATTTATATATAATATTATATATGTATATAATACCTTTTAAAAATACCTGAAAAGAAACTCCACAAGAAAGTAATGAGATTCCATTGATAAATGCTTCCTTCATGCATAACTATGTTTCTTGTGTAATAAACATATTTTTCTACTGGGAAACATTTCTTTTCTCTTTTATCCAACTCTTTAAACACAGCGATGAACGAGGCTCTTAAATTGTGCCACTTTCTCCTGTCATAATTTAGAATATATTGAATATAACCAGTACCATTCAAACATACCTTTTTATTGAGATGAACTGTACATCATGAGCAAATTCCGAGAGGTATCCCAGGTAAGATTTTAAAACAAGCTGCAACAGTTTGAACTGACGGAGCATTAGGTAATTGCAAGAATAAGTAATGATACGTTGCGTTTGGATCGGTAAATGAAAGTTTGATGTTTTTGGCTGGTTTTTTGGCGTGCCGTGTGAGCGCTTTGCTGCGCTCGGGGGGGGGGGGGGGGTCGGGGGGGGGTACGCCCGACGCGCTCTTCTCACCGCTCCTCCTCTTCCTCGCGAAGCAGCGTGACGGCGCAGAAGAGGGCCTGCAACACGGCCACCTGCGTGACCCACCGCCTGGCGGACTTCCTCAGCCGGTCGGGGGGCATGGGCAGCAGCAGCTTCGTGCCCACCAACGTGGGCTCCAAGGCCTTCGGCCGGCGGAAGCGGGAGAGCCAGATGTGAGCGCCCCCTGCTGACCGGCAGGAGCGAGGGTGAGCACTGCTGCTTCTGCCTTACATTGCTCTCTCTCTCTCTCTCTCTCTCTCTCTCTCCATCTCACTGCTCTCTCCGTCTCACTCTCTCTCTCTCTCTCCATCTCACTGCTCTCTCCATCTCACTCTCTCTCCATCTCACTGCTCTCTCCATCTCACTCTCTCTCTCTCTTTCTCTCCATCTCACTGCTCTCTCTGTCTCACTCTCTCTCTCTCTCCATCTCACTGCTCTCTCCGTCTCTCTCTCTCTCTCTCTCTCTCTCCATCTCACTGCACTCTCTCTCTCTCTCTCTCCATCTCACTGCTCTCTCTCTCTCTCTCTCTCCATCTCACTGCTCTCTCTGTCTCTCTCTCTCTCCATCTCACTGCTCTCTCCGTCTCTCTCTCTCTCTCTCCATCTCACTGCTCTGTCCGTCTCTCTCTCACTCTCTCTCCATCTCACTGCTCTCTCCGTCTCTCTCTCTCTCCATCTCACTGCTCTCTCCTTCTCACTCTCTCTCTCTCTCTCTCTCTCCATCTCACTGCTCTCTCCGTCTCACTCTCTCTCCATCTCACTGCTCTCTCTGTCTCACTCTCTCTCTCCATCTCACTGCTCTCTCCGTCTCACTCTCTCCATCTCACTCCGTCTCTCTCTCCTCTCTCCCCCTGCTCTCTCTGTCACTCTCTCCCCCTGCTTTCTCAGTCTCAGTCTGTCTCTCTCTCCATCTCACTCCGTTGCTCTCTCCATCTCTCTCCTCTATATTCCTCTCTTTCTGTCTCCCTCCATCTGTCTCTCTCCCTGTTTCACTCATTATTGTTCTATCACTCACTTGCTCACTCTCCGTTGCTCGCTATCCATTGCTGTCTCTCCGTCTCTGTACATCTCTCTGTCTTTTCCCCTCTCCAGCACTATCTCTATCGCCCTCTCTCACCCTCCCTCGCTCTCTCTCTCTCTTTTACTCTATTGTCTTACTGTATCTCCATTCTCTCTCTCTGTGTCTCTGGCTGTCCTTGAGTCTCTCTCCCTCTCTCTCGCACACTCTCCTGCTCTCTCTCTCTCAGCACCTGTTTCACTCTACAGCAGACTCCCCCGTGTAAGCCAACACAAAGAGCTTACTGCCAGCAGCATTGCGTATGCCACAAAGACCTGCATTAATCTATTAGTGTCCCCTGTCATTCACCTCATTTACAAGTTCAGCAAATGCTACAAATCCTAAGAATTAAATTACGGTAAAGTATGGTATCTGTAGCAGCCATATACATATCTCTATATGCTGACCTGTCACTTTCTTTTTCACCCCACCCCTCTCTTCTCTTGTAGAGACTGATCCTTCTCAACACAACAGCCTCACCTTTATTTTGGGGAAAAAGGAACCCTGTGTCCCATCTACAAACCTCCTTCTCAATAGAAGAATGGCCTTCACACCACAAGACTGAATTATTGCATCTTCCTAGTGTTATGAATTTTATTTATTTATAATTTTGCTTAAGTGAACAAGACAAAAAATACCTTTTATTCTGTATATTATTAACAGATAATCACATCAGTTCTGAAAAAAAAAACATTAATTTTTACAGAGGCAAAATCTATTTGAAATGCGATAAAGAAAGAATCCTGCACTGGTTATGTCCTGTCTCCTGTTTTTGGCATAGAGCACATCTGTACCATGTGACCCACGCTCCGTACGCATCTGAAGCAGCGCACGCGGTAACTCGGGGACGACATTAAACTCCTGCCTGCAGAGGCATTGCTGTTAATGACTGTGTCTCGTGCCTTGATGTAAAATCACTTTACATGACATGATTGTATAGTATGTTTAAGGCTTAAAGAAGCTAAACGACTCCTGAACATAACGTTGTAACAATTGTGAATTTCAGCAAGATTAAAAATGTATTTTAGATACATTTGGGTTGGGATACTTGTTTTTTTTTACATTAAGAGAAGTTAAGTGACCGGATCCGTGTGGTTCTTGTCAGAATCCGACGATCGACGTCACTGTCAGTGACACGCGCTGCACACCCACCTTCTCCAAATTCTGTCTCTTCCCCGCGTGAAAGAAAGAGCTCTTACCGTGACCTGACATGCCTTGCTCGCTTGCTGTGCGGAAGCGGGAAAATATATACTGGCCATTCTATTTTTCCAGTAATGGACCACTCTGTCACCGAGCTTGAAGGAAAGTATAATACTTTTGGGGGTAGGTGGGTCTAATGTTTCTGCTATAAAAAAAAAACTTGGGAGATTTTCCCAATGCATTCTTATTTCACTTGAACGGGGAAAGATCGGTTTAATGGCATAGCAGCATAAAACTGTCAATTACTCCAAATGGCCCCTCTGAATACAGTAAAACGTTCGCTGTTAAATAAATTAATACAGAGTACTTTTAACTCTAATAAAGTATATGTGGTCCCTGTTGAACTCACACAAACTCTGTTAGTGTTGAATTAACGCGGGACATTTTACAGTGAGTATGAGTAACACTACGAGAGGGAAAGAGTGATATTATTAATAATATATTTAAAAGATATATTTTTCAGCCTGCTTAATTGGCTAAACTTCAGTTGGTATTGAAATGAAAAAGAAAGAAGAACGTTTACTACTTATCGCATCACATCGCAAACTGATGCCTATTTTTCTCATCCACAGCACACCACTGCATTCGCAAACATTACACTCGAAAATGTTAATTATGGACCGAATGTATAATCAGTGGAAATATTTTCAATATGCACTCATTAAAATAATAATTCTACAAAGCCAGAATAGGCTACAGACGTAAATGCAATGTAATCATTTCAAAACCATCATAATTTTATCTGCAATTATTGTTGGTTTATTTCCGGCGATAGCCAACTGAGCCAAGATGTGTGATAATTGAAGACGTGAATATGCGTGTCCGAAAGTCAACGATTAAAATAATTTAACACTTCAGGTGAATGAAAACATTAATAAGGTCCCGACGCGATCTGAAGGAGATCTTTATCAGACATCAAAGTGGACAAATTCAAAGACTAACCACGGTATGTTGCATAGTTGTAGCCTATATGAGATAACTTGGCGTTCAGTTTTGAGGTGTTCACACACATTACATTACAATTTACATTAAAGTACCCTAAATTAATATTAGCATTTAACGTCCCCTAAAATAGTCCGTAGGTCGCGAAGTATTTCCAATCTGTCCAGGTTAAGGCATTAAGGCTATAACTAATAGGCTACTGACAAATTATGTCAACAACAGTTCATATCTGTTATATTTGCTTTAATTATCTCGGTGTATGTGTCTATTGAATGTTTCGTTTATTTTTGGATATTGGTTGCCACTGTTCATTTAGTAAATCAATATAAAATGTATTATATTTTTCATCAGATTACACACCACCCTGAACACCGCATAATTTGTCTTTTGAATGAGCCTTGGACTTTCAAATAGTTAGTATGAATATTTAAATTCAATAAATTAAACACATTTGCAGTCTCATGTTGAAGAAAGTTTGTCCTTTGCCGTGGGCTCATCGATTACAAAGACTGTAACCAAATTCAACACTCCGGCGCACCGTAGTTCCGAAGCGTGGAAACGTCTACTAAAACAATTTTTACAACTCACCAACAGATGGCGATGTACCCGTCTCTGTATACAATAGTTTTGAATGTCTTAACGTTAAACTTCTCAGTCTAGATTTTCAAAGTCCCGTTAGTCTCAATGAAACAGTATCTTCAGATAAAGTAGGCTATGCAGATTCAAATGTAACTTAATCCCAAATTTAACTTTATGCGTACCATCGACTCTTGTAGACGATTGAGGAAGTCAGTGGACACTGGTGAACCCAGAAAGCATTTTCACCTTTAACTATTTTGAATCGTGCCTGGAACGTTTGTAAGTTTTTCAACACAAACGATAATATATTTACGTTCACACAAATGTATATTTGTCTCTCTGCTGGCGAATGGTTCAGTGAACAGGAAAAACATACATTTAAGCTATTTCCAACATTTCCTTTTCACTTGAAAAGGCGCGCGCCATGCACGAGTCGTATATCAGAACGATTGTTTCAACCACCTGTTTTGTGATACAACTCTAGACTGTGAACGTGGACACTATACGTCATATGCATTTCGGGGAGAGAGTCTACTCGTACTCGTATTATATTCCCCCATCTCCGTCTGATGGATTGTGTCTTTTCCCCCCCCACTCAGTTCGAGTTTTTAAATCCTGAAATCCTCCAGGACTAAAACTACGTTGCATCGAACCGGGGTGAGTGGTAGTCTCAGCCCGAGAGAGGAGGTAGGCTACTCTGAGTGACGAAATACGAAGTGTGGGTCGTGTGAATTAAATTGTTTGTTCGTTCAGCGAAATGTTCACATTAAAATTCCTGCTCACGCATGCACTTACGGATGCTTTTATTTTGCCCGATTGTGAGTAGCCTAACTGATACTGTAGCCTAGTGTTGACAAACACTGGTTGTGTAGTACATTTGAGTTTTATACGTTCAAAGGCGTTATTTTGTTTTTGTTTTTATTCGAAAAAGAAGTAAACAGACAGCGTCTGTCGCACATAGGACTAAATTGATTACCTGCAACTTCCAGCGGCAGTGACGCTAATTGGCGGCTGTACTGTGACGCAGTGGGAACTGCCGAATGGTCATTATAGTCTGAGCAATATAGCACGCGTCAGAATTCACTAGAAACGTCAAAGGAGAAAATCCAGAAATTTAGCTGGAAACATTTCTTTGAACGTGTGTGTGTGTGGGGTGGATGGATGGATGGATAATAAAAACAAATGTACACACTGTATAATATTTGTCACTAACTAATGCAGTCGCGTAGGTACTGAGTTAAATCCCTTCACCGCCCGTTTCAGCTTTGAGTGAACATGGACCTGGTCCAGTGTTTTTAAATATGGTAGCTTATTTATAGTTCTCTTTTCATATCTTTATCCAAGAGACCAGTACGGCGATGTGAATGGACAGCTTATTTTCAGCCTTGTTTGCTGGAGAATTCCAGAACTGGGACGTCCTGTGAGTGGAACCACTCTTCCGTTAGTTGGCGCAGTGAGAAAGTCATCCTTTCTCACCCCGTTTGAGTTTTCTTGTTGTTTTTTTTTGTTTTGTTTTTACAGTCCTTTTCTCTCACCAATGCGCTCTGTGCTATGTCTGGGAGTTCAGTCTGTGGCTGGAGTCTTGGATCAGGCTGGAATTTGAATGGAAAGTTTTCTTGGACAAGCTAAGGAACCCCCCGCCCCTCACCCCTCCCCGCCCCTCATCCCTCCCCTCCCCTCCCCTCCCCTCCCCATACAGTATTCCGATAATTGTATGGTCTGGAAGCCGGCAGCAGTTGAGGGAAGTTTGTGTCTGCTTCAGCAGCGAGCCGAGCCGCCAGTGAGCAGAGCAGCAGAGCCACTTTAATCACGTGCAGCTGGGCTCATTTGCTTATTTGAGTTTTTAAAAAAATAAAATAAAATAAAAAATAAATGTCATTGTACCCAGAGAGAGAGGACCAAGCTGAGAACCCCTCAAACCAGAGAGAGAGAGAGAGAGATGTCAGGGAGAGAACTGCACTTTGCCGTTATCTACAGGTTAGGAGCATGGGGGGGGGGCGGGGGGGGGGCGCAGCGCGAGAATTCAAACTGCCGCTTGGCCAGACAGGTTATTTTCCAGTCTGAGCCCCTCGTTTGGGGTGAACTGGGGGGGGGGGGGTGGAGCTTGCACCCCCCCAAGAAACGCACCGCAGACTAATTAATCAGACGAGCATATGGGACGCGGCGCGGTGGAGTCATGTGTTCTGCGCTCTCTCTCCCCCTCTCCCTCTAACTCAAACCACCAGGCACACGCTGGCTTTCTTTCTTCCTCTCTCTCTCTTTTTCTTTCTCTCTTTCTTCTCTCTCCTGCTGCTCGGCTTCTTCTGCCGAGACTCAAGTGAAACGAGACCCTGGAAAATTTCTGCGGTGAGCTTAGGGTTCAGGAATAAAATCACCCCCACACCCTCCCCCCCCAGACTGCGTCCTTTGCCTTGTGAAAGCATACCCCCCCCCCCCACACACACACCCCCACACCCTCAGTGACCAGGGAGGAAACGGCAGTTTGGGTGCCACACAAATGTGGTTTGGTTTTGCTGTGACGGCACTTTTGCAGTGGAAGTGCACCCTCCCCTCGTGCCCCTTAACCCCCCCCCTTAACCCCCTGCCCCCCCCCGCCGCCCCCTGACTTTTTTTACACATCTGGATTTCAGTTCCACGTTTATTTATGTGGTCCGTGTTGTTTTGCGGGACTCATTTGCTTTGCCAGCAACTTTAAGCCCCCCGTTCTTCTGACGGGGTCCGCAATTACGGTTCGCCATAACCGGTCGTCTGTGCAATTACACGCCTGGCCACGGGACCGCAGAGGAGCGCAGACCGGCCGGCCAGCCGCTCGCACGGCGGACAGAAATAGAATAGTTTCGCGTCTGTTTGGACCGCAGCCCGGCTGAAACTATGCCTCGGCCGCCTGAATGACAGGGGGCTGCGGGGTTTACTCCGAAGCGAGGGAAAGAAAAAAAGAGGAAAAAGGAAAAAAAAGAAAATCCTGAGGTCACTTTAGACTTTAAGAAAACTCCAGTGTGCTAAAAAGAAATCAGTCCGGTTCGGCGGGGGGAAATAACTCGCGCCGCGCCGCGACACGCTACGCTAGTTCTCGGCGGCGCTGCGATGGAACGAGTCGGAGCGCTGAGACTCTGAGACTGCCGAGTCAGGACGCCGGGGTTCCTGGGTAAGTCTTGAGAGAAATTCCTGAATTATCTGGGCTGTCTGGGCTGCTTGTTTACGTCCAGCCGGTCCTCCAGCGCTTCTGTGCGGGTCTCTGCAGCGTAGGAGCTGAGCGCTGGACCACCAGTGTACAATGTATGGTGGTGCAGATTTCTGACAGCCTGCTGAAATTCTCTTGCTGGGATAAAGTAACTTGTTTTGGAGTGTTGTTGTTGTGTGCAGGAGCCTGGAGTTACCTGCACTACTGCAGCTGACCTGCACAGTCTGGGTCCCACAGGCTTTGTAAAGTGTGTATTTCACATTCCTTTTCTCTACTTATGAATGCTAACGTCATCACTGCTGATGGGATTCTGGTACTGAACCCTGAGAAAGATGGTGTGTTTTCTGAGAGAACCATTTCGGCTTCAGACCTGTGGTGCTGTTTTCATGTCGGTTTGGTGGACGTATTATTGTGTAAATTGCGATGCAGTGATATGCTTAATCCTGACATATGTTTTCCACGGTTGGAAGAAAAAAAAATACAATTTACAAATTTGGAGCTGGAAGAACAACCCGTTGTCCATTAAGTAATTTCTGCCATGAATTCATAAATGCGATGGTTTGATTGTGCAGGTCATCAGAGGACTTCTGATGAAACGGAGCTTGGTCTGGTATTAGTGTTGGCACTGTGTGTGCGTGTCAGTGCGGCTGGCCTCACGATGAAGGGCGGTGGTGTGTGGAACATGTGATTTGCGATTTTTATTGGGATCAAAGCCACAGATGTTGGCCAGTCCTCTCTGGATGTGTGCTGGTACAACCCCGAATTTTCCGCAGTTACAATAACCAGGTGGTGTTATTGTACTGAACATGTCCATAAAAAGGCACAAAAGAACCACAGAGTCCAGAGTGGGAACATGAATATTTAATGAAAATACATATATATGTATATAGTGTGTGTGTGTGTGTGTGAGCGTGAGTGAGTGAATGAGTTTGTTTGTACGTGTGTGTTTGTGTGAGTCAGTTTTAGCAAGCGAGTGTGTGTGTGCACGTGCGTGTGTGTGTGTTTGTGTTAGTGTCTGTATGCACGTGTGTGTTTGTGTGTGAGCGTGTATATCTGTGTGCGAGTGTTTGTGTGTGTGTGTGTGTGAGTTTGCATGTGAGTGTGTGTGTGCACGTGTGCTTGCGTGTGTGTGTGTGTTTGCATGTGAGTGTGTGTGTGCACATGCGCACAGGTGCGTGCATGTGTGAGTGTGTTTGTGTTAGTGAGTGCATGCATGTGTCTGCGTTTGCATGTGAGTGTGTGTGTGTTTGCGCGCGTGTGTGTGTGTGTGCGTGCGCGTGCGAGTGTGTGTTTGTTTGCATGTGAATGTGTATGTGTGTGTGAGAGTGAGAGTGCGAGTGTGTGTGTGTGTTTGCATGTGCGTGTGAGTGTGTGTGTGTATGTGTGTGTGAGAGTGTGTGTGTGTGTGTGTGTGTGTGCGTGTGTGCGAGTGTGTGTGTGTTTGTTTGCATGTGTATGTGTGTGTGTGTGTGTGTTTGCATGTGCGTGTGAGCGTGTGTGTGTGGAGGAAATGACAAACAGCAGTCTTAAGACCATGAGTTGGGAAGACTGTGAGCGTGGTTGAAGGGAGGAGGGCAGCTGGCTGGCCTGTGCAGCAGGCCTGGTGATCTTACTGACTCCTGCAAAACAAAACAAAATGGCCAAAAGGCAAAACATCTGTCTGTACACCGGCTGTCCTACTTAGTTCCAGTCCTTACTAGCCAAAACATTAAATATTACAACGTCAGAAATCATGCTGTCGAACCCATAAGCCATAGCGCACACCTATCGCCCTGTCACACCCATCCCTGCACTGAGTATGTGAACATCGATCTGTTGCCCAACCTGCAGGAGAGAAGACGCGGGGCTTAATGATTCTGTGAGCTCACAGTGTCTCTCAGCTGAATATGAGCAGTTCTGTGAGCTCAGTGCTTCTCCCAGCTGAATGAGCTGTTCTGTGAGCTCAGTGGTTCTCCCAGCTGAATATGAGCTGTTCTGTGAGCTCAGTGGTTCTCCCAGCTGAATATGCAGTTATGTGAGCCCAGTGCTCTCTCGGCTGCATATATAAGCAGTTCTGTGAGCTCAGTGCTTCTCCCAACTGAATATGAGCAGTTCTGTGAGCTCAGTGGTTCTCTCGGCTGAATATGAGCTGTTCTGTGAGCTCAGTGCTTCTCCCAGCTGAATATGCACAGTTCTGTGAGCTCAGTGCTTCTCTCAGCTGCATATGAGCAGTTCTGTGAGCTCAGTGCTTCTCCCAGCTGAATATGAGCTGTTCTGTGAGCTCAGTGCTTCTCGCAGCTGAATATGAGCTCTTCTGTGACCTCAGTGCTTCTCCCAGCTGAATATGAGCCAGGAAACGACTCCGCAGATCCAGTTTCTCTTTGTGGCCCTGCAGAAAGGGCCCTTTGTGTTTCTGAGGCCTGTGCTGCGCCCGATTGGCTGTTCCAGTGCAGCGGCGTTGTTAATGTGAGCGGACTTTGGGGCCCCCGCTTCGCCCCAAAATTATGAGGATGCTGATGATTGGGACCTGCTTGTGCTGAGACACTGAGAGCTAATCAGCATTGCTCTCTTTGTCCTCCACTAATGCGGCCCCTCTCTCTATCCCCCTCCCTTTCTCTTCCTTTCATTTTCTCCCTCTCATCGTCTTTCTCTCCTTCTCTCCCTCTCTTCTCTTTCTCTCTCTCTTCCTCTCCTTCTCCCTCTCTCTCTCCCTCTCTCCTTCCCTCTCTCCTTCTCCTTCTCTCTCTCCCTCTCTTCTCTCTCTCTCTCTCCCTCTCTCTTCCCCTCCTTCTCTCTCTCCTTTCTCTCCCTTCCATGGAAAAGGGAGTGTCACATCTGAAACTCCCCTCTGCCCTTGGATGTGCTGTTTAACTGTGTGGTTTCAGCGGGGGGGCGGGGGGGGGGTGTAATTGGGGGTGAGCTGCTTTAATTGGCCGCTTGCAGCGAGCGGTGTAATTTGGGGGTTGCTCCAGGAGGCTGTTTATGTTCTGTTTGGGCCGCGCCCCCGCCCTGAGCACTGACTCAGTGACTGAGCGATGGAGGCGACGTGCCCCCCCCCCCCACGCCACCCTCCCCCCATCCCCACTTGCGGCCGGCTCCACCCCAGATTTAACCAGGGTGCGCAGTTCAGCTCACCGTTCCCCGAAATGAAGGGCCTCCTCGGGCCTGCCTCAGGTTAGGGGTCTGAAACTGCGAGGTTTCTGCTTTGGCGAGCGCTTGCTTTCATAACCTCAGGTTGTACCTTTTTATGCTCTTTTTATGTGATTTTTCTTCTCTCTTCATGCATGGGAGAAAGTTGGCACTTCCTCCTGGAAAGTATGTACTTTCGCCAGGAGGGTCAGTACCCAGCAGCCCCAGTTCTGTGCAGTTTTTTTTTCCTGTGCTCTCACCTGCAGCTCCCCCCCCCCTGCCTCTGCTTCCCCCCCCTCCCTGTGAGCTCCACTATCAGGTTCATTTCCCTTCCTTTGCTGACTTCAGACTGTAGTGTGTAATGTGGGAAATTGCTGGGGTCTCTCACTGGATCAAAATCAAATCGGCATGTCTGGTGCTGAACAAGTTCTTTGTTCACTTCGCTGGAATAATTTTATTTACAGTCAGAGCTGCGGGTTTCAGAAGGCTTTTAGGAGCAGAAAAAAGATTCATTGTCCGAACGCGACCTGCGGGTCTCATCCCAGCTGCACCGCGTCTGAGCTTCGGCCTCAGCCAGCCTGCAGGTTTGCTTTAGCGATCGATGGAGGTGATTAAGAAGGCATTCCGTCCGCTGCTTCGGAAAACACGGTTGTGGGCCACGTTGCCACGCAACCCGCAGATCAGAAGCAGAGCGGCTGCAGGGCGTGTGGGCCGTCTCCCAGCTGCTGCCTGCGCTGGTCATGTGGGAGAGACGTGACGCTGCTGATCTATCGCTGCTCTCAGTCTGTAGAACAATTGACTCCTGCCGCTGATCTATCGCTGCTCTCAGTCTGCAGATCAAAGACTCCTGCCGCTGATCTATCGCTGCTCTCAGTCTATAGAAAAATGGCGTTTTCGCATTTTTCGTTTTTGAAAAATGTTTTAGCGGCTAACAGAGGAAGTCATGTGGTTCTTTAACAGTCATGATTTCCTATTAATCTAAATGAAAAAGTTTTTAGTATTTTTCACTGTTTGGACTAAAGTGTATTTTACCACCTTTCCACTGAAATTCATTTTTTCATCATAAATGCCGGAATTCCGTGCTGTTTGCCTGTGTGACGCAGCGGGTGCACAAGACTATCTTTGACTCCGCCGACACGCTCTTCGAGGATTGGGGGTCGATTGGGACGTGGCAGGTATGCATTTTTGCGTAGGTTGGCCCAATATGGCAGCGCGTCTGGTCTGGGAGGGTTCGGTGATGTAAATCAATACCAGGCTGAGTGTAAATTTAAAGGCCTCGGATGTCTCCTTCCTGCTGCTCTTTCGTCTTGTATTGGACCCGGTTTTTTTGTTGTTGCATAAAATGTGTCGTGTCTACATGGGTGTTTTGGGAAATGAGAGGAGTGTTGAAACCGTATCAAAGGATAGAGCGTCCCGCACATTGTTTAGACTCTCCAGATACTCAGCTCCCGTGTTTTCCCCCATCCTCTCTGATTCTGAAAAACAGGAGGTTCTGATTCTGAACTAGAGGAGGTTCTGATTCCTAAATAGAGGAGGTTCTGGTGCTGTATTTCTGTACAAGATGCCATTTCCACGGTGTTTGTATTTGGCCACAGCCATTGATGAACTTCAGAAGGTGCAGTAATTTGGACTGTTTTTGGTCCTGCTGTAGGACCGGCAGAACTTTCGGTGTTCAGAGCACAGAGCTGGATATCTGCCGTGTCTATAGAGTCTTTGCCCGTTCTGTCAGGAATGCTGTGGACGGTGTTCCGGGGAAGCTCCTTGGGGTGCTCCCCCCCACAATGGGAGCATTAATTCGGGGTAGTGTTCCACGGGGAAGTGAACCCCAGGCCGTGGGGCTGTCCCCTCTGTACTCCGCTAACCGCTGCTTTACGGCTCTCCTGCGACGCGGCCTTCTGACCGTGGAGTTCACTTCCAGATCTGAGCCCTTCCAGGAGACCAGCGCTGACCCTGACCTGCGGCATATCACACACACACACGTATGCACACACACATACACACGTGTACGCACGTACGCACACACACACACCCACGCACACACATACACACACACACACACACACAAATACACACACACACACCCACGCACACACATATCCGCACATTCACACATACAGCATACACACGTGCACACACACACACACAGCATACACACACACACACACACACACACGCACAAACACACGCACGGGCCCTCAGAAGTCAGCCCAATTTCAACCCATTTAAGATCAAAACACCATCGTGTGTGAGTGTGTGTGTTTGTATGTGTGTGTGTTAGCATTAGCATCTACCTCTGTTACTGTGCTTGCCTGTGCTATAAATGTACATACAGTACATACGTATATTGCAGCACCATACATATATCTGCCCCACACTCAGGAGCAAAACAGGAAAGTGTGTGTGTGTGTGTGTGTGTGTGTGTGTGCGTGTGTGTGTGTGTGTGTGCGTGTGTGAGAGTATGTGTGTGTGTTTGTTTTAAGGGTTGGGGGCACTCCAGCGGTATAAATCATATGATTGGGGGGGGGGGGGGGGGTCAGGCCTATCCTGTGCAGCTGAGAGCCCCCAGCTGGTTAGCATTAAAGGGGTGGGTGTGGGGGGGGGGGGGGGGGGGGGGGGGGTGGGGGGGTTTGGGGGTGCCCTGGATTTCACACCCAGTCTCCCAGACCTCACGCCCTGCCAAAAAACTCAGCCACCGCTTCAAACGGGGGGCGAAATTCCACAGGTGTTTGTGTTACGCGAAGTATCCCCCCGATGGGGCGATAAGGAAAGA
>CM077299.1:40117245-40177245 GCA_039654925.1 Anguilla pacifica
AAGGAGAGAGCTAGAAAGGGGGGAAGGAGAGAGGGAGGGAAAGCAGGAATAATGGCGAAATGGTGAGAATAATGCTATCCATCAGGCATTTTCATAACTATGACAGTGGCAGTGTGCACTTAGCTATCCGTCCTCAGAGAGAAATGCAATGACAGTTCTCACCCTCTCCTAATGGACCAAACTCGCTGTGCCCCCACCGCTCCCCCCTTACCCAACGCTCACCTGCCGAATATCTGCAGCTTCCCCTCATCTCCATCTCCTCCCTTCTGCCTTCTGAGTTTCCACATCACTCATCTGTTTTTTCACGGTCTTTCTCTCTCTCCTCTCTCCCTTCTCTCCATAACCACAAAAAGATTCCCCCCCCCCTTAGCCAAGCTACGTTACCCAGCCTTGACGTACAGGTATATGCCATTCACTTACATTATAATCGTATTTCACATTCACATTAAATGGCATTCACGCGTATACCATTCCTTTCTATATCATTCCTTATAATAATCATTGTTTGTGCAATATGCTTATATACACACTGTATTGTGACCAGTTTTCATTTACACTTCTCTATTTCTCAGACCCTCTCTCATCATCAGGCACTGTCCTTATTTCACGTAAATATATGGATGTGTGTGTAAGGGAGTTTCATAATTAACCCCTCTGCTCTGATAGAAGTGATTCATTTTGCCTCCTCTCTCCCCTCCCCTCTCTTCTCCTCTGTCCTCCCCTCTCATCTCTCCTCTCTTCTCCCTTCACCACTTCATTCTTCTCCTCTCCTGTCTCATCACTTCCTCCTCTTTTTTCTCCTTTCCTCTCCTCTCCGCTCTCCCCCCTCTTCTTTCCTCCCCTCTTCACTACTCCCCTCCTCACCCCTCCTCTCCCATCCTTTCTCCCCTCCTCTCCTCTCCCTTCCTCTCATCTCCTCTCTTCTCCTCCCCTCTCCTCCTCTCTTCACCTCTCCTCTCTTCACACCTCCTCTCCCCTGCGTCTCCCCTGCAGGAGGTCCCTCCGTCGCTCGCCCCTCCTCAGGGCTTTTTAAAACGCCTCTCTCTCTCTCTCTCTCTCTCTCTCTCTCTCTCTCTCTCTCTCTCTCTCTCTCTCTCTCTCTCCCCCCCTCTCTCCCCCAGGCGGCAGGACATCCCGCCACCAGCGCGGCGGCGGTGTCACAACCTCCCAAATATCACCCCCGCGGCGAGCGCTAACGCTTCCCTGTCAGGCGCGGCCTTCCCGCTGCGTTAAATACTCTCGCTCCCCTCGCGTTCTCCTCACGTAGCCCGTCTCTGCAGGACAGGAGGAGGAGCAGGATCGATACGGCCCCAATTACCGTTGATGGTTTGAAGAGCCGTGCGAGGTTTTGCGGCTCCTCATTAGGAGCTAATGGATTTTTTTTTTGTTTGTTTCCCCCCAAACTTAATTTGAAAAAAAATATTTCTGTGCCTGTGTGTGTGTGTGTGTGTGGGGGGGGGGGGGGGAGAGAGGGAACACTGCTCCACACAGTGCAGGCTGTCTTTGCTTTTTCAGTTAAAAAACTGCCACTTCTGCCTGTCTCTCTGCCTCTCTCTCTCTCTCTCCGGTGACGGGGAGGGTCTCTGCTTTGCCTGTCAGTCATTACCGTGACGACGTGGCTTCGGGCTGCTCGGCGGGCGGGTTGAGAGATTAATGAAACATGGCGGGGCTGCCGTTTCGCCGGCGGCTGCCGTGGAATTCGAACGGCGAGGGAGTGCCGCACGTCGTTCAGTCGCGCGCCAGCCGGTTCAAATGCCGCGGCTCCTCCTGCGACTTTTCAAAGTGTTGTCATGGTGACGTCTAACGCTACGGCGTATAATTGGCGCTTAACACGCGGGATAATATGTGTATCTTGGAATTTGTTGGCAGTTTCACTGCACGGTGTTTCGTTAGTTTAACTGGAATTCATTCTTTTGATGCTGTGATTAAGTGAAGTGCCTTTTGCGGAAATGGCGCTAATGGGGAAAATGGCCGCTGTGATTTGACTCCTTTCTTTAGCGCCCCACTGATCGGCTGATCTGCAGCAGTCTGCAGTGCGCTCTCTCTCTCTCCTTTGGAAGAAACAAACCGTGAGTCCCAAAAACACAGCCCTGCCATTAGTAACACCCCCCCTATCACCGAGCACTCGGGCCAAATGGTGACTCAATAAATAAATATATATCAACCCGTCAAATCCCCCCCTAATATAGACATAAATCTAGCCGCTGCGGTCTGGAGAAAGATGGAATTGTGGGTAGATGTGCTTATCCGCTGGATTTTTTCTGCGGTAGTAATTGCAGTTGAGTTTGAGATATTTAAGCTTTGTTTTCTTACGCCGCTTTATATAAACCCCTCTTCCTGTTTGTCCTGCAGACTTGGTAGCGCGCGCGATGGCTTCTCGGTCGTCTCTGGCACCGAAGCCTCCTCCGTGTGGCAGAGCGCTTCCCGCACGTCCGTCGTTATCGTGTCTGTAGGCCTGTCTACGCTGACCAACAGCTTGTATGGATTTTAGGCCTTTGTTAGCGCAACAATGACTGGAGAGAAAAAAAATGCATTTTCTGTTTTCATTCTTGCAGGGATAGACTAATCAAACAAACCCCAAATCAACACAAAGTTATAGTAGGAACGTGCGGCTTTCTGGCAGTGCGCAAGTTATTTACGCTGCTGTAAGACTCAGTAACTCCTGGGTTAAACAAGTTGCCTGTTTTGATTAATGGCATTAGAGATCACAACCTTTGGGGTCACTGTGAGATCTGAGACTGGACGTACACATTCCTCCATTTTTACTGGGATTCATTCTGCTCAAATCGAGCAGGTTATTTTAATTACGTTTTAGTTTTAAAATGTTTGAGGAATTACATATTTTGTGCCACTCCTTTGGAGCAGAGCTAATTTTAGAGAAATGATAAATGTAGACGAATTCCAATTGGCTGCATATATCGTAAATAATTAGAATGAATGAGCTTTTTAAAGTGACCTGTCCTTTTTCCTGTGTACTACATCATTACCGTGTCATGACCCAGCGATTGTTCTCAGACAAACTTGGCTTTTGGTCTTGACCCACGCTTTGTGTGCTCAGAGTTCTGTGCTAATGAGATTTCTGCCAAGACAAGCATCTGAACGCCCACACTAGGCAACGCTGACATCTGGAAGCACCGCCCACCAACTGACTGACCCCTGGTCTCCTTGACGACTGTGGCCACGTTGAGGCGCCTGTGATGAGTGGGCATGGGTGTGGGGGCTGGGGCGGGGATGGGGGCGGAGCTCGGTTTCCACACACGTTCCCCTGGCATGGTGCCACGCCCATTTCTGTGCTGTGACTCCACCACCCCCCCTCCCCAGGCACCACCCCCCACCCCTCCACCAAACTTTACACTAACATTACAGATTCAGTATATAGCACTATACCAGCACCATGGTGGAGATTAATCAGTGAAGGAGATCATCGAGGAACATGTATGCCAGACATTATTGATGTCATTACCATGTTACTGTTATCATTGATCATAAGCCTGAAGCCTTCTCAGAAAAGCAGGGTGAGTTTGAGCTGAACACTGTGGTAAAGCAGGGTGTGTTTGAGCTGAACACTGTGTTAAGTTACTTTTGTCAATGCCTTTCTTTCCCTTGGCTCTACTGTGTTTTTTTTGTGTGCTTTGGGCTCTCTGGTCCCCATTCCTGCTTCTAGCCACAGAGACGGAAAACAGAACTACATGTTCTCATCTTCCCGCACGACGCAGTAAAGTGTCTTTAAAACCCCCTTTTTTAAAGAAAAAAAAACATTTATTATTCTTTCTATTTCAGGGCTCTGCCAGAGACCTCAGACAGTGAAATCTTTGGCCTTTTCTCTGGAAAGTATATGTTCATAATAATAGTGTGCACTAAAATAAGAACTGAGCATATTGACACAAAGGAGAGGGAAATGGGGGATGTTATACACAGCAGTGCTGAGGGGCTGAGGCCTGGGCCTGTGCAGCCGGTGCACAGGCAGTTTTTACCTGTGCTTTGTGAGCAAAGGACCGCACCATCAAATGAATGCAAAAGGAAAGTTTACTGAGCAGGCCCCCACAATTTAAAGCAATAAATAGTAGTTTGGGTGATGAGTCTGCGGTGTGCTGACCAGAGGAGGATGGGTTCCCCTCTTTGGTTCCTTCTGAGTTTTCTTCCTATCTGTTATCAGGGAGTTTTGCCTTGCCACTGTTGCCTTAGGCTTGCTCCTGTTGGGGTTTAGGCCAGGGTTGTCTGTGAAGCGTATTGTGGCGATTGTTTATGAAGTGTGCTGTATAAATAAATTTTTATTTGATTTGATTTTGATTGGGGAAGACTTTGGCCGAATGACTCACCAGAGCTCTCAGACTGAGTGAACCCCCCCCCCCCCCCCCCCCCCCCCCTCTGGACCCTGTAGTAGAAAGAGAGGGGGAGAGAGAGACAGAGAAAAACAGAGATACAGAGAGAGAGAGAGGGGCGAGAGGGTGGGGCACTTAAAACAAGAGAACGAACCGGTGCAGTGGGCAGGAAGCGTTCTTTTTGGGTATAAGCGGAAAGGGGTTGTTTGAGGCGCGGTCCCTCTCCTGAACCTCAGCTATTCCAGCTCCATCTGTGGCATGTGGCGTACCTTTTCTATTTTAGCTGGTTGCTTTCCATCAAAGTTGTAATTCCCTCCATTAGCACACACGCTAGCAGTAAGTTTATACGGTACACTTACTAACGCTGGCAAACATCCACAAGCCCTGTCGTAGTTGTGAAGTTACATTTTGGAAGGAATTCTCACTGATCATAAACTGTGATGTGTGAAGTAGTTGTTTTCAAAGATTTTAGATTTTAACTGAAATAATAAAAATATTTATTTATTTTTTGTGCTTTGTAGCCTTGCTTCTGCTATGTAAATGGCTCTGGATTAGAGTATCTACCAGGTGCTAGAAATGCAATGCACTGGAATTGGGCTGAGCCGTTTGCCACGGTGTACATTCCCACGTTTACAGGACATCTCTGGTACCACTGGTAGCCTGAGAGGTTGCAGGTTTGATTCCCAGGTAGGTGAGTGCTGTACCCTGAGGAAGGTACCGAACCTGAACTTGCTTGAGCGAGTATCCAGTTGTATAACTGTACTTTGGGTTAAAAAAAATAAACAGGACATTAAAGCGTGTGAGCTGCTCGATGGCTAAATGTTAAATGTACATGTCCACCCCTAAGATTTAGCAGCTCGATGGCTAAATGTAAACCGTTCATGTCCACCCCTAAGATTTAGCCGCTCGATGGCTAAATGTAAACCGTTCATGTCCACCCCACGGCACCGCCAGTCACCCGGATACGGTCGCGGCCCATTCGCCGCGGAAACCGCGCACGCTACTTTTGAACTGAAGCCCGTCGCCCATGGCAACCTCACATAGCATCATAAGCGGCTGTTATTCTACCCTGCGTGTGACACGAGTCGAACAAACGTCTTTTTGTCTGCGCCTCAAAGTCGAACAAACGTCTTTTTGTCTGCGCCTCAAACACTGTCCGCATTCTCCACAGCGAGGGCGCATGCCGGGGGGTGTCGGGGGTGGGGGGGGGTGGGCGTGAGGGGGGGGGGGATACTGTGTCCCGAGAGAATCTGAAACGCTACACTTCTGACTCGATCAACTGCGAAGGACAAAAAAAAAAGAGACAAAACCAGGGGATATCCTGTACATGATGCTCTGACATACAAAGAGCAAGTCGTATTTCCTGAACAGCTACTTTGGGAATGCCAGTGCAAAGTAGCCTTTTGGCTCATTCCTGTGAAACGTGTCACATAGTTGTCATGAATGTTTTTTTTTTTGTCTCTGATGATAAATAAGTAATATTAATACACTTATTTCCAGGCTTTGGGGGTGATTCTGTAATCCCAAAGAGTTCGAAAAAAATATTTTGATGGGCTTCGCTTCAGATTGATTGCGTTGAATGTTCCTGGCGGGGAACGTGGATCGTTTGAAGTCTGGAGCTGGATAGCACTTGACTTGATCACCTGCCGTGATTGTTATTACTCAATTGCCTGATTGGGCACATTAGACTTCTCACCTCAATTAATACGGTAATTCCGGGAGGTGTCGTTCAGACAGGAAGGGTCTGCCTCGTACCCGCGATTCCGCCAGTTTCATGTCCTGTGCTTAATGTGTTCCATTACTGATTACAACGTTCTGTAGCGAGGGCCCCCCCCCCCCCCCCCCCGTGCGTTCAGCTCGGATTTAAATACATCACGCTGCCTTCATTTGGCCCATGCTCTTACCCAGGGCCCCACTTAACAGCGTAAGAGAACATAAGTGCATTTACCTGATTTATATATGAGCCAGATCCGGGTGATGTCATCCCCAAGACCGGCCTAGTGTAGACGCGACATCACTAATACAAGCTAAGTTAATGCAACAAATGCCACTGTGCAGTTAAGAAATGCCAATGCAGTATGTACTTAAGAGTAATGTCACTGACCGCTCATACAAGACATATTGAGTGATACATTTTTAATAAAAAGTAATCTATTCCTTAGCATATTCTAAGATATTTCTTTCAAGAGATAAATGGGCTTTTGGCTTTTACTTTAAACTGCCCACTTGGAGCATGACAGCTATTGGCTGCACTGGTAATCAGGGGGGGGAAGTGCGCAGATTTCTGCATGGGTTGTCTTGTGTTTATAACTGTTTAAGGCACAGCATCTGTGCTCTGAGAAGAGCGATTTCATATTGCCGAGCACGTGGGCCTCCCTACAGCTTTGGGCTTTCAGGCTCCGGGTCCAGCGGTTAGCCCACCAGCGGGATTCCAGCGCAGGTCAGCAGGCCTCCCACACGGGTTCTGCCTCGCTAAAACCCCCCCCCCCAACCCCCCCGCTAACCCCCCCCCCCGCCGTGCGCCCGCCGGCCAATTATAAAATGACAAGAGCGTGAGACCGATGCCAGAGGAGGGGTGTGGGCGTCGATCTATCCTCGCGCTGAAGAGAAGTAATGACGGCTGGGTTTGTGGAGCTGATCGTAGAGCGTTGGGGGGGGGGGGGGGTGAGGTTGAGGGGGGAGTGAGACGGAGAGAGGGAGTACTGCTTACCGATCCCATTCTGATCCGAACGACGACACAAACTAGCGCTTTACCTCCGGCGCGGTTCTGAGGCCTCGTGCGATCCGTGAACCGCGATGAAGGGGCTCACAGCAGAAAATCAATGTCCTCTATAGATACGTCACCCCCCCCCCAGCCCCCCAGCACAGTTTTCCCAAGGCTTTCATAGCATCTTTTAATAAAATGGCGTAACCGTCGTCAGATGCGTAAAGTTGCGTCACCACTCCACCAGGCTGCGGGGAAGGTGTCTCTACCGCGCGCGCTAATTGACCGGTTTTCACAGTCACTGGCGGTCTCATAATTTCTCTCTCGGGCCGGATGTGATTAGCTAAATGGATCTGAGCGCGTCGCCTCTCGGAACTCTGCCTCCGAGATCTGAAAACGGAATACTCTAAATGGAATTCCGTCAATTAAGAACGCTGAATATAGGTGTGAGCGCTTCAGAGCGTCACACCGTTTGTTTCGTGAAGTGTGTAGTCACGCGATGGCAGTCAGCCAATTAATTAGAGGATAAGAAACATTGTTATTGCACTGGCTTACTGGACACACTTGGTGCAGCTGTTTAAAAACGTGTTTATTGATAACTGAATTACTGGTGAAATAAATAAATAATGCGAGAATCTGCAGATCAATAAGAGTTATTACTAGTAGATCCTTTGTTGCGCATACTCAGCCTTTTTGGATTATTAATTTCTGAAGGAGGATGATGGAATGTAGATGTTTAAAGCGTGTGTGTACGTACGATATGTATTGTAGATCAAATCAATTACATGTTATTTGTGTAGCGCTTTTTAGAGAAAAGTGTTGCAAAGATGCTTTACAGAGTGGCAGAAAAGAGCAAAAAACAAGCAAGCACATGAGTTAAAAAAAAAAAAAAAAAACTCTCAGTGGGGAGGAAAAACCCTCAAACGGAGGTGAGAGAACACTCCCCGATGGGAAGAAAGCTTGGTAGGAACCCAGCTACAGAAAGGGAGCCTATCCTCCGCTGGCCAGCCTGGTATAAAGTGGCGGAAGAATGAATGTAACAGAAATGTACTGTGATAAAATGCATCAAACGGATTACAGTTGAGATAAACGAACTGGAGTAGTAGATTGTCCAGATTGTATAGTTCAGTATAGTGGAGTTTAGCCGGGCTAGGTTATTGGCCTATATCTGGCGCTCCAGGCTGCATCAAGGCATGGGCATGAAGCAGGGGAGGAACAGGGCTATGGCAGTCCATGACCATGGAGCGAGTGACAGGGTGAACTCAGGGCGAGGAAACAGGGCTGGAGCAGTCTGTTCCCAGCCTGGGAAAAAGAAACAGAAAAGACACGGTTAGGCACTATAAAGATTGTCAACACGCTGAGTAAATGTAGTCTTTGTGTCAAAATACCTAGAATAAACACTTGGATAGAAGCTCCATCCAGCTACTACACAATCCACGGCCACCCGTGTATAACCTATGATGGCTAAGACAGCCACTACCGAGAGCCCTCCCACTGGAGCCCCAGCTGGATTTAAATTTATGTTCTAGCCTTGCAGGGCTAACTCAGATCATACATTCATGGACTAGGCTGAAGTGCCTTCCCCCACACTCTGCCACAGCCCCCCTCTGTGCCACAGCCCAGACCAATGCCCTGGGCCAGGCTGATAAGCAAACATCTGGTCCTGCTGGCTTGAGGGGGGCAGTACTACTAGTATGCACCGACCCACTCAGCAGTCCGGACATTTAACTTCATAAACTCCATGAGTGTACTTGACCATTTGTCAGGATATAGGACTACATGAATGGCAAACTATAGGACTGACTAAAGAGGTAAGCTTTGAGTCTACACATAAAGACAGAAATTGTGTCTGAAGGCTGAACATGCATAGGGAGATTGTTCCATAAGACAGGAGGTCTGTCGGTATGTGTAAAATGCTGTTTGTTTATTGTGCTGATAGGGTGTGTGTGAGATGCTGTGTGTATATAAAGTGCTGTGTGTTTATAGTGTTGGTACGGTGTGTGCACGATGCTGTGTCTTTATAGTGTTGATAAGGTGTATATGAGGTGCTGTGTGTTTATAGCGTTGATATGGTGTATCTTTTCTTGCAGGTGCTGTGTGTTTATACAGTGTTTATACAGTGCTGATTGGGTGTGTGTTTAGACAGTGCTGATTGGGTGTGTGTTTATACAGTGCTGATTGGGTGTGTTTATACAGTGCTGATAGGGTGTGTGTTTATACAGTGCTGATAGGGTGTGTGTTTATACAGTGCTGATTGGTGTGTTGTATTGCAGGTGCTGTGTGTTTATACAGTGCTGATAGGGTGTGTGTTTATACAGTGCTGATTGGGTGTGTGTTTATACAGTGCTGATTGGGTGTGTGTTTCTACAGTGCTGATTGGGTGTGTTTATACAGTGCTGATTGGGTGTGTGTTTATACAGTGCTGATTGGGTGTGTTTATACAGTGCTGATTTGGTGTGTGTTTATACAGTGCTGATTGTGCTGATTGGGTGTGTGTTTATACAGTGCTGATTGGGTGTGTTTATACAGTGCTGATTTGGTGTGTGTTTATACAGTGCTGATTGTGCTGATTGGGTGTGTGTTTATACAGTGCTGATTGGGTGTGTTTATACAGTGCTGATTGGGTGTGTGTTTATACAGTGCTGATAGGGTGTGTGTTTATACAGTGCTGATTGGGTGTGTGTTTATACAGTGCTGATAGGGTGTGTTTTTACAGTGCTGATTGGGTGTGTGTTTATGCAGTGCTGATTGAGTGTGTTGTATTGCAGGTGCTGTGTGTTTATACAGTGCTGATAGGGTGTGTGTTTATACAGTGCTGATTGGGTGTGTGTTTATACAGTGCTGATAGGGTGTGTGTTTGTACAGTGCTGATTGGGTGTGTGTTGTATTGCAGGTGCTGTGTGTTTATACAGTGCTGATAGGGTGTGTGTTTATACAGTGCTGATTGGGTGTGTGTTTATACAGTGCTGATAGGGTGCGTGTTTATACAGTGCTGATAGGGTGTGTATTTATACAGTGCTGATAGGGTGTGTGTTTATACAGTGCTGATAGGGTGTGTGTTTATACAGTGCTGATAGGGTGTGTGTTTATACAGTGCTGATTGGGTGTGTTTATACAGTGCTGATAGGGTGTGTGTTTGTACAGTGCTGATTGGGTGTGTGTTGTATTGCAGGTGCTGTGTGTTTATACAGTGCTGATTGGGTGTGTGTTGTATTGCAGGTGCTGTGTGTTTATACAGTGCTGATAGGGTGTGTGTTTGTACAGTGCTGATTGGGTGTGTGTTGTATTGCAGGTGCTGTGTGTTTATACAGTGCTGATTGGGTGTGTGTTGTATTGCAGGTGCTGTGTGTTTATACAGTGCTGATTGGGTGTGTGTTTGTACAGTGCTGATTGGGTGTGTTTATACAGTGCTGATTGGGTGTGTGTTTATACAGTGCTGATTGGGTGTGTGTTGTATTGCGGGTGCTGTGTGTTTATACAGTGCTGATTGGGTGTGTGTTGTATTGCAGGTGCTGTGTGTTTATACAGTGCTGATTGGGTGTGTGTTGTATTGCAGGTGCTGTGTGTTTATACAGTGCTGATTGGGTGTGTGTTGTATTGCAGGTGCTGTGTGTTTATACAGTGCTGATAGGGTGTGTGTTTGTACAGTGCTGATTGGGTGTGTTTATACAGTGCTGATTGGGTGTGTGTTGTATTGCAGGTGCTATGGTAAAGCTGTGTGAATGCAGAGAGAATGGCGACGCCGCAGAACAGCAGACATAACTCTGCTTCATCCTCCCCTCAGAGGTAAGGAGAAACACCCTCCATTTTGTTTTGTTTTTTTGTTTTTTTTTACCCCTGCCCTCCCCGAAGGTTACGTTCCTCAGCCATCGCAATGCATGCTGGGTGGCATAGTGTGTTCCTGAAAGATGATTGATTGGACAGCTGGAATCCACTGCTGGCCTTTATGACTTTGACTTGCTGTCATGATTCATCGGGCTGATAACCTTATAGCACTATGACCTTGATGTGAGGTACATCGTCCACCAAACTCCTGTGTATATTTTAATAAGCCAGTGGTCAGGTTTGTCATCCAGTGGCTCCCAGCTACTGGTGGTGATTAAAGTAAACTCCAGTGCTCCACAGCAGCATAGCGCTAGCTAAACCGTGGTAGGCCAGATTGCAGGACACCATGAAACATAACCTCCCTTTCCAGACACTGTAAGGAGTTTGTTGGCTCAAGGCTAGCTTAGTAAAAATGGTAATAACAGTGATCAGTGCTGACTGCCGTCCTTGAATATTTGGGAGGTAATTTGGCTGAGGTTTGATGATTTGGGTAGCAGTTAGGCTAAACTGTATGAGGCCCCCAATTTTTTCTTTAACCTTGAGCTGCATGCAAGTTTTATGATATAGTTTATATACATATAGAATCTGCATGTAAACAGAAATTAATCAGAAAGTGCATTTGTTTTTCCCAAGATCCCAAGATGTACACAGAACTTCCTCTCTGTGTGCGAGCGTGCACTACATACTGTAATATCCATCTCTGTGGGAATGTGCTGTGTGATGTTTTCACTGTAATGAGTCAAATTATCACTGTTTAGCATCGCTGTGAGCACCTGTAAAATCGACAGCATGCTGTGTTACTGTTCGGTAGTCCTGCCACTGCAAACTACTAAAAATAAACTTAAACACGGAGACAGAGAGAGCCAAGAGGCGAAGGCATTCCATCTGTTAGGCACCTTTTGCACATTTCTGGACAGGATTTATTTCAGGCTACGGTCTCTTCTCCCATTTAATGCATATTTTTATGTTGAAGTATTTTGCTTGGCAGATCGACCGCAACTCTCCTCTGCCCCCTGATTCTGGGAACCACTCTGTGTGTGTTCGCTACAGTGCAGCTATCCTGGGTCAGGTGAACAATAATAGAAATGTACTAAAGTTACTGTCCTTCAATAGGCTGAAATGTCCTGTGCTGTATGTGTAATATTAGCCTTCGCTAGGCTGAAATGGTCTGTATGTGTAATATTAGCCTTCGCTAGGCTGAAATGGTCTGTATGTGTGATATTAGCCTTCCCTAGGCTGAAATGGTCTGTATGTGTCATATTAGCCTTCTATAGACTGAAACGCTCTGTAAGTGTAATATTAGCGTCAATGGTCTGAAATGATCTGTATGTGCAATATTAGCCTTATTGGGCCTCCAACCTTTCAGTTCTCCAACCTGTGGAGGACAGAAGAGACAGAAGGACAGAGGTGGAGAGTGGGGGATAGGTTGATGGTGGGGAGGGTAGGAGAGGGGGATAGGGTAGGATAGTGGGTGGGGGAGTGGGGGAAAGGTTAATGGTGGGGAAGGTAGGAGGGGGGGATAGGGTAGGATAGAGGGTGGGGGAATGGGGGAAAGGTTGATGGTGGGGAGGGTAGGAGAGGGGGATAGTGTAGGATAGAGGGTGGGGGAGTGGGGGAAAGGTTGAAGGTGGGGAGGATAGGAGAGGGGAGGTGGCCACTGTTCCCCCAATGGCAGACCTGCAAGCCCTCATGGAAGATTCTGGAAACATGTGGATGACAGATGTGTGTCATCGATCTGAGCCTCACCGTGTGAGATGTGAGGTATGGCACTGTTCTCTGTGGCTGGAATGTGGTGTGCGTCTCTGTGTGAGAGAGACTGAGGGGGAGCTGAACTGTCCTTCTCCATGGCCTGTATTAAAGGATCTGTATTAAAGGGGAGGTTTTCCATGGTCTGTATTAAAGGGTCTGTATTAAAGGGGAGGTGTTCCATGGCCTGTATTAAAGGGGAGGTTTTCCGTGGTCTGTATTAAAGGGGAGGTTTTGCATGGTCTGTATTAAAGGGTCTGTATTAAAGGGGAGGTGTTCCATGGCCTGTATTAAAGGGGAGGTGTTCCATGGCCTGTATTAAAGGGGAGGTTTTCTGTGGTCTGTATTAAAGGGGAGCTTTTCATAGTCTGTATTAAATGGGATGTTTTCCATGGTCTGTATAAAGGGGAGGTGTTCCATGGCCTGTATTAAAGGGGAGGTTTTCCATGGTCTGTATTAAAGGGGAGGTTTTGCGTGGTCTGTATTAAAGGGGAGGTTTTCCATGGTCTGTATTAAAGGAGAGATGTCCCTCCATGTCCAATTCAAACAGGAGCTGCAAACAAAGGGTACATTAGTCAGTGTAAGGCCAGCTTGCTTGGGAATGCTTGAAATAAGCAAGATTTAACTTGTGGGCAAAATGACCATTTTAAAATTAATTTGTTTCCAGCTTATTGTGTAATTTGACATATACAAAGCATATTTATGGTAAAATATTTCTGCGTGCATGCACGTTTCAGCATATTCTTTAGCCACTGTTAAACAGTAGCTACACTGTCTGGGTCTCTGTGGCACAAAAAGGCTTATTCACGTCTGCCCTTTATGAGCATATTGCAGTCACTTTAACAGTGCTGTCAGTCCACGTCACAGTTAGACATCCCTGGGCTTGCTGTGTGGGTGTCTGTGTGCGTAAATGCATCCAATTGTGTGTGCATGTGCTTGTGTGTGTGTGTGTGTGTGTGTGTGTGTGAGAGAGAGAGACTTCACCAGTAAGTAAGCTTTTGAGTAGGGAGGGGGCAGCATTTGAGTAGGCGAGGGGCAGGAGTTTGAGTAAGGACTGGTCCACGTGTAAGCAGGGAGTGGCTGGTGATCGAGTAGGGAGGGGTCTGCATTTAAGCAGGGGAGGGGCTGGTGATTGAGTTGGGAGGGGTCTGCATTTAAGCAGGGGAGGGGCTGGTGATTGAGTTGGGAGGGGTCTGCATTTAAGCAGGGAGGGGCTGGTGTTTGAGTTGGGAGGGGCTGGTGATTGAGTTGGGAGGGGTCTGCATTTAAGCAGGGAGGGGCTGGTGTTTGAGTTGGGAGGGGCTGGTGATCGAGTTGGGAGAGATCAACGTTTAAGCAGGGAGGGGCCAGAGCAGCTCGTCAGACTGATACCTAATTTACTTTCAGAGTGGAGGAGGTGGACTCATTAGAAAGGACTGCGAAAATTCCCCAAAGTGTCCGTTGTGTTTCCAGAGCCTGGAGGCCACCATAAAAGCCACTGGCCCCCATCGATTGGCTGCCGTTTGAGTGACACGCCACTCCACACAGAGATCAGCAGTGGAATGTAAAATATGATATTTACTGAGCCTCGTTGCTGAGATTGGACACACTCGGGTCTAGAAATCAATTTTTGTTGCATTGGTTTCCGTATCGTATGTGTTCGTTTGTGGTAAATGAAACGGACACGCTAGCCTTAAACAGGTTACTGCCTGTCTGCCTGTTCCCACAGACTGTGTAGTCGTTTAGAATTAAATGGATTTAATATTGTGCATTTCGCATAGAGTTCCGGACAGTAATACACTTACATATGCTTCCAAGCAGGGGCCTGTCGTTGGCCATATGTGAGGGCTGATTTCAGATGTAGGGTGAGCTTTTCCCTCCCTGCTAAATTGGCTTTTTTGTCTGCCTGGTGGGACTTCAGAGTTCTGGGAAATAAAGAGAAGAGGCTCTGTTTTTGGGAGCCCCTCTGAACCCCTCTAACTTTGTAGACCAAAGCCCCCTCTCTCACTCTGTAGAGGGAAGATCTGTGTTATTGATTGGGCCTGTTCTGACCAGGAGGACATTTGAGAGATGGAAGTTCTGAGTCCATCTTCTTTAGACAGTAAAAAAAAAATATATTCCTCCGTGACTTGCGCTTCTGTGTAAGTTTTGGTATGCAGGACAGGACTGTTGTGGTCACATCACTCTGTAGACAGTGTGCTACTACCCCGGGCAAATCATCTGAGGTCTGTGGAGTTCTCACGAGACTGTTAAGCTCATGAAACGGCAGATGGGGTTTGTTGAGTGGTGCGTTCTGCTGAAGTGCTCTGGTGTTCAGTGTAGTGATACCATGGGTGCTAGGTGATCCATATGCCTAGAGCCAGCTGTGGGTGGTACCTTATGGATGAGCAGCAAATGCTAACTGTGCCTAAGTTATTTTTTCTTTAAAACTGCAAACAAACGTACAGAGAGCCTGTCATTAGACAGCCCATGGCAGTAACCTATTTCCCCACAGAAAGAGGGTAGCTGAACAGGGCCAGGACGGCCACAGTGTGGTCTGAAGAGCTGCGTCTTCAGTCTGCGTTGGAAGATGGGCAGGGTTTCTGCAGTCCTGGCCACAGTAGGAAGCTTATTCCACCCCTGGGGACATTGTTAATTCCTCAGAGTTTTGGTTTCCTTTCATTCATATATGGCTTCACGGAGTGGAGTTATTTTACCCATTCAGTCTTGAGTCGAGTACGTATTTCACTCTGGAACGATGAATCATTCTCCAACTTTTGTGCGGCTTTACTTATAAATATATTCAGGCATAATCCTGAAGCGCAGAGGCAGCCCCCCTCCCCACACACACACACACACACACACACACACACATGCACACACACACACACACACATATGCACACACACACGCGCGCACACACACACACACACACACACACATGCACACACACACACGCACACACACACACACACACACATGCACACACACACACACACACACTCGCACGCACGCACGCACGCACGCACACACATGCACACACACGCACACACACATATGCACACACACGCGCACACACACACACACACACACACACACACACACGCACACACACGCACACACACACACACGCACGCACGCACACACACACACACACACACAAACACACACACACACACACACACACATGCACACACACACACACACACACACACACACACAGCTAAAGAACAATTAGCGTTCCCTGAGCAGAAACACACCTGCCGCGCTTGAGCGGTGACAGGTGGCCGCGGCTCAGCCATCCTCGCCGTCTCCCAGGGCTCGGTGTCTGTCTTCCCGTCCCGCGCTGGGAAACGCAACGGCAGACCCGCTACAGCTAGCCCCCCAAAATAACCGCACCGCGCAAAACCCAGCACGCACCGTACCGCAGTTCTGTTCTCGACTGTTGCTTTATTTAGCCTTCTCTGATGTTTTTCGTATGGGGTTTAAACAATGTCATTGTGTGTCCTTGCGCGTGAATGGACGGGGGTGACGTGTTTGTCATACGGCAGGGCCTGACTCTAGTGCGTGCATGGCACACATTCAGCTGGGATAACGAGGATCAGCGGTTTGTTTTTCCGGGAAAACTGTCATGCCGTATTCTCTTTTGAAATTGATCTCTTCTTAATTTTGGTGTCGAGATAAATTGAATAAAAACTGGGTGTACTGCAGCAGGGTGGGACAAAAAAAACAAACAAAAAAAAACGGATAACTTCCGTGATTCGCTCTGAGTGAGTGAGTGAGTCAAGCTTTCCTATCGGCAGCGAGTCGGAGCTATTTTGAGACGGGAGCACTGTCATATTCCCGGAGTGCAGAGTTTGTGACACGCAAATATGACCGAGATGCTCGTAGCTGATGCTTATGGAAATGTATAAATCATTCAATGCTGCCTTTCGCCTAGGAAGGACTAAATAAACAAGGTTGTGTAACAATACGGTGAATTAAGTTGAAGATCTGGCCTGTTGTGTTTTTGTTAAGAATAAGTCATGGAGCTTTCTGCATAATTTAAATAACAAACAGTGCCCTCTTCTGGAAACGTATCAACACCTTTGGTGTGGTTTCCTTATCAGTTAACCAGAGATCACTGCCCTTAGAAGACTCATAATTGTGTGATTGCATTACTTCTGTCATTTTATTGGTATGAAATATTATTAAGGTATGAAATATTCGATACCATTGAAATAATGGCTGTTACAATGTGTGTTCACTTGTTATGCTACTGAATTGATGCTGTTCTGATTCATACACTACTTCATCTACTGTTTCAAACATTTTCACTTTGTTATTCTTTGTTTTGTCTTTTTTGTCTTTTTTTAATTTTGGCACCAGAACAGTAGTTTTAACCTATCATTATTGAGACAACTGAATGCTTGTTCAATGTATTTGTTCAACTGTCACTCAATTGTTTATGAAGGCAGTGGATATAAATACATAAGTGAAGATGCTTCTCCTGTAAAAGTCTGTGTTTGGGTGTATCTATTAGAGAGTGTGGATTTTTAGAAAACACTGGGGGAAAAAATTGGTTGATTGAACGCTGAAAGAATACAGGTTGATTAAACGCTTGAAGGAAAATCGTCCTAATCCAGATGCGCGGGGTCATCGATCGGACGGATCTTCCCTTTCGCGGTATCAGCGAAAGGGTTAATCCGCCGGGGCAGTTCCCGCACCCAGCAGCTCCATAAATCACGGCACTTGTTTTGCGCGCGACGGAAACGAGCTGAACTCACGCGGCTGGCGAGGTGTTGCTGCCCGCGCGTCTCGAGTGCTGCTCTCCGTAATCGCTTTCCGTAAATCCACTGCGCGGGGAGGTGAAGAACGTTATGTCTTCACAGCCCGGTTCGCTACAGTATTCAATTGACTGCTGCGTTTTTTTTTTCTCTTATTCATTCGTGTGTAAATATTTATCATCGCAAGTGTTTGGGAGTAGTTTATCTCCTTACGGTCTAAGAATCCAATGACTTCCATCGCTAGAGACTTGTTGCGTCTGCATTGCAATGCAGTAATCGCACTGCTAGTACTTGTAGATGGGAGTTCACAGTAATACCACGTTAGCTCTGCTTTTGCCTACCAGTCTTAAGCCTGCACTTAGACACAGTGATATTGCTTATCATCCGAAGCTGACCCGGCAGCCACCCAACGGCAAATTGATGAGAGGAGAATTTGGCAAAAAAAAAGTGTTATGGCAAAACTTAGTTTTGATCGTATTGCATTTACAGAACCATGTTGAGTTATTGGAGAGATCAGCTGCAGCAGTCCACTGCGTGAGTGTGTGTGAGGCTGTGTGTGAGAGAGGGTGTGTGTGTGTGTGTGCGCGTATGTTTCCAGTGTCCCCTCCCCTCAGCGAACGGAAAAGGACCTGGAACAGCTCGTAAAACACCAGGCGTGCTTGTGAAACAAATGACGGGCAATTAAGACAGGCGAACCCTGACAGAGAGCAGTTAAAGGACTAATTCCTTTTCACTTGACGCGATCTGGGGCGGGTGCCATTGCTGGGGCACTATGCTCAGATCTTGTTGGTTACCTTTTAGCAGTTAAAGTGTGGCGGCTCCTGCACAGAGCCCAACACCAACACCCCACCATTAGATTCACTCAAGCTACTGGATTAACAAGCTCTCTGCTGGAAATGGACTTGGCCACATTGTCCTTTGCTTTCTTTCTTTAAGTCTTTCCAACACCGGTGAGCTCTCAGGGCATTCTAGAACCATATGAGCTCTCAGGGCATTCTAGAACCATATGAGTCCTCAGGGCATTCTAGAACCATATGAGTCCTCAGGGCATTCTAGAACCATATGAGTCCTCAGGGCATTCTAGAACCATATGAGTCCTCAGGGCATTCTAGAACCATATGAGTCCTCAGGGCATTCCAGAAGCATGTGAGTCCTCAGGGCATTCCAGAAGCATGTGAGTCCTCAGGGCATTCCAGAAGCATATGAGTCCTCAGGGCATTCCAGAGGCATATGAGCCCTCAGGGCATTTAAGGCAGGAAGAACAAAATGAAGATGCATTCAGTTTGGAAAAGACTTGATTAAAGGGTCTAGGCCTTGTGCTTTTCTAGTTCTCCAGTTCATGCTATGACATGTTCTTATTTTCTTTGTTAGTGGTACTATGGAAATAAGGTTTTCTCATAATTATGTTTTGGAGCAGTTTACTCCACTTTTTCTTTTGTCTTTAATTTGGAATAGGCCCTGCTATTCCAAAAATAAACCTACTTCCACTCCACCCCTAGGAAGCTGGAGCCAGTTGGTTCCACATTTTGCAAATTATCATGGAGTATATTGTAACTTTTCTTCAGTTTAATTTCTTGTGTGTTATTGTGGAATTCATTGTTCCTTGGTGAGAATTCGATACCAATTGGGGAAAACAATATTTTATAAATGCATTGAAAATTATGGTTGCAGTATCATTTCTATGAGAATTTCACAAATATTTTGACAACTGAGAAGGAGGAGTTAAAATAGAAAAGAAATAGTCATCTTCAATGACCTTATTATTATAGAACATATTATAAATGCTCCATATCCCATTTTTAATTTCATTTATCATGTTTTTTTAAATTTTATTTTGGTTCATCTCATTCATTTTTCCCCATTTAGTGCCTCAATTACTGAAGAATAATTGGCTTTCTCACGACCAGAGGCCCCCATCGTTAGAGGAGCGCACTCGTGCTTGTGCAGTTTGATAATTTCGATATTTCTCAGCTCAGAGCACACAGAGGAGGATTGTGGGATAGATGTTTGAACCAGCTGACCCCAGCTGCCCTCATGAATAATGCAGGAGCCATTATCCGCTGCGTCCATGGCGACACTTGTCGGCTGAGGCGTGTCATAATCCTCTGTGAGTGAGGAAGAGAAAGAGCAGCTTCCTGCCTCCTGTCTCCTGATGCCTGTCCCATCTGCACCCCCTCTGTGGGGCATAAGGGAACAGGTTTTTTTTTGGGGTGGGGGGGTGGGGGGGGACATGGTCACCCTTGTATTTCAGCCCTATTACGTGTGGCCTTAGCGAGGGGGGGGGGGGGGGGCTCCATAGGTGTTGTTGTTACCTTTGTAATTTATGTTCTTTGAGATGAATTACAAAACAACAAAACAAGCCTCATTTACAGTAACCCTGCAAATATGTATTAGGGTGCAGCCTGTCGATTAGGTCAGAAATATGTGTCCACCTAACAGTAATGACGATGTTTTACTGGCTCCGTTTGAAAGCTGAAACTTGATGCCTGAACACAGAGATAACGGTTTAAAAGGTCAGTGTCCATTTCTCCTGGTTATAAATATGACAGATACGCCATTAAGTCCAACATGGCCATCTCTGTACCATTGGGGACCTGAGATTAAATTGATGACCTTTGCTCCATACAAATGCCACAACTCCTTCATACAGAGTTGTCACTGATATCCGAATGGTGTTGTTATCCAAATGTTCACTTGCAGCAGTTGGGTTCTCCGATGGTGATGATGTCATCAGACCTGTTGTTCATTGGGTGGGCAGTGATCGTCGACGGTGGCTATTGGTCAGTGCCGGTAGGAGAGAAATAATGGCCTGAGGGTTATTTGACTGGGCTGAACCCAGGGGAAATGGTTTTGCTGCTAATATAGATCTTCCTCCTCCATGACGCGGTAAAGTAGACCCTGAGGGCAGGGGGAATCCTTGTTAAATCCTCTCCTCATTAGGGATGGTGTATAACGCTGGAGCGGCATATTTGTTTTCTTAACCCATGTGGTATTAATCCATTATCCTTATGGTGGAATGCAGGGGCTGAAAGAGGGACATCTTCTCCCTTTATTGCCTCTATTGATCTGCTGTGTGGGTTGACCTCTGACCTGCAGTATTGATTGACACGGACTTCTGGTGGGCATCCCCACCAGCAGCAGGTTCCCACTTCCTGTCCTGCCTGTCCTAGAATCCATCTTGCCCCCCAAAAAAACAAAAGGAATTAAAGCAGAATGACACAGGGAGGTGATAACTGTAGATGCAGGTAGATGATTGGGTGTGAGTGTAGATGCAGGTAGGTGATTGGGTGTGAGTGTAGATGCAGGTAGGTGATTGGGTGTGAGTGTAGATGCAGGTTGGTAATTGGGTGTGAGTGTAGATGCCAGTAGATGATTGGGTGTGAGTGTAGATGCAGGTAGGTGATTGGTTGTAGGCCTGGACTCTGAGTAAGTAATCTGGTGACTCCACACTGTGTGCAAACAGGCTTTTATGGATTATGTCCTCAACCATACCAAATAGGGTAAAACATGATTTTCAGTGCATTGTTTCATCCAGCTCTCTTTCGGCAAATTTATTGTTCATGTTAAATGGTAGTTTATTCCTTTTGTTCCCTTGGGAGAGGTTCTGTGACCTATGACCTGTGACACCAACCCGAAGGCGTGTCCTTTTCCTCCCTCCAGGAAGCACGTGATCCAGGTGGACTCTGTGCAGCGCTGGATGGAGGACCTGCGTCACATGACGGAGGTGGAGTGCATGTGCATCCTGCAGTCCAAGCCCATCGGCGTGGACGAGGACGTGCAGGGGGAGCTGATCGTGGGCGGGGCCGGGGAGCAGGGGGCCGGGGGCGGGGGCGGGGCCAGCGACGGCCTGCAGACGCTGCTGAAGAGGGCCTTCATCGTGAGCACCGAGCTGGGCAAGATGTTCCAGCGGCTGGAGAAGGGCCGCTGGCAGCGCGTGCACAGCGCCGCCGTCCGGGCCAACTGCCACGTGCACTCCCTCATACAGGAGTACAGCGCCACCCGCAGCTCCCCCGCGGAAATGCAGAAGGTAAGAGATGGGGGGGAGAGAGACAGAGAGGCCTGCATTCCCTTTGCACCTCCCAGGTAGCATACAGGAAACATTGGAGGACCATTGGAGAATGTTTGGGAAACTTGGGGAACATTGAGGAATGATTTGGAACCTTGGGGAATGTTTGGGAACCTTGTGGAACATTGGGAAATGATTTGGAACCTTTGCAAACATTAGGGAATGTTTGGGAACCTTAGGGAACATTGGGGAATGTTTTGGAACATTCGGGAACAATGGGGAATGTTTGGGAACATTAGGGAACATTGGGGAATGTTTGGGAACGTTGGCATTTGGTTGGGAAGTAACATTACATGGAGGATGTTCCCCCAAACTGTCTTTGAGTCAACAGCTTTGGAGGGGTAATCATGCTTATTACCGCCAGAGATACTCAGCTCCTGCATTTCTTCCGTCCTCTCTGCTCCTTAACCACAGGAGGTTCAGGTTGTTCTGAACTACAGGAAATTCAGGTTCTTAACTCCAGGAAATTCTCATTCATCTTAACTACGGAATGTTCTGCGGCTGTATTACGGTATAAAATACCTTTTGCCACAGTGCTACCTTTTTTCAGACCTTTTAATGTTTTTGCAGAAGATACATCTAATCAGAAAGTGTCAGTTTCAACAGTTGGGAGACTTAGTGTTAAGAATGCATAGCTGTTACCATTTTAAGAATGCACGAAAATCCTAGATTCGGTGAACATTGCTAACTTTGTGGTTAAAACTGACATGAATGACCATCCATAGCTCAATTACAACTGGAAAACTAAAAAAAAATCCTGTACTTAAAAAAAGGACTTTAAAATAATGTTCAAGATTCCAGGAAACGAGACAGATTTTGGGTTGGCAAAGTTTACTATAATTTTATAGGAATGAATTGGGAACCAAAAATTCAGTTCTGGGCTTGCAAAATGTATTCTGCACTGATTTAATGCAGTAAGTGGTACAATTATGCAGTTAAGGAAGGAAACTATTTGAGTTTTATAATTTTACTTCTTTCAGAAGGAATGTTTCTCAGGGTTTCTCATTCATCTAGAAAGAGTCACAGATCATTTCTGTGTTCATCTCTTAAAGCTGATTAGTAGTAATATCATAATCTGGCATTCAGAATGACCTGCAATATTGGAAATGGATAGTGCCCACATTCAGTCCTTAACCCTTTGAAGGGTTGGGTTTTTTGAAGTGTTTCTTCAAAAATTTAAGTCAGTGTTGTAGAACTGCATTGCTTTCAGTGATTGATACAGCAGCATTAGAATGTTCAGTTAAGAACATTCTGATCACATGTTTGTGATCTCACACGTGAAAGGGATAATTTTACAAGAAGAGTCATTTGAAATTGCCAGTATGGTGTGAATTTTACTCTGCGTACGAAAGCAGTGTTTGGGTGATGGCGCAATTCTGAGGTTGTCGATTTGCTCCCCTGCTTTGGACACTGCCGTCGTACCCTTGAGCAATGTATTTAACCTGAATTTCTTCAGTTAATGTCCAGCTGTATCAACAGGTCTTACGTATGTGAATATTGTAAGTCTGCCTCAGTTTAAGCGCAGGGGGAGGTGTTTGGTGTCTGGTCTCTCGCTCCCTCCCTTTATGCTTGTCTTGGCACTGTGCATTTTGGCAAAAAAAAAAAGGTTCTTTCACCTGGGAAGTGGAAATATAGTCCAGTTTAGTGCTTGGCTGTTGCATTTCCTATCCACTGACATACATTCTGTTAGCACCTTGTGTCTGGACACGTGTGATTTTTCTGTGTGAAAGGCTCCCGTGACGGCGCCTGACACGCGTGACACACGTCTGAGCCCTCTGTCCCATGAGCACGGCAGGCCTCCTTCCCAAAAACACGCTTCCAGGGTGGGCTCGGCTTGTGTGCTGCAGGAAATCTGAAGGACACAGAACACATGCATACTTCCAACACCACGGCCCATCCGTCACCAGGACTTGCTGAAACGATAGCTGGAAATAAAGAAAAATGTAATTAAATCTTTTTTTTTTTTTAAAGCCACTACATTTGTTAACATTTATTACTCCGTGTTACTGAGCGTGAAGCCCAGTGCAGCGTGCAGCGGAATCTTGACACGACCGACATTCCGAATCCGGTCGCGCTAAGTCCAGGCTTTCTCGAGCAGCGACAAACTCATGACCCATTAAATTAAACGCCGTGACTCACAGTTTTTACATCACTCTTCGGCCATTCACATTCTAATGTCAATAAGCCGTGAAATGGAACTAAAAAATATACTGTCCGTGTGCGTCCGACAAATTACCCAGACGTACCGGGGGCCCACTGAAGTGTAAAGCTCACAGCCTTAGTCCAATGGCTTTTTTTTATTTTTATTTTTTTACTATCAGGACCCAATTAGCTCATGCACAGTTCAGTCATCATTCGATGCACTTACTATCCATTAAAATGTTTTTCTGGTTACACACAGTCAGTTCAGTCATTCGTTTCTTTATTTTTCCGCCACTGAATATGCATTGGGTATTAATTGGCAATTTGGGACTTTTTAAAATACATGTTATGTTTACTGATTTGCAGCATTACCTCACTTCCTGCTTGAGCCGGTCAGCTGCGTCGCTGCTGCCGCCACCGGAGGTCATTTGAATAATTGGTGGGAGGGAATTTAATGCTGAACAAACGGAATGAAATCAAGCCTCTGCGGTTATGGATGAAGTGTCCTTTGCTATTGCGGTAATCTGTCCCTCTGTATCAGAAAGGCCACTTCAGCTAATGTCAGCCCTCGGTCCCTGAGAGTGGCTCTCTTCCTTTTACGCTGGATTGGGGGTTGAGTATGGATTTATTTTAATGCAGTGCCCTTGCCCTGGTTCCTTGTGGTTTCCTCTGTGGCTGCTCTACATCTATGCATTTAAATACATTAATGGTTAACAACATTTTTACAACAAGGTTTTGTTTTAATATTGAAAATTTCCGTTTTGTCCGGGAGCCAGGCCCTAAAAATAACAAATGTATATATGCTGTTTCCTGCTGCGTCTGATCTAATCTGATGCTATTTGAGAATACAAATGTGAGCGTTCAAAAATAGCTTCACAGACCGCAGTTCTTCCGTTTTACATGCAGAGTCAGTACTGTCGTATCTCCCACATGTACAGCCAGAACTGACTCGGATCGTTTACAGACAAAGTCCGTCCCATCAGATCTTTTACATGCGGTCAGTGCTGTCATATCTTACAGATAGGGTCTGTACTGTCATAATGTATTTTCTGCATGTAGAGTCAGTACAGAGTCTGATCTTTACAGACAAAGTCAGTATTATCTGATCTTTAATATGATTTACACAAGTCAGTACTGTCATATTTTCTACACAGTCGGTCCTGATTCTTATCTTGTACATACAAAATCAGTGCTGTCAGATCTTCTACAGACAAAGTCAGTCCTGTCAGATCTTCTACAGACAAAGTCAGTCCTGTCAGATCTTCTACAGACAAAGTCAGTCCTGTCAGATCTTCTACAGACAAAGTCAGTACTGTCAGGTGTGCCATTTTCTTCATGCTTTTCTAAAACCCTCTGCTTCCCTGTCAGATTCTATTGTAATAGAAGCTTATACATATTGCTTTGTTTTATATATAGTCCATTTATACAGCTGGGTAGTTTACTGATGCAGTTCAGGTTGAGTCTCTTGTTCAAGGGTCCAACGGCAGTGTCTTATCTGGGACTTAAACCTGCAACCTCAAATATGCAGGTTTTTTTCCCCCTAAGCCTTGTACTACGCAGCTGGCCACAGTGGGTTTGGGCTAAATCGCTGTAGTTTTCTGTGTTTATGTGTAGCTGTGAGTTACACACTTTTCCCGTCTCTCCGCAGTATGAGAAGTCCCTGCTGGACAAGTGCATGGAGCTGACGACCATCACAGAGAGGTACCCCTCAAGTCCCTGTCATGTTCTCATCGTGCCCATCCGGAATAATGGGCCATCTCTGCTCCAATAGGGTCCTTTGAGCAATTCTGCTATGCTACACACATGTACTTGTAATATAGCAGCCCTAAGAATCGCTGAATATGTTATTGTATTTCATCCCTGTGACCAAAGGCTGCAGATTCACTACCACGCAGTACTCTCCTGTGTGTAATACAACGCACATCGTTCCAGATAGGCAATGAAAAGTTTCCCCCGTGAGACTTGGAATGCACTGACAAATTGAACTCCGTAGATTTTATTTTTACTGTAGCGAAATGGCGGTGCTTTCACTCGCGAAAAACGAAATTGTTCCCCTGTGTGTCCTGCCACACGGAGAATGATTCGTAAAGCATTTTTGAAAGTCCAGCCAGAGACTTACAGCTGAATGCTGTACTCTGAGCAGTTAGCATGTCTTTACTAGCCTTATTTATGCTACATCGAACACTGTACCCTCAAACCCATCCGCTTGCTTCTTAAAGCTCTATTTCCCTAATTCTACTACAGCATTTACCACCATGTTTATGTACAGACTACTGCTATTGGCTGTAACACTGATGACTCGATATGGTCTCTGCTCTTTACCTAAACCTTTGTGATTGCTCTTGTATAAACAAGAGCACCTGTCTAAATGAGTTAGTGTGAATGTAACGTAGCTGAACGTGGGAGATGTATGTGATTCAGACCTGGGTCAGACCTGTGCTCTGTTGATCTTGCCTGGTGTAATTGAACCTGCCAATATGACCAGAAGGTGGGGTTTGCACTTTTTGAGCGTATTTCATTGGTTCCAATACACCAGTATTTGACCCAGGTCTGATGTGGTTCATATTACAGGGCAGTAGCTACCGTAGTCCCTTCAGCCTGTTTCTCTGTCCACAGGTGTGTACATACAGAAGACGAGTATTTCCTGTCATCAATGAAGGAGGCGATCCATGAGATACTGACGGACGTCAGCGACTCGTTCAGCCAAATGATTGACATGGCCTTGGCCAATGAGGTGCAGGTGAGGGCTGTCATCTCTGCTCCTGTCCAACCAATCCTCCCCATGATTTGCGATGTGTTTTTGTACTGTTGAAAGGCTGCTGAGCCGTTTATCAGCTCTTTAGCAACGGTGTGATATAAATGTAGTCAGCGCTGCCTGAAGGAGACGGATTGGTTGAAATGCGTCAACGCAAATCACACTGAGGGAAAATGAGTCCAGCTGCATTTGTGAATGTGACGTGTGCATTTCAAACATACAACACGACTGCCAAGCCAACATGTCCAACGTGTAAAAATATAACAGAATACGTTATACAGTTAATAGCTGTGCAGTTATACGTTTAGATTTAAGCCTTTGTCAGGATTTGTGTGCTTCAATAATACATCAGGATTCCTGTCCAGGGCCTACCCAATGTCAGCTGAAAGTTTTGCTCGATGATGTCAAACCAGGGGCTGGGGTTGGAGGGTGGGGGGTGGGGGGGGGGGGGTCTGTTTATGAGGGACAACAGCTCTGCTCAAACGGTTGCCTGGAACATGCAGGTCAGGTAGAATATGACAGGACAGGAAGTCCTTTATTATACAGGTGTCGCTAAATGAAAGGAGCTATGGGGGAGAAAGTGTCGTCCCCCAGGACTAAACCGGAAGAGGTACAGTGAGGAGTGCCATCGATAGCAGACAGGGGTTTGTTCCCCATGGGGGGGCGGCCCGCCGGCACACAAACGCTAACCTCCTCAGATTCCGGCTGACTGACAGCGGGTCCAGCTCCGCCCATCCAAACGGAACCGCTCGGCAGGACAGCGCCCCCTGGGGGCTGCGGCGGTCCCTGCGGGGTAGCCGGTGCAGAAACGCAAGCCTCGAGCAAATCACCAGTGACAGTTAAAACAATAAATAAACAAATAAATATCAGAGAGCAGAAACAGAGAGAGTGTGGCGGCTGGCGTTTTCTGAGAGATTATATCGTTCTGCTGCGTATAACACAGGCAGCGTTCAAAGATGAGGCACGTAATTAGGGCTGGCTTTACTGTAAGTTTAAATCCACGCTGTGGGCAGTAAAAAAAAAAAAAATATGCCATTTCCATAATTTGCTCAGAGACTCAAATTACATGGGATATGAAAGCTGAAACGTCTGACCGGAGCTCATCGGAAAAATTGAATCGTTCATTTCAAATCATTTACCTGCTTAGCGAACGGCCTTATCTCTGACTGACGCAGACAGGGTCAGATTATGCAGGTGCTTATTTCACGTAAGCAGCCTGCTCCAGGGTGCATCGACACACCTGGGATTTGAACCTGTAAACTCTTGAGCTGCAAACACAATTCCTTGTCCATCAGTGGTTTTCAGACGAGGTCAGGAACCCAAGCCCCTGGTGTGGTTTGTGATTGGAGGATTGTGAGCCCCTGATGTGGTTTGTGATTGGACGATCCTGACCCCCTAAGTGTGGTTTTTGATTGGAGGATCCCGACCCCCTGGTGTGATTTGTGATTGCACTCCAGTAAGGCCAGATAACCTGGCATTGCTGTTCATTCTAATCAGCTGTGCAATGCAGTTATAATATCATATACTGAAAGAAATGCATTTTGCCTCATGTGTTTAACTGTGTGAGTGAAGCAGTGGAAATGCGGTCATTAACTGAATTAGGAATGGAGACACAAACCTATCAGCCCTGCGGTCCTGCGTATCTCAGCCTTATGGTTCTGGATATGTCAGCGTTTGCCCTTTGTGACTGAGCTTCTGGGCCTCTCCAGATCCTAATCAGACAGATCGAGACCTCGGACAATGTGTACACCATCGGCACCGCCATCAGCAGCCTGCTGTCCCTCACACAGGACGGCCCCCAACTGTGCAGCATCATCGCCAAGGTTAGTCAGCCCCGCCCACTCGCTGACCCCCCCCTCTGTTTCTCCCTCCATCTCTCTTTGTATCTCTCCCTCCATCTCTGTCTCTTTCTCCCTCCCTCCATCTTTCTGTTTCTATTCCTCCATCCTCTCCTTTGTCCTCCATCCTTCCTTTTCTCTCTGTCTCTTTCTCCCTCCGTCTCCCTCTCTGTCTTTCTTTCTCTTTCCCTCCATCCCTCTCTCTCTCTCCCTCTCTCTCTCTCGCTGTACTTTCTAACTGACACTTTTGCCCTTGTGTCAGGTCTGACTTGCCCCCCCCCCCCCCCCCCCGTGCCCTTTTGTGTTTGAAGCGCTTGTGCCATCTTGATAAGCAGGACCACTTAAAGCACCGGGTCACAGTCACAGCTGCCGTTATCCAAACGGCGCATTCAGTGTGCGCGCGCGCGTGTGTGTGTGATAAGGCTCTTCCTGGGCTTTCATTAAAGTAAACCCACGCGTATCCATCCACCGATCAATGCCAGCCCCGTCCCATTACCGCCCGGCTCCTTCCGGAAAGAACCAGCGTACTGGCCCTTTTTTCTCTCTGCTGGTCATCGTCTTCATTATCGCAAAGTTTCCACTCTGGCCCAGCTGTTAGGGAGAATCTAACTTGCTATTTGATCCCTGATGGCAACTAGCAGAGCACAGTGCGGACTTACTGACCCTAAAGGCCTTCGTTCGGTTGTTTTTGTGGGGAAACGGTACACGTTTTCCTATGGAAGTTTGAAAAGCGATTTCTCAATTAGCACCTTCAAACTTGGCTGGCCACCTCATTTTTAGTACTTCAATATTTTAAAAAAACAAAAACCCTTGACCTAAGAGATTATGAATTTTAACAGCTGTTAGAAACCTTGCTGCTTGAAGTCCTTTCTGTGTAGTTAGTAAAAATCTATGTTTTTTTTTCAGTCTTTGGTGTGTGTGTGTGTTAAAGTAATCAAAGTTCTTTTACAGTTTCCTTTGGCAAAATGGCAAACCAACAGCTTCTCTCAAATCAATTCCTGCATTGAGCTTTGAGAAAATGAAAAGACCGTAGGATTTACTGGTCAAAAATGAGATTTTTTTTCCTTCAGTTATTATGAAGTGTGACACATGATACTTGTGTGTTATCGACAATGGGAGCGATAGGTTTAGAGAGTGTATGATTACAGAAATAATGAGGGTTCAGTGTGGCTCAGTACATTAGGTTGAATTGAGAGAGCAAGTCGGAATGAGATCTACTTTAGTTAGATTGCATGCTCTCGTTGAAGAGCGAACAGGAGCTCTCTTTCACTGACCTCAGAAAAAAGAATAAATGGGTTTTTCAATTATTCCTTTGATAATAATGCTCATAAAGGGTCTACTCGGTGCATCAGAAGTCAAACATAAGAAATTGGAATGTTACATGGGAATGTTTTAATGGATTTGTGTGTTTATTATGGTACTTTTTCATGGCCAGCCAATTCCCCTATCTGCATGAAGTGATTGTTTTCTGTGACTGTGTTTGTGGGGGATATACAGTGTGTGTGTTTGTTTGTGTGGACAGATGGTGTATGCATGAATGTGCGTGCGTGTGTGTGTGGGGGTGTTTGTATGTATGTATATTGTGTGATATATTTGAAAACTTCAACATTTTTTACCACATAATCGAAGAGGCACTCATTTCCAACGTATTATTGTTCAATAATTCAGCTTTTTGTATGACGTCTGCTGTGGCTTTGAAGAATGAGAGTAAATGGGGGAGTGATTCTGGTGGATTTTTAACTGTATATTCAGGCCAGCTTTCATCAGGCTACTTTGGTTTTGAATTTAAAATCCTCAACTCATTTTAATCGCTGAGATGTGTCTATGTTAGCTGTAGTCATCTGTCAACAATACAAGAAACACTTTAAACCAATCAGTTAGGCCTGTTTTGCTACGAGGTGGGATTTGTGCCCACTCTCCTAGACACTAATGTAAAATTTCTGAGTATTCCAACATTAATTTGCTGCCACTGATGCCTGTCAAACAATGTCATTCCAAAGAGAGGTTACATAGAATTATGCAGTAAGCAGTTGTCCACAAATAATTCAGGTCACATGAATTGTTTAATTCATTATTTTACATCCAGAAAACTCCAGAAAGCCCATCAGGTTAATGGAAGCAGACTTTCACATGAATTATTCATTTAGGCTCCTAAAGATGGAGAAAGTACCGGGAGACACTAACAAAAGGATCCGTTTTCACCCAAAGAAGCGACAAGCTCTTTTCCTGCTCTTCTGCTTTTTGTATTATTCATTTTAATCAACAGGATTCTCCATGGCTTGATTTAAAAAAAAACTGGAAAAAAAAAAATCAACGACTGTTTGGAGAAATTTGAGGGTCCGTGTTTGTCCATTGCGTCGTGTGTTTTTAAAGTGTTCACTGACTCGTGCAAAAAGGCATTGCTCTGTGGATGACAGCATTTTCCTTTGAGCTTGCAGACATTTGCATATTAATTTATTTGTGTTAGAAATTGCTTGGGTGGTTCTAATGAAGTGGAAGTGTGACACCCCAGGGAACAACTCTGTGTGTATGTGTGCGTGTGTGTGTGTGAGAGAGAGAGAGAGAGCGAAAGAGAGAGATGGAAGGATGGAGGGAGGGAAAGGGAGGGAGAGATGAGAGTGAGAGATGAAGAAAGCAGAAGTGTGTGTGGTCTCAAACCTCGGCTAAATTATGGGGCTCTGAAATATTATTCTTGAAATGCTGAACTTGTGCCAAAACCCATGTTTTCTCTCTGTTTTTTTTCATGCCAGATGTTATTTAAAGGTCCCTCCTCCGATTTAAAACAGGAGAAATACGTCTCACTGTAGAGAAATGTTTTACTCCCGTAGGCTTGCTGATTCCAAAAAGTCATAGACCACAAAAAAAAAACATATTTTGTCTGAACATATTTTTGTTTAACACCATGGGAAACATTTAGTAATGCTTTTAGGTATTCAGGCATTTTTACACGAAAACTAAAAATGTACAATGCTCTGTCTCTTTTATTTTTAATTGTAAACACAGGCTGAGAAATCCTGTATGGTTTTCCTTTAATATCAATGAGAGCGAGCTCTGTCAGCTGAAAATTATGGCCTATTAAGATAATGGTAGTGCTTGCCTCATGGGTAATTCTGTCAATCTCTGTTTCTGGGCTGAGTATAAGAGCATATATATCTGCGGTCACATTTTTATACAGAGACTGTGAAAATACGAAGGATTGAGTATGATCTTCTCCTACTTCTCCTCCTCTTCCTTCCTCTTCTTCATCTTATTCTCCTTTTATTATCGTTATCACTATTATTACTGCTGAAACATACCTTCATGTGGTTCTGTTTCAGATCAGAAATAGTTATTTGCTGGGAGAGAGTGGGAAACTGTGTCACCGTGGGAGACACTGGTGAAAAATAGACAGATTGATTTATATGAATTCTGACTGTGTTTCTCTTGTGACAGTAAATATTTTCCACACTTGCCAATATGAGCAATCCACCCACATTCTGTTCCTCACTCCTACAGAGGACGATTTTTGCAGAATCCTACTGTAGTCCTGGTCTTGCAGGCAATAATAATAATAATAATAATAATAATAACAACAACAACAACAACAACAATAACAATAATAATAATAATAATAATAATAATAATAATAATAATTCTTTATGTTTATATAGGGCTTTTCTCAGGTCATTTCAAACCTGTTGCCTAACAAAAGCACAGAGTGAAATGGTGTTTTGAGCACCTGAATTTAAATCAGGTAGTATTGCTGAAGGTAAAAGGCAACGCTGTGTGAACGTTTTTTCCTTCCTGCCTGTGCCTGTAATCTTGGAATCTGATGATGCTCCTGTTGCATCGCTCTATACTGGTGTCGTGGAAGTGAACAGTCTTTGCCTCCACAGATAATCTTGGGCTCAAACCCAGTACACTCAGGACTCTAGCCACTACACTACTGCATGACCTTTACGTCTGTGTGTGGTGAAGGGGGGGGGGGGGGGGGGTCCTTCAGTGTGGCTGTTACCAGTGATGTCACACGCACGTCTCTCTCTCTCACTCTCTCCAGGAGGGGGCGGTAGTGGCCCTGTTCAAGATCTGCAGACAGGACTGCTTCAGCTGCCTGTACGCCCATGCCCTGCGGACGGTGGCCTCCATCTGCTGTGTGGAAGAGGGCATCAAGCAGCTGGAGAAGGTACGAGAGCAAGTGGGTGTGTCTGGAGTGGGGCGGAGCTTCACTGTAAGGGGCGTGTCTGGAGTGGGCGGAGCCTCACTGGAGGGACGTGTCTTGAGTGGGGCGGAGCCTCACTGGAGGGGCGTGTCTTGAGTGGGGCGGAGCCTCACTGGAGGGGCGTGTCTGGAGTGGGGCAGAGCTTCATTAGAAGGGCGTGTCTGGAGTGGGGCGGAGCTTCATTAGAAGGGCATGTCTGGACTGGGCAGGGAGGTGTTTGACTGGAGGAGGGAGTGGTTTGGCTAGAGGAGGGGGGGTGTTTGTTGGGAAGAGGGAGGGGTTTGTCCCCTGTTTGTGATATCCTCATTCTAAATACCCCCTCTTAAGCTTACTGTAACGTAGTCTACACCTTCATCCATCAACAACCCCCTTCTCCCCACCCAAATCCTCAGTCCCCCAAAATCAGGGTGTTCCCCAGTGGGTGCACACACGTGTTATAGTGGGACGGGAGTCCAGTGAGGCAGTCCAGTCCAGTCCAGTCCAGTCCAGTCCAGTCCAGTCCAGCCCAGTCCAGCCCAGTCCAGTCCAGTCTAGTGCAGTCCAGTCCAGTCCAGTCCAGCCCAGCCCAGCCCAGCCCAGTCCAGTGCAGTGCAGTGCAGTGCAGTGCAGTGCAGCCCAGTCCAGTCCAGTCTAGTGCAGTCCAGTCCAGCCCAGCCCAGTCCAGTCCAGTCCAGTCCAGTCCAGTCCAGTCCAGTCCAGTCCAGTCCAGTCCAGTCCTGTGCAGTCCAGACAGCACACAGGCGAAAGAGCTGCCGCTTGTGTGGCCTCAGTGTTTACATAGCCTCCGGGTTTATTTTCTCAATGAGCAATCCCTTTTCATCCAGGAGACTACAGGGGAAAACCTCCACTGTGTCTGCTCTGTGCGAACCAGAGCCAAAGCAGCGTGCGTTTAATATATCAGCAGGGCCTTTTCTCCTACTGAAATACCGTCGCAGGTTAATGTCATTCACAAAATCCTGTTTTTAGTCGCTCGAGATCATTTATTTTTTGAGTTGTCTTGTTTATTTTAAAGTGTAACGGTAAAGCTTTGGCACACACACAGCTCGGTGTTTGTGAGAGGTGTTTGTGTTTAAGGAGACATTAAGATCACTAGTGAGGCAGTTTCCTGGGACAGATAATACATATTGATCTTCTTATTTTAGTTAAGTGCTCGTCCAATACGAAATCTAAATTCATTCCCTGAAATGCAGTGTTTCCTAATTGCTCCCTTGTAGACTGTGAGTTATTTTGTGTTTCATGATACTTAGAAGTCATGGAATTGCATCCAAACTATGTAAGTATGTGGTTTGCTGCATAATACGGTGTTCTGCAGATCATTTCTGTAAAAATAAATCATGTATGAGAAGATAAATATTTTTCTTTTATTTAATAATCATTTAAATTAATAAATTCCAAATATTTCCTTCCAGAGAAATACTACGGTCATGAGTTTTTTTTTCTTTTTGTCCCTCTTTCTATATCCATGTTTGATGTACGGATGCAGTGTTTATGATGTATGTTATAGCATTATGTAAGCAAGCTGTGAACAGAGAACATATTTTTCATTCCTTCTTCCTTGGCTCTTCAGAAGAACACGCAGTGGTTATGCAATGTCTGCGGGACATTTTACGTACGTGATTCAAACGCAGCTTGAGTCATTTGTGCGTGTGATATTCAGTAATCACAGTCCTTGAATGTGTAGGGCATGAGCATTCCATATAATGGGTTTGAGATACTGTACTTGTAGATTCTATAAACTCACCAGATAGTGAGTTCCTGGCTCCCCTCTGTCCTCTCTGTTTTGTAACAGCAGGAGGGTCTGGTCGGTAACGGGCGTTTCCAGTGCTGTGTTAGACTATCTTTATCTTCTTTCCTTGGCCAGACCCCTTCCTGAATCTTCTCACATTGGACCAAATGGGAATGTTTTCAGATGCAACACTTAGCGGACTGAACTTTTCAATGTGAGGAGTATGAAGCTGAACAGCTTGGCAGTGTAAAGAATCCATGCGGTATCGCTATGGTGATCAGGGGCCTTTGTGGCTCCTCCTCTTTGGGGGGGCTTTAGAGGAGGTGTGGCCAATGGTACACGTCTGTGGCACTGGAATGGTGTGGAGGCTATGAGGGAAGTCTTAGTCACATGTTGCTGAAGGGATTCAGCCCTTTTGAGTGTTTTACATTTTTTATCCTGTGTTGACTGGTGATGGGTGTGATGCGGTTCTTCCAAACTTAAGTTTATGGACTCCTTTGAAGGAAGGCTGGCTGAATTGTACCGAGTTTTAGATGTTTTCTCCTTGTTCAGGTTACTAAAGAAACCTGTGGTGTGATTGTGGCATGCGCAATAATGTTAACAGTTGGTTTCATTTTTAAAAAAACAGGAGAATTATTTTTAAAATAAAATAAATAAATGAACAGCTCTCGTTCCTGGTTTGACAAACGCGGCGGCGTGGAGCAGGAGAGCCATCAGGTGTGAAAGCGACAGAGGTAGAGTCTGTCAGGTGTGAAAGCGACAGAGGTAGAGTCTGTCAGGTGTGAAAGCGACAGGTAGAGTCTGTTTGTTCACAGGGTCTCAGGAGGAGGACGCTTCCGGCAGCCGGTGCGAGGCGAAGACGCTCTCGATCACTGAGCCTTGAGAAAGACACCTGCCTCCAGGATCCTCTCTCTCCCGTCTCCCGCTAATTTACCCCTTATTAGCGTCGCTCTCTGAAGCTCTGGGAAGACGCGATTCGGTACGGCCTCTGCGTTTGTTTTTACTGATTACTGAAGTGTGGTTTGTAAAACGTTGGTCCCAAGTCAAGTGTACTGGCTGCACTGAGGACTGCACTGACTGAAATGATGAGACCAGACACCCCACAACCCCACCCCTGTGAAGTGCAGTTAAATGAAGTCCAGGTAGCAGGTGGGGGGCTGGGCGGGGGGGGGGGAGAGCTCAGCTCTTCTCCCTGTGTGGTGGGGGCTGTAACGAGGAGGCTGTGGCTCCTTTAAGAGGAGAGGAGCGAAGTTTTTGTTTAAAAAAAAAAGTGTGGAAAGTTTGAAGACGAGTGTGATGTTGTTTCCGGAGGAGAGGGAGAGGGCAGGTTACTGCACGTCACCGTGGTTCTGATGATCAAGTTTGGGGCGCGAGCGTCATCATGGTTCTGACGATCGGGTCGGGCTGCGAACGTCATCGTGGTTCTGACGATCGAGTTCGGGCCACGAGCGTCACTGTGGTTCTGACGATCGAGTTTGGGTCGCGAGTGTCATCGTGGTTCTGAAGATCGAGTTTGGGGCACCAGCGTCACTGTGGGTCTGACAATCAAGGCAACATCAAATGTGAGGAGAGAATGGTACAGGGAAAAACAAAATGATATAAATAATATATGTGTGGAGCTACTGCATCTACCTTAAACAGAATTGTTTGTTCAGGACAAGCGCATAACTTTAGTTTGAATATTGAGTGGGTTGAAATGCACTGACCCTGAGAACTGCAACCCGCTAGAAGAAAAGTTTTTTAAAACATTGATTTTATTTGTGTGAATTTTGCTGTGAATTGATCAATTCTGATTAGTTAACTCAACTAAAATACAGAGTATACATGCAGCAATATGCATTGCAATTGCATTTAAGATGTAAAAATATTGTAGACACATTTTTATTAGTATTTATATTCTGTTTGGCTGCATTGAGTGACTGAATGAGTCTGAATGGTCTGGTTCACAATCGCCAGACTCTGATTGCTTTAACTTCCGAAGCGCACATTACAAAAGACTGCACTCGTAACGAAAGGCAGCGGGACATTGTCTGTCCAACACCGCCCCCTTGTGGTGAATAGGAGTTATCACCACATACGTTTCTATTTAAGCTGTAATGGGTGAACTCTGCAGAGCAGCACTTCCTGCCTTTTACAGCCGTCTGTGCGCTCCCAACTTTCTCCAGACAGCCATCACGTCATCTGTGATGTTTCAATATGGCTTGGAGGTCCAGGCCTTTCAGAAGCAGCAGGGCTGTGTTTTTTGGCAGTTATTGAAAGTGTTACAATGCCTCATGCATTAAACAAGCAACCTCCGAGCATGTCTCCACTGCAGCTTTGCACCAACAGAGGGCGCTGTGTGAAGCACAGCCAAAGGTGATGTAACGGAAAGGGGGGGGGGGAGTTGACCTGAGCGCTCTGTGGAACACTGTGCCCCCGCTGTCACTCACTGCTGACTCCGCCCCCCCCCACCCCCCCGGCCCTGACATCATAAATGATGTTCAGTCTGAATTAAATAAGAGCGTGTGGCACCTTTCCAGAGTTTTCCTTTCCTTGAGTGGCCAATTATAAAAAAACGCTTTGGCCAGCAGTTTTCTCCACCGCCCTAACTGCTTTCATTAGATTACGCTGCTATCGTACTTAAATATATCATCGGACAATTAAAGACACGCTGGCCCCCTGCCAGGGCGAGCGGGTGAGCGGGGGGCGGGTGGGGTGGGGGCTTGCCTTTAGCTGCATGGATTGAGCAGCGTGTGTGTGAGTCACAGCTGTGAGTTTAAGTGATCTCAGCAGTGCTAATGTTAAAAAATGTCCCCGTGTTGTGGGGGTGATATGAACGGGGTTTATCAGGCAAGTACCTCTCAAATCTCAGTTCCCACAACAGTGCAGCCTTTCAACAACATTCTTAAATCTCACTGCTTTCCAGGCCAGATGAGAATCTGGCCTGGGCCACGTTGGGATAATCCCGCTGTGTTTTTCAGATCGAGGCATTCTGGCCTGTGATAATCCCATCGAAATTACAGGTTGGCGAGGATCTGAACCAGGCCAACCCAGGATAGTGCCAGTGTATTTCCTGGGTAAAATGAGCCTGACCTGGGCCATGGCAATTGTGCTGCGTTTATGGGGCTGCAGCAGCCTGACCTGAAATAACCCTGCTGTGGAATAGGAGTCTGGCCCAGGCTGATCTGGGATAATCCTGATGTGGAGTAGGAGTCTGGCCCAGGCTGATCTGGGATAATCCTGATGTGGAGTAGGAGTCTGGCCCAGGCTGATCTGGGATAATCCTGATGTGTATGTGGGCACCTGGCGCCTGACCCAGGCCGGAGCCTAACGCGCTCCCCCCCCTCGCCCCCCCCCAGGTGGACGGGATCCTGTGTCTGGCGGAGATCCTGACGGACGGGGGCAGTGTGGAGGCGGCGCGGGCGGAGGCCGCCGCGGTGGTGGCCCAGATCACCTCCCCCCACCACACCTGCACGCAGCACCTGGCCAGCTTCCTGGAGAACATGCAGGACATCGTCACCGCCCTCATCAGTGAGCATGCTGCCGCCACCACCGCAGGGTCACATGGCACACAAACGCACACTAACATGCAGCAGATATAACATACACCAATACAACCCGCACACACGCAAACGCACATTAACATGCAGCAGATATAACATATACTAATACAACCCGCACACAAGCATGCAGCACATAGCCTACGCCAATACTCACCAACACGCAAAACATGCAGCGCACATCACATAGACCAATACAACCCGCACACAAGCATGCAGCACATACACCAATACTCACCTGCATACAAACACATAGCACATATCACATACACCAATACTCACCTGCATACAAACACATAGCACATATCACATAGACCAATACTCACCCACACGCAAACATGCTAGCACTAGCACGCTCACTAATACACATGTATAGCACTGTTTCCGAGTTGTGTGTGAACTGTGTGTGTGTGTGCGTGTGTACCATGTGTGTGTTTCAGAGCTTTGTGAAGAGGCCTCCACAGGGGAGGTGTTTCTCCTAGCCTCCGCGGCGCTGGCTAACATCACCTTCTTCGACACCATGGCGTGTGAGATCCTGCTGCAGCTCAACGCCGTCCACATCCTGCTGCAGGCCTGCCACGACCGCCACAGAGTGGACACGCCCTACTCCAAGGACCAGGTCACTGAGCACGCCCACTCGCTGTACAAACTCCCTACCACACCCTAACTCTTGCCCTAACACTGCACTTCGCAAGTAACTGGCCATACCTACTCGCTCTACAAACTCCCTACCACACCCTAACCCTTACCCTAACACTGCACTGAGCAAGTAACTGGCCATACCTACTCGCTCTACAAACTCCCTAACACACACCCTAACCCTTACCCTAACACTGCACTTAGCAGACCAGGTCACTGACCACACCCACTCACTGTACAAACTCCCTACCACACCCTAAACCTTACCCTAACACTGCACTGAGCAAGTAACTGACCATACTTACTCGCTGTACAAACTCTCTACCACACCCTAACTCTGACCCTGACACTGTGAAGAACAGACCAGGTCACTGACCACACCCACTCGCTGTACAAACTCTCTACCACACCCTAACTCTGACCCTAACACTGTGAAGAACAGCCCAGGTAACTGACCACACCCTAACACTGTGCAGAACAGACCAGGTAACTGTTGGTGCAATTGGGAGGGCCTGTGTCCAGGGCTCCCAGAGATGTTAAGGTGTGCCAGTGTCTCCAGTTTGAAGGGGAGCTCTCTCCCCACCTTTTTTGCTTCTGTTTTGGTGTTGGCCGTGTTTTTGGTTTTACACCATACAACATTGCTTCACCATACCTTTCACACATCCACTCACTTATGCTACTGATGATGCTGACTTTCAAACCCAATGTTTGTGCTGTTTTTTGTTTAATTAGATTATTTTAAATAAATGTGAATTTGCTTTTTAAATTCCCTTTTTGTCATGGCCATTCGAGCCAGGTCGTGACAACTGGCAAAGGTGTCAGGTTATAATTGCACCTGCTTTTCTTCTTGTTTTTAACTCTCTGTCTTGTGTATCTTTCCTTTCTCAAGGTTGTAACCATCTTGGCAAACATGTCTGTTCTGGACCAGGCTGTATCTGAGGTGCTTCAGGAGAAGGGTATGTAATCTTCACTCTTCCCTGCCATGTCCTACTCCACACCCCAGCACAGGTCTCCACAATGCCTGTATTTCTGTCGTACACCTCAAGATGGCGCCAAATATCCATGAAAAACTTTTTAAAATTCCTATTTCCAGTAAGTTCGCCGTTTTAGTCTGAATTTAATTTTTACCTGAAAAACTTACAGTTTAAAATATATACAAGTTTACCAGATGCACCTTCTGCATTATTTATATTCAAAATCTTTTTGGAACATCTGTTTGTCCCCAATTGAAACTGAATTAATCTCTAGCACAAACATTTAGCAGAGACTACCATCAGTGAGTTGTGTGTGTGTTTGTGAGTGGGTGTGTGTGTGTGTTTGTGTTTGTGTGTAGATGCTCGTGTGTGTGTGTGCATACACATGTTTGTATGTGTGTGTGTGTGTGTGTGTGTGTGCATGTTTGTCTGCGTGTGCATGCATTCCATGGTATTTTCCACTTTTCTATATTATTTAGCCTTTATTCAAAGAAATATAATTGAAAACTACTTTTCATTTTCAGTTAAAACTACGCCAAGAGTTAAGCAGGACTGACATTTCAAAGCAATCAAATAACGCAATGAACTGAAACCAACATACAATCCAAATCAACCCGAACTTAATTTTAGCCTTCTTACCTCATGTTAGCTGCTGTAACCTGAAGCACAATGGGAACAATGAGTATATATGCCACCAGTAATACCAAACTGATCTTAGATCTTTAGAAATAAGGGAGGTAACAGCACAACAGATCTTGCGAGTAAGAGGAGATTTCAGTTCCACGGGCACGTGTACATTTACCTGACCTCACGACTCTGGGTGGGCAAATGCATTCGGTGTTCAGCACGTGGGAAACGCACATGCATTTGTAAACCGTAATCGTTACCAGGGAAACTGGTGGAGCTAACCGCTTTTGTATGTGCTAAATCCTTTACTTAAATCGGGCCTAATGTGTCTTCTGTGATGATGATAAATTCCTTATAATTACTGAAAAATTTGGGTAGATCATGTGACACAGTTCTTACAGGAGCCAGCTCTCAAACCCATGTACATATCTTAACACGTGCAGAGGTTTAATTCCCCACCGTGAGAACTATATCTGTACTGTGAACATAACTTTATCTGTAACCCTCTGGATTGTGTCCAGGCAGAAGAATGAGGAGAAATGTGACCGGTTAACTGCGATCCACTTAAATGTTTTTTTCCTCTAGATTTATTAGTTTATTATGATTAATGAATCTTAAAGATTTATGATGAATGTATATGTATAAAAAAGTGTACTTATTTGGAAATGAAACATTTAAAAAAAGACAGGCTAAGAACAGGTCATGATTCTTAAATAAGGGATAGTTTGATATTTTTTAAAAAGAAAAAATAATCGACTTTTGGAATTGAATAGAAATGTTTGAAAACAGTTGATATGAAAAGGTATTTCAAAACAGAAGACAAGCTTACATCAGAAATACCCATTATGTTTAAATGGGTGAATTTGTTTTGGCAACAAATCTACCAAAATTTACTGTTAGAAAGATATAAAAAGTTAAGTGGATGGCAAAGGCTTTACTAATGTGCAATGGAAAAAACCGTTCACAAGACAACATCCACAAACAAAAGTCTATAGTATTACTTCAAAAAATATGTTAAGAATCACAATCAAATAAATGAATAGGAATGTTTTCAAAGATGTGTATGAAGACAAATGTGTTTCAGTGGAAAATCAACAAAATATATTGTCTGCTGTCTTGTGTCTTCAACTTTTGTATTATGTCCATAGAGTTAAAAAAATATTTTAAAAATTAATGAAAGAAAAAAAACTAAATCATTGAATGTCATTTCTTCATTCAGATGGATTGGAAGTTATATTTATTAAGAATCAACAGTGTATCAAAGTGTATCAAAATACATAAGACTTTTTGGACAAATTCTTATGTCCAAAAAGTTAAATAAATGTCTGAAATATAAATACTTAATTTTTTCTATATCAATGCGTAGGAAGTCATATTAATTAAGAATCCACAGTGAAATAACTAAATTGAAATATATGTTCTGGCATTTATGGAGAAAAAGCGGTTTCACTGGAAAATCATCAAAATACATTATTAAAAAAGTATTATGTCCAAAAATTGAAATAATACCTAAATATTTAATTTATACATGTTTCACTCACTCATGGATAGGCAATAAAGTTTATTAACCATCCACACTGAAATAAATGTGTAGAAATGGGTTCATGGCATTTAAAATGAAAAATTGGTTTCACCGGGAAATCATGAAAATACATAAGACTAAAATCATATGTCCAAAAAGTGAAAAAAAATATCTAATATTAAAATGCATCATTTTTTCCACTCAAATGGATAAGAAAACATTTTTATTAACTATCCTCATTTAAATAAATAAGGAGGAATATGTTTTTAGGCATTTCTGAATGAAAATTTGTTTCATCGGGAAATCATCAAAATACATAAGACTATAGTCTTATGTCCAAAAAGTGAAATAAATGTCTAATATTAAAATGCATCATTTATTTCTCTCAGATTAATAGGAAATATTGTTTATTAACTATCCCCAGTTAAATAAGTGAGTAGAAATGTTTTTAGGCATTTCTGAATAGAAATGTGTTTCATCAGGAAATCATCAAAATACATAAGACTATAGTCTTATGTCCAAAAAGTGAAATAAATGTCTAATATTAAAATGCATCATTTTTTCCACTCAGATGGATAGACAATCATGTTTAATAACTATCCCCAGTTAATTTAATGAGCAGAAATATGTATTTAGGCATTCATGAATAAAAATGTGTTTCTCTGGGAAATCATGAAAATACATAAGACTATAATCTTATGTCCAAAAAGTGAAATAAATATCTAAAATTAAAATGCATCATTTTATCCACTCAGATTAATAAGAAATATTGTTTATTAACTATCCCCAGTTAAATAAGTGAGTAGAAATGTTTTTAGGAATTTCTGAATAAAAATGTGTTTCATCGGGAAATCATCAAAATACATAAGACTATAGTCTTATGTCCAAAAAGTGAAATAAATGTCTAATATTAAAATGCATCATTTTTTCCACTCAGATGGATAGACAATCATGTTTAATAACTATCCCCAGTTAAATAAGTGAGTAGAAATGTGTTTTTAGGCATTTATGAATAGAAATGTGTTTCACCGGGAAATCATCAAAATACATAAGACTATAGTCTTATGTCCAAAAAGTGAAATAAATGTCTAAAATTAAAATGCATCATTTTTTCCACTCAGATGGATAGACAATCATGTTTATTACCTATCCCCAGTTAAATAAGTGAGTAGAAATATGTTTTTAGGCATTTCTGAATAAAAATGTGTTTCACTGGGAAATCATCAAAATACATAAGACTATAGTCTTATGTCCAAAAAGTTAAATAAATGTCTAAAATTAAAATGCATCATTTTTTCCACTCAGATGGATAGACAATCATGTTTAATAACTATCCCCAGTTAATTTAATGAGCAGAAATATGTATTTAGGCATTTATGAATAAAAATGTGTTTCTCCATGAAATCATGAAAATACATATGACTATAGTCTTATATCCAAAAAGTGAAATAAATGTCTAAAATTAAAATGCATCATTTTTTCCACTCTGATGGATAGACAATCATGTTTAATAACTATCCCCAGTTAATTTAATGAGCAGAAATATGTTTTTAGGCATTTATGAATAAAAATGTGTTTCTCCGGGAAATCATGAAAATACATAAGACTATAGTCTTATGTCCAAAAAGTGAAATAAATGTCTAAAATTAAAATGCATCATTTTATCCACTCAGATTAATAAGAAATATTGTTTATTAACTATCCCCAGTTAAATAAGTGAGTAGAAATATGTTTTTAGGCATTTCTGAATAAAAATGTGTTTCACCGGGAAATCATCAAAATACATAAGACTATAGTCTTATGTCTAAAAAGTGAAATAAATGTCTAATATTAAAATGCATCATTTTTTCCACTCAGATGGATAGACAATCATGTTTAATAACTATCCCCAGTTAATTTAATGAGCAGAAATATGTATTTAGGCATTCATGAATAAAAATGTGTTTCTTTGGGAAATCATGAAAATACATAAGACTATAGTCTTATGTCCAAAAAGTGAAATAAATGTCTAAAATTAAAATGCATTATTTTTTCCACTCAGATGGATAGACAATCATGTTTAATAACTATCCCCAGTTAAATAAGTGAGTAGAAATGTGTTTTTAGGCATTTATGAATAGAAATGTGTTTCACCGGGAAATCATCAAAATACATAAGACTATAGTCTTATGTCCAAAAAGTGAAATAAATGTCTAAAATTAAAATGCATCATTTTATCCACTCAGATTAATAAGAAATATTGTTTATTAACTATCCCCAGTTAAATAAGTGAGTAGAAATATGTTTTTAGGCATTTCTGAATAAAAATGTGTTTCACCGGGAAATCATCAAAATACATAAGACTATAGTCTTATGTCTAAAAAGTGAAATAAATGTCTAATATTAAAATGCATCATTTTTTCCACTCAGATGGATAGACAATCATGTTTAATAACTATCCCCAGTTAATTTAATGAGCAGAAATATGTATTTAGGCATTCATGAATAAAAATGTGTTTCTTTGGGAAATCATGAAAATACATAAGACTATAGTCTTATGTCCAAAAAGTGAAATAAATGTCTAAAATTAAAATGCATCATTTTATCCACTCAGATTAATAAGAAATATTGTTTATTAACTATCCCCAGTTAAATAAGTGAGTAGAAATATGTTTTTAGGCATTTCTGAATAAAAATGTGTTTCACCGGGAAATCATCAAAATACATAAGACTATAGTCTTATGTTTAAAAAGTGAAATAAATGTCTTATATTAAAATGCATCATTTATTTCTCTCAGATTAATAGGAAATATTGTTTATTAACTATCCCCAGTTAAATAAGTGAGTAGAAATGTTTTTAGGCATTTCTGAATAGAAATGTGTTTCATCAGGAAATCATCAAAATACATAAGACTATAGTCTTATGTCCAAAAAGTGAAATAAATGTCTAATATTAAAATGCATCATTTTTTCCACTCAGATGGATAGACAATCATGTTTAATAACTATGCCCAGTTAAATAAGTGAGTAGAAATGTGTTTTTAGGCATTTATGAATAAAAATGTGTTTCACTGGGAAATCATCAAAATACATAAGACTATAGTCTTATATCCAAAAAGTGAAATAAATGTCTAAAATTAAAATGCATCATTTTTTCCACTCAGATGGATAGACAATCATGTTTAATAACTATCCCCAGTTAATTTAATGAGCAGAAATATGTATTTAGGCATTTATGAATAAAAATGTGTTTCTCCATGAAATCATGAAAATACATAAGACTATAGTCTTATGTCCAAAAAGTGAAATAAATGTCTAATATTAAAATGCATCATTTTATCCACTCAGATGGATAGACAATCATGTTTAATAACTATCCCCATTTAATTTAATGAGCAGAAATATGTTTTTAGGCATTTATGAATAAAAATTTGTTTCTCCGGGAAATCATGAAAATACATAAGACTATAGTCTTATGTCCAAAAAGTGAAATAAATGTCTAAAATTAAAATGCATCATTTTATCCACTCAGATTAATAAGAAATATTGTTTATTAACTATCCCCAGTTAAATAAGTGAGTAGAAATATGTATTTAGGCATTCATGAATAAAAATGTGTTTCTTTGGGAAATCATGAAAATACATAAGACTATAGTCTTATGTCCAAAAAGTGAAATAAATGTCTAAAATTAAAATGCATTATTTTTTCCACTCAGATGGATAGACAATCATGTTTAATAACTATCCCCAGTTAAATAAGTGAGTAGAAATGTGTTTTTAGGCATTTATGAATAGAAATGTGTTTCACCGGGAAATCATCAAAATACATAAGACTATAGTCTTATGTCCAAAAAGTGAAATAAATGTCTAAAATTAAAATGCATCATTTTATCCACTCAGATTAATAAGAAATATTGTTTATTAACTATCCCCAGTTAAATAAGTGAGTAGAAATATGTTTTTAGGCATTTCTGAATAAAAATGTGTTTCACCGGGAAATCATCAAAATACATAAGACTATAGTCTTATGTCTAAAAAGTGAAATAAATGTCTAATATTAAAATGCATCATTTTTTCCACTCAGATGGATAGACAATCATGTTTAATAACTATCCCCAGTTAATTTAATGAGCAGAAATATGTATTTAGGCATTCATGAATAAAAATGTGTTTCTTTGGGAAATCATGAAAATACATAAGACTATAGTCTTATGTCCAAAAAGTGAAATAAATGTCTAAAATTAAAATGCATCATTTTATCCACTCAGATTAATAAGAAATATTGTTTATTAACTATCCCCAGTTAAATAAGTGAGTAGAAATATGTTTTTAGGCATTTCTGAATAAAAATGTGTTTCACCGGGAAATCATCAAAATACATAAGACTATAGTCTTATGTCTAAAAAGTGAAATAAATGTCTTATATTAAAATGCATCATTTATTTCTCTCAGATTAATAGGAAATATTGTTTATTAACTATCCCCAGTTAAATAAGTGAGTAGAAATGTTTTTAGGCATTTCTGAATAGAAATGTGTTTCATCAGGAAATCATCAAAATACATAAGACTATAGTCTTATGTCCAAAAAGTGAAATAAATGTCTAATATTAAAATGCATCATTTTTTCCACTCAGATGGATAGACAATCATGTTTAATAACTATGCCCAGTTAAATAAGTGAGTAGAAATGTGTTTTTAGGCATTTATGAATAAAAATGTGTTTCACTGGGAAATCATCAAAATACATAAGACTATAGTCTTATATCCAAAAAGTGAAATAAATGTCTAAAATTAAAATGCATCATTTTTTCCACTCAGATGGATAGACAATCATGTTTAATAACTATCCCCAGTTAATTTAATGAGCAGAAATATGTATTTAGGCATTTATGAATAAAAATGTGTTTCTCCATGAAATCATGAAAATACATAAGACTATAGTCTTATGTCCAAAAAGTGAAATAAATGTCTAAAATTAAAATGCATCATTTTATCCACTCAGATGGATAGACAATCATGTTTAATAACTATCCCCATTTAATTTAATGAGCAGAAATATGTTTTTAGGCATTTATGAATAAAAATTTGTTTCTCCGGGAAATCATGAAAATACATAAGACTATATATAGTCTTATGTCCAAAAAGTGAAATAAATGTCTAAAATTAAAATGCATCATTTTATCCACTCAGATTAATAAGAAATATTGTTTATTAACTATCCCCAGTTAAATAAGTGAGTAGAAATGTTTTTAGGCATTTCTGAATAAAAATGTGTTTCATCGGGAAATCATCAAAATACATAAGACTATAGTCTTATGTCCAAAAAGTGAAATAAATGTCTAATATTAAAATGCATCATTTTTTTCTCTCAGATTAATAGGAAATATTGTTTATTAACTATCCCCAGTTAGATAAGTGAGTAGAAATATGTTTTTAGGCATTTATGAATAAAAATGTGTTTCTCCGGGAAATCATGAAAATACATAAGACTATAGTCTTATGTCCAAAAAGTGAAATAAATGTCTAATATTAAAATGCATCATTTTTTCCACTCAGATGGATAGACAATCATGTTTAATAACTATCCCCAGTTAAATAAGTGAGTAGAAATATGTTTTTAGGCATTTCTGAATAAAAATGTGTTTCACCGGGAAATCATCAAAATACATAAGACTATAGTCTTATGTCTAAAAAGTGAAATAAATGTCTAAAATTAAAATGCATTATTTTTTCCACTCAGATGGATAGACAATCATGTTTAATAACTATCCCCAGTTAAATAAGTGAGTAGAAATGTGTTTTTAGGCATTTATGAATAGAAATGTGTTTCACCGGGAAATCATCAAAATACATAAGACTATAGTCTTATGTCCAAAAAGTGAAATAAATGTCTAAAATTAAAATGCATCATTTTATCCACTCAGATTAATAAGAAATATTGTTTATTAACTATCCCCAGTTAAATAAGTGAGTAGAAATATGTTTTTAGGCATTTCTGAATAAAAATGTGTTTCACCGGGAAATCATCAAAATACATAAGACTATAGTCTTATGTCTAAAAAGTGAAATAAATGTCTAATATTAAAATGCATCATTTTTTCCACTCAGATGGATAGACAATCATGTTTAATAACTATCCCCAGTTAATTTAATGAGCAGAAATATGTATTTAGGCATTCATGAATAAAAATGTGTTTCTTTGGGAAATCATGAAAATACATAAGACTATAGTCTTATGTCCAAAAAGTGAAATAAATGTCTAAAATTAAAATGCATCATTTTATCCACTCAGATTAATAAGAAATATTGTTTATTAACTATCCCCAGTTAAATAAGTGAGTAGAAATATGTTTTTAGGCATTTCTGAATAAAAATGTGTTTCACCGGGAAATCATCAAAATACATAAGACTATAGTCTTATGTCTAAAAAGTGAAATAAATGTCTTATATTAAAATGCATCATTTATTTCTCTCAGATTAATAGGAAATATTGTTTATTAACTATCCCCAGTTAAATAAGTGAGTAGAAATGTTTTTAGGCATTTCTGAATAGAAATGTGTTTCATCAGGAAATCATCAAAATACATAAGACTATAGTCTTATGTCCAAAAAGTGAAATAAATGTCTAATATTAAAATGCATCATTTTTTCCACTCAGATGGATAGACAATCATGTTTAATAACTATGCCCAGTTAAATAAGTGAGTAGAAATGTGTTTTTAGGCATTTATGAATAAAAATGTGTTTCACTGGGAAATCATCAAAATACATAAGACTATAGTCTTATGTCCAAAAAGTTAAATAAATGTCTAAAATTAAAATGCATCATTTTTTCCACTCTGATGGATAGACAATCATGTTTAATAACTATCCCCAGTTAATTTAATGAGCAGAAATATGTTTTTAGGCATTTATGAATAAAAATGTGTTTCTCCATGAAATCATGAAAATACATAAGACTATAGTCTTATGTCCAAAAAGTGAAATAAATGTCTAAAATTAAAATGCATCATTTTTTCCACTCTGATGGATAGACAATCATGTTTAATAACTATCCCCAGTTAATTTAATGAGCAGAAATATGTATTTAGGCATTTATGAATAAAAATTTGTTTCTCCGGGAAATCATGAAAATACATAAGACTATAGTCTTATGTCCAAAAAGTGAAATAAATGTCTAAAATTAAAATGCATCATTTTATCCACTCAGATTAATAAGAAATATTGTTTATTAACTATCCCCAGTTAAATAAGTGAGTAGAAATATGTTTTTAGGCATTTCTGAATAAAAATGTGTTTCACCGGGAAATCATCAAAATACATAAGACTATAGTCTTATGTCCAAAAAGTGAAATAAATGTCTAAAATTAAAATGCATCATTTTATCCACTCAGATTAATAAGAAATATTGTTTATTAACTATCCCCAGTTAAATAAGTGAGTAGAAATGTTTTTAGGCATTTCTGAATAAAAATGTGTTTCATCGGGAAATCATCAAAATACATAAGACTATAGTCTTATGTCCAAAAAGTGAAATAAATGTCTAATATTAAAATGCATCATTTTTTTCTCTCAGATTAATAGGAAATATTGTTTATTAACTATCCCCAGTTAGATAAGTGAGTAGAAATATGTTTTTAGGCATTTATGAATAAAAATGTGTTTCTCCGGGAAATCATGAAAATACATAAGACTATAGTCTTATGTCCAAAAAGTGAAATAAATGTCTAATATTAAAATGCATCATTTTTTCCACTCAGATGGATAGACAATCATGTTTAATAACTATCCCCAGTTAATTTAATGAGCAGAAATATGTATTTAGGCATTCATGAATATAAATGTGTTTCTTTGGGAAATCATCAAAATACATAAGACTATAGTCTTATGTCCAAAAAGTGAAATAAATGTCTAAAATTAAAATGCATCATTTTATCCACTCAGATTAATAAGAAATATTGTTTATTAACTATCCCCAGTTAAATAAGTGAGTAGAAATGTTTTTAGGCATTTCTGAATAAAAATGTGTTTCATCGGGAAATCATCAAAATACATAAGACTATAGTCTTATGTCCAAAAAGTGAAATAAATGTCTAATATTAAAATGCATCATTTTTTCCACTGAGATGGATAGACAATCATGTTTAATAACTATCCCCAGTTAATTTAATGAGCAGAAATATGTTTTTAGGCATTTATGAATAAAAATGTGTTTCTCCGGGAAATCATGAAAATACATAAGACTATAGTCTTATGTCCAAAAAGTGAAATAAATGTCTAATATTAAAATGCATCATTTTTTCCACTGAGATGGATAGACAATCATGTTTAATAACTATCCCCAGTTAATTTAATGAGCAGAAATATGTATTTAGGCATTCATGAATAAAAATGTGTTTCTTTGGGAAATCATGAAAATACATAAGACTATAGTCTTATGTCCAAAAAGTGAAATAAATGTCTAATATTAAAATGCATCATTTTTTCCACTCAGATGGATAGACAATCATGTTTATTACCTATCCCCAGTTAAATAAGTGAGTAGAAATATGTTTTTAGGCATTTCTGAATAAAAATGTGTTTCACTGGGAAATCATCAAAATACATAGTCTTATGTCCAAAAAGTGAAATAAATGTCTTATATTAAAATGCATCATTTTTTCCACTCAGATGGATAGACAATCATGTTTATTAACTATCCCCAGTTAAAAAAGTGAGTAGAAATATGTCTTTAGGCATTTCTTAAGAAAAATGCGTTTCTCCGGGAAATCATCAAAATACATAAGACTATAGTCTTATGTCTAAAAAGTTAAATAAATGTCTAAAATTTAAATGCATCATTTTTTCCACTCAGATGGATTAGAAAACATTTTTATTAACCATCCCCATCTAAAATCTAAATGCATCAATTTTCTATTTCAATGGATAGGAAATCATGTTGTTCCCGGTGAAACACATGAAGAAAAATGTGTTTCACCGGGAAATCATCAAAATACATAAGACTTGTTGTTTTTTTTCTTTCAATTTTATGATATCATTGGATATACACATGCTATGTAGCCACCCCTTAACAAAGGCAAGTCTTGGGTACATTTACAATGTTGGATAATGTTCACGGAAAAAGCTTAAAGTTTACAAAAGAAGTACAAAAGTAGAAAAGGGAATAGGACCCAAGAAACCATTTGGAAAGAAAGGCAAAATAAAAGCATAATATACTCCTCTCCTTGAAGGCTGGCTACATTAAGCACACTCAAAGTGCAAAGTGCTACACCTAGGCAGCTCTATTTTTTAAATATCCAAGCCCCTGACCAGTCAAGTGTTCCAGTGCCATAGGTTCACAAATGCATTCAAGGCTGGATTTATCTAACAGAGGCTAAAGCTGTGACTAACATACATGTTTCTTACAATATTGACCTCTTAACACAACACACTTGCATATTATATACTGTACAAGTTAAACAAATTCATTCCTGGGATTATAGACATAAAAAAACATTTGAAGAAAACCAGACTTTTTTTTGCAGTGAAAATCAACCAAAGCCTATTGCCTTCCCTTAGAAAACTAAAATGTCATTTTTATTTTGTTACAGATCTATAGAAAACACACCTATAACCCACTTTAAGATGGTATACAGAAAAGTGTATTTCGTCTGGCAAAACCCTGATAGATGCAAGACTATAACCTTAACTGAAAACATGGGGTGAAACAATTATTTACGCATGTGATTATTCTTATATTAATAAATCATCAGAAGCAGAGGTGGTACATTGTGACAAGTATACAGTGACATGTCTAGAGTCACTGTCGTCAGTAGCTCGTTTTTGAGAGGCTGGGTTGTTTCGTGTCGTTTCCATAGGGATTGAGCGGCTGCTGTTGCTCCTGGGTGAGAAACCTTCCTCCTCCAGTCCATCAGAGGGCGCTGCGTGCGAGAGGGTGCAACAGAAAGCTGCCGTCACGCTGGCCCGTCTGAGCAGAGACCCTGACGTCGCGCAAACCGCCATCCAGCTGCAGAGTATGTGTTCATTCTGAGCTTCATTTCTAATTCATCTGTCAAAGTAAATACACAAAATGAATACCAAGCAATACACTGGGAACAAGCAATGCATTCTTAAAGAAAAAACAAACAAACAAAACAACCTTCATCGCAGAATGTCGTGAAGACTTTGGCCCGCTGCTCTGTTTGGCTTTATATTATTTGATACATCTATTTGCCTTCTTAGCCAGTAGGACAGAGCGAGTTCTGTGGCACTTTGACCTTCGCTTTTGCAAAGAGACTTGGGCCCAATAATGAGAAGAGTAAGTCATCAGGTCAGTGTAGCATCGCAGCTGAAGGACAGCACCTACAGCCTAGTGTCCCCATCACTGTGCTTAGGCACTGCATTTCTAAGCGTGGTCCGGAGGGAAGGCTGCCCCTTAATCGCCCCCGCACCCTCGCTGCAGTACTAAGCTTCAGCAGTTTGAGGAGGAAGACATAGGAGTAGGGGTGGCATGGCTACTGGTTTAAACAGAAGTAAAGGAGTTGAATGCCCTAACATGAACAAATGATTAATTTGGGAAGCTAAACTTACCTTTCCCACAGCCATTGTTTAAACACACTATGCATGGTGTTCAGAAGTGTGGAGCGTTATTTGTGCTCTTCTCTTCTCCCCAGCCATCCCCCGCCTGATCGAGCTGTGTCGTTCGCCGGCAGAGAGGAACAACAGCGACTCGGTGCTCGTTGCCTGTCTGGTGGGTTCTCACACCCCTCTCCTGGACTGTGCGCTGAATACGCCTCTGTAACAGCAGAGCTGTGGGAGTTAGCACATAGCACGTTAGCATGCTAAAGTAGCATGAGATCCTGCTAATCACGGGCTGGCCAGCTGTGGGAGTTAGCACATAGCACGTTAGCATGCTAAAGTAGCACAAGATCGTGCTAATCACAGGGGCTGGCCAGCTGCGGGAGTTAGCACATAGCACGTTAGCATGCTAAAGTAGCACGCGATCCTGCTAATCAGAAGGGCTTGCCTGCTTACGGACAGCACTGAGCAGCCTCCCTGGCACCCTGTGGGCGGCAGTGTAGTATAATGGTTAAGGAGCCGGCCTTGTAACCTAAAGGTCACAGGTTCAATTCCCAGGTAGGACACTGCTGTTGTACCCTTCAGAAAGGTACTTAACCTGCATTGCTTCAGTAAATATCCAGCTGTATAAATGGAAGTCACTCTGGATAAGAGCGTCTGCTACATGCCTGTAGTGTTAATTCTGGAGGTAACCCGGTCCGGGCGGCTCCGGTCCTGTTTTTGCAGGCAGCCCTGCGGAGGCTGGCGGCCGTGTGTCCAGAGAGCGTCGAGGCCAGCGACCAGGAGCAGCTGATCAAACCGCGGCTGGTGGACTCCTTCCTCCTCTGCTCCAACATGGAGGAGAGCTTCGTGTAGGAGGCCCCGCCTCCTGCGTTATGTGTGGGGGGGATGCCCGAGCCATTTCACACCCTACTGGCCCCTGTTCCCAGCCAAAAAAAAACCCAAAAACATCTTATCAAAGACTCGCTGTCAGTAACGCTGCCCAAGGACCCGGCAGCACCCCCCCCCCGCGCACATCCCCCCCCCCACATAAAGCTGGTTGACTGCCGGTGGACTCTACAGTAAATGCTAAAAGAATCCATATCATCTGCATAAAGTATATTTGCCATTATAAACTGATTTTTTAAAAATGACGTGTATTTGCCATTTAAGTGGTACAAATGGGATTTTTTCCACAATATTTATGGTACTATTATTGATTTTCTGTATAATATATGACTGAAAAAATGAACAGTTACAGAGTGCATCTAATGAAGATAACTGATGAATTTTTATAAGTTTAAATGTAATGCTTTTGTTGTTGAAAGTCATAATAAACTATATAAAAGAACTGAGACTGAGTACATTGTCATTGTCTTTTCTACTCAACACTTTACATTATACTACATTACTTTGGCAGATGCTCTCATTCAGATTAATATGTACAATACCACCAAATCTGGAGAAAAACCATCTTAGAGCAGCAAGTAAACAAGCTACAGTGCTAAAGCACTAGTCCAGCTTACAGCTTCCAGCTTATACTAACCAAGAACAAAAGTACAAATTATAAATACATACAGACTATATCCATAACAAAACCCCAAGAGAAACTTAAAACTGTAAAAATATAATCTACAACCATAAAAATACCGTAAACTAAACCAGTATTAAAGGGGGGGGGGGGGGTGTTAAGGGACAGGGGTTCATTAAGCCTAATACACACCCCCACATAGACACACGTATCACAATGACTGCGAGTCACTGGGGAAAATTACAGAATGACTTCCAATACCACTCTATAAGGTAGCATGACAGGTTACACAAACAAACACACACAGGCTAATTACTTTACACTGGACACAAGGCTCCTGGGTTCCTGTTAGCACTGTTTTCTTCACCCACTACCTAGGAACAACATCAGCAACAGTTAGCAAGACAGGACTGATATCCAGCTTTCTGGACAGCCTTGAATATTCCAAACAAAAGCAAATTACATTTGCAACAATAATAGGAACTTTGTTTGCATGAACACAGCCTAAACATAGCCTACACACAGCCTGAAGCTAATGCTCCTACATACAATAACCATCCCCACTGCGGTGTAATTCATATCTGACCAAATATACATTCACTTTCCTTCAATTACCATCTCCTGAAACACACCCATCTACGATACAATGCCAAAATCTGCAGTAATTCTTATCACACACACACACAATGGACACACACCTTTGTCCAGATGTTCTTTCAAGTGGAACATCTTTCATGAACAATATGATTTTTGGCACACTCCTGTGACCCAGGCGAGCGCAGAGACAGGGCAGGTGCTTAAACCGCCGTGATGTAATTAGCCAAGAGAGGGGAGAAGGTAGCGGGACGCCCCTCAGTCACTGATTTGATCCCACGGTTACCGATTCCTCAATGTGCCCCTAACAAAATAACTGCCACGTGTAATGTATTATTCAATTAAAAGACACCGCTCTCAAGTTGGGAGTTTGAAGGTCCTTTCTGAGCCGCGGATAGCGCGATGGATAATTCAGCAGCAGTGCACATTAAAGAGAGCGGATATTAAACACCGGTGTTAGATTTCCATATTCATTACCGCACAGCTTTGCATGACGGCAGGAACTGGGTGAGCTCTGAAGTCTATCCTGAACGGTAAAAACACTTTTCTGTTAGATGTGCACATGGACAGATTGCAGGAGGCACTGGCCTTTAAACATTAAACCAAGGGTTATCAATAAGGGTTAAAAACATCCAATGAGCACTAGCCCTGTTGGTTAATAATGTGTCCAACCCTATTGGTCAATACTGTGTTCAACCGCCAATCAATTCTGAGCACCAGTGCTGGCCCATAACATCCTGGGGGGGTCTGTGCTCCACAGAACTAAGAAGGGACAGTCCTGAGGATAATGTGACCTACTGTAGGTACCCCCATTTCAGCAAGAAACAAAAAGTACCAGATAAAAGAAAGCTTTAAAAACAGCATCCACAGTTAGTGCAGTAACTATAATATAGTTATAGTTTAATAACAGGCATTGGGGCTGTTTAGGGTGTAATTACATCATAGTTACAGGGACTGTTTAAAGTTGTAATAACAGTTACTGGGACTGCTTAATGAACAGAGAGGAATGAGAGAATACACTTCAGAAAACGTATGTCCTACCATCAGACTGAAGATGGCCAATGTTGAAGTGTGATGTTCGCAATGTTCAAAGCAAATATAAAATTACGAGTGAACACGAAGACCCTTTTCAAATACAGCCCATCGGCACACATTCACACGCCAATGCATCTGTGTGCCCCACCATACACAAAGATTCAACCTCGAAACAGCACTATTACTCAGAATCAGTACTCATAATGTTATAGTTTATGGTTGAACTCAGGAGAGCTCAGAGTCTCGTCCTAAACTTTTCTTGCACATTCACCCATTTATTTCCACATCTTACTTCTAAAAGATTTTCTGTAATTTTTCAGTAATTGTGCCGCCAGTTTAGTAAGTGCAGAGAAAGTGAGACTTACGGTATAATACTAAAAATCTACATGTTAACCGATTCAATGTATTCTCCAGAGCATGAATACATTGGTGTGATTTAATCTAACAGATGTGCTGAGTGGGGTGCTGAATTAATATTTAATGCATTTAAATGACTATTAATTCATTCTATGAATGCAAAATATAGCGTGGTCAGGGCATACATTGGTTAATACGACATGGTGAATAGAAGTTTAAGTCACCCTGACCAAAGTTTGCTTGCATGAAAGTCTCTATAGGACTGCGATAATTCACATTGGCTACTATAGAACAGCAGAGGAATCAGCATTCAGTATCCAAACTAGGGCTGAGAGAGGACCCAGCACTGAGAGAGAGAGAGAGAGAGAGAGGACCCAGCACTGAGGAAGATAACCCAGCACTGGGTTAAATAAAATTGCTAAATTTAAAACACCAACAAGGCTTTCAAGGCAACAGTTTTCTTTCCTTTTCTCCTTTAAATCAGAGGAGAGAGAGCATCGCGGCCTGCTCCTGAACAAACCACCTGTTTCGTATAATGAAATTAAACCAGAAAATTAGGACCTAATTGCTGAAATCGCTTGTTTTGTATAATGCAATTAAAATGGCAAACGAGGTCCTCTGAATGGGCGAAAATGCGCCCCCTCCCGGCTTCCTTTAAAACTCCCTCCAGTTCAGACTGACAGCAAAGGGCTGGTAACGTAAGGTTGTGCAGTTTTAATGTGAAATTCTGCAGTGAAAACTAGTTGTTTTAATTAGAAGTGCAATGAAATATGCGTGTCATATGACATACGCATATGTGGTTCTTTTTGCCATGTTGTAAGCACACCTACAGCACCACCTCTCCTGGCCTCAGGCAAACTACACTCTACAGAAGTGGCGGTTTTATCTGCCTGTCTGGCGCCCAGTCAGAAACACTCGTAACACTCAGAGGCAGATATTGGCACTCGACAGTACGCAGGTGCGCAACTGCACTTGTGCAGGCAGTTCACAGAACATTTAAACCAACTGAAATGCATCACTGAGTATAAGTGACACGAGGGGCAAACTGCAATCTGAAGAAGGCTGATTGTGGCAGCCTCTTCACTGTGTTCAGTGCATGATCTATCGCATCACTGTGTTCAGTGAGTGATCTACCACACAACCCCTTCACTGTGTTCAGTGAGTGATCTACCGCACAACCCCTTCACTGTGTTCAGTGAGTGATCCACCACACAACCCCTTCACTGCGTTCAGTGAGGGATCTACCGCACAACCCCTTCACTGTGTTCAGTGAGTGATCTATCACAAAGCTCTTCACTGTGTTCAGTGAGTGATCCACCACACAACCCCTTCACTGTGTTCAGTGAGTGATCTACCACACAACCCCTTCACTGTGTTCAGTGCATGATCTATCGCATCACTGTGTTCAGTGAGTGATCTATCACAAAGCTCTTCACTGTGTTCAGTGAGTGATCCACCACACAACCCCTTCACTGTGTTCAGTGAGTGATCCACCACACAACCCCTTCACTGTGTTCAGTGAGTGATCCACCGCACAACCCCTTCACTGTGTTCAGTGAGTGATCCACCACACAACCCCTTCACTGTGTTCAGTGAGTGATCCACCACACAACCCCTTCACTGTGTTCAGTGAGTGATCTACCGCACAACCCCTTCACTGTGTTCAGTGAGTGATCTACCACACAACCCCTTCACTGTGTTCAGTGAGTGATCTATCACAAAGCTCTTCACTGTGTTCAGTGAGTGATCCACCACACAACCCCTTCACTGTGTTCAGTGAGTGATCTACCACACAACCCCTTCACTGTGTTCAGTGCATGATCTATCGCATCACTGTGTTCAGTGAGTGATCCACCACACAACCCCTTCACTGTGTTCAGTGAGTGATCCACCACACAACCCCTTCTCTGTGTTCAGTGTGCCCAGGTGAAGTAGACGCGATTCTATTTTACACGCGATTCTATTTTCCCTGCGATGTCTACGCAATCGATAGCCGCGGTCGGCAGCAGCGCTCCTCCACCAAACACAGCGGCAATGATGATCTCATCAGAAACCCTTGTGTGCGGCGCAGAGCCGAAGTCGAGCTCTCCGAGCGCGCGCGGGCAATGAACTCGTCCCGGCGCGTGATTGGTCTGATGTCGGTGAGCGCGCGAACGCACGGAGAGCGAGCCTCGGCGTCGTTTTCAAAGTCTTCATCGCAGTGACAGCCGAGCCCCTCGTTCATCACGCCTTCCCACACAGCGCGTTTTCACTAGGGCAGAAAGGCGTTCTCTAAACGAGCGGCTGCTCGGCGAAGGCATCCAGCCCTGCGAGCGATCGCTGGGGAGGCTCCCGAGTCCGTGTTAATTACCAGGGATGCCGTCCCGATCGAAGATGCTAATTACACTGACGGAGTCCATGTGGGGAATTCCCCCGCATCTCACGCAGGGATAATAAAAAAATGAATTTTTAAACAAAGGGATCTTAAAATAATATCCAATCTCCGGAGAGCACCCCCCACACATCAAAGGCGTATCTCGAAAAGCTTTGAAATGCATCTTTGTGGTCCAAAGTGCCGAAGACAAGCTGCACGATGTTTCCAGTCAGTTCAAGTTTGTCGTGGGGGGAAAAAAACAAAACAAGAGTTAATTAACGGTTATTACAAGCCTTTTCAACTTTAATTTGACTTTCAAATATTAGCATTTACTCTGTGTGCAAACCCTGCTTCTGGCATCTGCAATCCAGCTCCACACTGCTCATTTACATGTGCTCCACTGTGCTGCAGTGCCCCCCCTCTGAAAACTACACACAATCATATCAATATTCATGACCGTTAGACACATTTAAGCACGCTATCCACTGTCCCTTTTTAAAGGAAGGCTAATCTTTCTGCTTCATTCTTCCAAAACCAGGTCCGTATAACCGTGGTATGAGTGCTGTGATGGGAAGTGACAGTAAGGGTAAGCACTAGACTTGGTGTCATGGTGTCTAGTATCTCCATGGTGTCTCCATCCAGCACTTATATTGAACTTGTATCATTATCTTGATGTTGCAGCTTGTTGTCATGCCTTCCTAGTTTCACTTAACATTACACTTTGACCTAGCCTATGCTATTACTGTGTGAGCTGGACTTAATGTGTTCATGGCTGTTGTGTAATGAGTATTGTACCTTGTCAGACCTGTGTTTTGTAGTTGTTCCAATGACCTTCGGTATGCACTCATTATAGGTCGCTTTGGATAAAAGCGTCTGCCAAATAAATGTAATGTAATTTAGTTAATACTTTAGAGTTATGGCTGTGAGCAGGGCCTTATAACTGCTGTGTGACCCTTGTTCTGAGGCCTACAGCCTTACAGCTCGCTGGGGGGTGCAGTCTGCACCCCATCATGGAATTCCACTCCTTTTTCGGTAGCCCCTGTTTTGCGTGGATACGCTTCTCACGTAACATCGCCGATCAAACGGACCTGCGAAACGGCAGCTCGGCTTTTACAGAACACGAACGCCAATCATCCTCAGAGTTGCTTTTCTAAAAGGCCGTGCGCCCGGCTGTGCTCAGTGGAGGGGGGGGGGGGGGGGCAGGACGTAGAACGCACGTTACAATGCGATTTATTCAGCCCTTCCCAGAAGGCCTCGGGAGATCAGGAGTGCCATGAATTATTAAAGGGGAAAATTTGAAAACTTTCAGCTCACATCTGATGTGAAAATGCAGGCCAGACTGCGCACTCCCTGAGACAGAGCAAAATATGCACAAAGCAGCTCCTTTATTATGGTAAACGGTCTCAAATGGGCATGGGGCTGGCATTGTTATGCTCAGTTCTATCCACAGCGCTAAACCTCCCGGTTTTAATTACATTTAATGACACACTATTATTGGTAAGGCCCCGTGCATTAACATCAATGCAAAGCTAACAAAGCAGCTAACATAATCGCCTGTGTTTCCACATAATGAGACAAAGGCGCTTACATGTGTACTTATGGGAGATCCGCAGATATCAAACGTTTCACGCCTTTATTTTATAAACTGCCAATTAACTAGGAAAGGGAAGGAAAAAAACTGCGTTTATGAATGAGAAGAATCAGATACAAACACTAGGCTGTATTCATTGGGGATCCACACATTGGTATGAACAAAACTTATACCACCATGTACCTTGCTCCTGCCAAACGGTTGAAGCTAAGCAGGTGAGGGCGTGGTCTGTACCTGGATGGGAAACCTCCTGGGAATATTAATTTGCTGCTGGAAGTGGTGTTGGTAGACCTGCAGGGCCGATCTTACTTCTGGTCAAATAAACCCCAATGCCCCAGTGCTGTGATGGGGACACTGTTCTGTAGGAGAGGAGACGTTAAACCGAAGACCTGACTCACTGTGGTCATTAAAGATTCCATGACACTCATCGCACAGACTATGGGGTTCCCCGATGTCCTGGATTTCCCAACCTGGCGCTCTCAGCCTGCCACCTAATCATCCCCCAATTTAATTAGCAAAGAATGATTCTGTCTCTCTACTGTGTGTGTGTGCACGTGTGTGTGAGCCCGCATAAAGCACTGAGAGCTACCTGCTATCATTCACTTCCTACAGCACCCAAAACTACCACCCCAAAAACTACCCAAATTACTCAAAACTATCACCCCTTTAACCAAACC
>CM077299.1:40182245-40272245 GCA_039654925.1 Anguilla pacifica
CCTTCAGCTGGAAATCGTTCACCACTAACGCTAACAAGGATTGCACAGATCTAGCTGCCGTTCGTTTCCATGTGTGAATGAAGTGAACCGTTACAAACGCCACCCCTTAATCCTTTCTTCTCTGACCTAAAAGCGTAAAACAGCACTAATTTATCGCTGTGCGTTAGCGAGCTCATCACACGTAACAATGTGAGGACAGAGTGAACTGCACGAGCACTAGTGTTGGGACAAGCAGCCATCGGTATTAACAGCAGCTGTAGTACCCAAGATGCACTCACAGCCTTTAAGTTCACTGAAAACATACAGGACTGAGACCTGGACTACGTGAGTGGTTACTCCAGTCTTGAGCACATACGGTGCATTTGAATTCAATTAATGAGTTAAGAATGTTCAACACTTCAAACGTCGAATTTTACGCACTTGCATTGGAAGAGCGGATGTGTTTCGATTTCTTAATTTTAGACTAATCAAATATTCCAATTAATATTCTTCTGATTAATCTACGGTGAAAATGATCATTAGTTGCATAGCTGGTGTGGAATCTGTATTAAATGTGAACCCGTCTGTACCACCCTTGCTCTTCGAAGCTCTTCTTGAACATGCAGCTCCACTGGCCCTTAAAGGGGGGCAGACAGGGGCCTGACTTAAACATGTGGAAGTGAGGACTGAGCACGAGGAGCAACAGCACCGTACCTCCAGCCAAATGACCTCTCCCTGCTCACAGGCGGGGCTGGGGGCCACTCGGGGCGGGGCTGAGGGGGCAAGGCGGGGGGGTCCATTCGAAGGTGGGGCTGGGGGGGCGGGGGCACTCAGAGGCAGAGGGGGGTGGGGGAGGAATACTCGGACACGACTGCTGAGAAAGCGCGATTCGGAAGCCCAGTAGCTCACCTGTCAGGAGGACGGCGAGTGAAACGCTCTTTTCTCACCGCTGCTCTCTGATTGGCTCGACACCCCTTCCTTCCTTCCTTCCTTCCCTCTTTTCCTCTCCTCCTCTACTCAAAGGAGGGATCATTCAGGAGAGGATCTGAGAGGTGGATCAGAAGGAGAGCAGGCAGTGTGGCACAGATGCGTGTGTGAAATGACACACTGTAGCAGCAGAAATGCTTGCTCCCTCTTCAACCAGAGCAAGCGTTTAGAAAGTACACGCAATGCCCAGCACTCTTCATATCTGTCATACAATAATATACTACATATACAGGGCAGTCCATAAGTATTTGGACTGATAAAGGTTATGCTGTTTTGACTCTGTACTCCAGTACACAGAATTTTAAATGAAACTGAACATTGGGTTAAAGTGCAGACTGTCAGCTTTAATCTGAGGGTACTTACATTCATTGGTGTACAGACGGGCATCTTGGAACGCACAATGCGTCAAACCTTGAATCGAATGGGCTACAGCAGCAGAAGACCACGCTGGGTTCCCCTCACGTCAGCTATGAACAGGAAGATTTATTAATTTATTAATTATTAGTTTATTTGACAGGGTCAATGTGCCAGCTAGCCAGGGAGGCTCATTTTCATCTGTAGTCCCTGGGCTACTCGTCTTTGGACTGCGGGAGGAAACCGGAATGCCCAGAGGAAACCCAGGCAAACACGGGGACAACATGCAAACTCCACACTGAGAGAGGACACAGGCTAGCCTTCTTGTGAGCTAACGGCGCTAATGACTGTGCCACCATGTCACCCAGGCAACAGGGGCCATGTGATCACCAAAGCTGGACTGAACTGAAGATCGGGAAAATGTCAAATAATCTGTGCTATAGAGCGTAATTTTACAGCCATAATTAATTTCAGCAGTGAAAAAAAAAAAACAGGACTTGGTTCTCATAAACAGACCATGGGAAGAATTAAAATCTTTGGCCACCACTGCATATTTTAACTGAGTAGAAGCAGCCAATTAAAAATAAAAACTATTTAGGTCTTAAGAGAGAGAAACCCCCAATCAAAATATATACAGAATTATAATCAGAATCACATTTGATACTGCCATAAATCTCCCAGTGAACCTCAGGGCAAAGACCAAGAGCGCTTGGGAATCATTTTAAACACAAGAGGAAGAGCTTAAAAACTTTGACGGGTTTAGGAAAAAAATAAAAATAATTATTATGGTTCTGAATGAAGCCCTTGATTACGGCAGAACATTGTCACCATAATGTGAATTAAAAACACATGCTTACAGTTAGACTATGAATAAGCGGTGGATAGCACAGCTGTGAGTGTGTGCCATTCAGTGTGCAGAGATAAGTGTGTGTACACGGGGCCGCTGTGTGTGTTTACACATCTGAGCTGCTTTGTGGCTTTTCTGGGATTTTATCCCAAATGTGCCCGACAATGAGTCCCCCCCGAGATCAATTCACACTAAACAGAGAGGAGAGAGTCATTATTCCACAGCAGCCCCCGGGGAGTCCCACAGAGAAGCATACAAGTGTGTGTGTGTGTTTGTGTGAGTGTGTGTGTCAGAATGTTTGTGTGTGCATATGTTTGTGTATGTGTGTGTGTGTGTGTGTGTGTGTGTGTTAGTGTGTGCGTGCAAGTGTGTGCGCGGGTGTGTGTGTTAATGTTTGTGTGTGGGTGCGTGCGTGTGTGAGTGTGTGTGTGCGTGAGTGAGTGTGAGTGTGTATGTTAGTGTTTGTGTGTGAGCGTGCGTGCATGTGTGCGCGTTAGTGTTTGTGTGTGAGCGTGCTAGCACAGAACGGAACTGCAGTTTCTTCCACTGTGGTAGAAAAGGCTGTTTATTAGCGACACATAAACGCACTTCTGAGCACCATTATACACCCCTGCCTCCACCAAACCACCACATTCCAGCTGCACTGTTACTGTGCAGACCACACAATCACACAATCACAAAAGCTCTGTGTTTCCACAACTTCACACAAACTAAAAAAGGTTTAAAAATGCGATTTTGCTAACTGCGTTAATGCTTTGAAACAAAGTTAACTAAGTTAGCGATATTTAAAGTTTCTCGGCGGTAACGGCAAAGCTCGCTATGGTAAACTGTAATCTGGGCCCCTGACAGTGTTGGGCAAAGGAAAATGGGGAAAGAGTATGTAAAAAATATATCAGAGCTCTCATCCTATCTTCACAATAACACACTTAAGGAAGAATGGCCATCATTAGGACCGAACCGAGGCAGAGAAATACAGTAACTCCAAACAGCCACTTGAGCTGCTATACTCCGATCTGGAGAACAGGCGTGTTCCCATACATATATTTAACAGCCAATTAACAACTGAGCACCCCTTTTAGCCAAACCATCTGATTTTCAATTATTTTCAGACGAACAATAAATAATAGATTTTTTTTTTTCCCCCGTCAATGGGATCTTTTGAAACTTTAAATAGATCTGTGAGTGAACAAAGCTGTATTCATTAGGCCTATTCTTGTGTGTAATGTTTGTTTCCTTTCAATAAAGATTGTGAGGCTTGAGATGTGTGATTATGTTTTACATGAGAGCGTGAGATGTGTGATTATGTTTTACATGATTGTCGTGTCCCAGAATGCCTTTCTCCGCGGCAGCCGTGCAGAGACAATGGGAGGAAAAGAACATAAAACAACTGAATCAAAGCCCCCGGGCCCCAGCCACCCGGGAAACTGCTCTAATCTCATTTACACATGCATATTTCATCTGCGCACTGCGTGTGTGTGTGTGTGTGTGCGGGCATGCGTATGTGTGTGTGTGTGGGTATATGCATACGTGTGTATGTGCATGCGTGTGCACGTCTGTATATGCATGAGTATGTATGTGTATGAGCATGTACATGTGTATACAAGCGTGTGTGAGTGAGTGTGTATATTTGTGTGCATGCATGCATACTTGTGTATGTAATACTGTGCGTGTAAATACGTGCGTGACTGTGTGTGTGTGTGAGTGTGTGCGCGTGTATATGTATATGAGTGTGTCTGTGTATGAGCGAGTGTGTGCGTGAGTGTGTGCGTGCGAGTGCGTGTTACTGCATGTGTGTATACGTGTGTGTGTGTATATGCGTGTGTGTGTGCATGTGCGTGTATGAGTATGTATGTGTGTTTCAGTGTGTCTGTGTATGAGTACGTATGTGTGTGTATGAGTGTGTGTGTGTATATGCATGTGTGAGTGTGCATGTGCGTGTATGAGTATGTATGTGTGTTTCAGTGTGTCTGTGCATGAGCGTGTGTGTGTATATGAGTATGTGTGTGTGTGTATGAGTGTGTGTGTGCACGTGTATGAGTATGTATGTGTGTGTATGAGTGTGTGCACGTGTATGAGTATGTATGTGTGTGTATGAGTATGTATGTGTGTGTATGAGTGTGTGTGTGTGTGAGTTGCAGCAGGCTTCCCTCTCCCATTGTCCCCAGCAGTTAAGCAGTAATTGAATACGAGGTGCATAAGCTGCTCTTTAATTTGACGTGTGCGCTCGAGGCGGTAAACACAGGGCCCAGGGTGGGAGGCTTAATTGCTTTGGAATAAAATATCATATCGAGAGGGAGCAGATCATTGTATCAGGAGCCCGACGACAGCACGTCTGATCATGGTGCCCGGGCTAAAGAGGCTGGCTAATTAGTTTCCATTAAAACTCAGCCTCTAATCCACAGTCATTCTGGCATAAAGAACACTGGCTTCTCTCCTGCCCAGTGAACAAAGCCAGTTAACCCCTTCCTCCCTCTCCACTGTTCTAGCTCCATGTGCATTTGCATGCAGGTCACTGGGCTGAGTTGGAGCAGCAGGTGCTACCACAGAGGTGGGTGCTGTGTGCACTAATTCCCTATTGCGCTCCAAATTGGTTCCAATTTGGCTCCAACATGGCGACACCCACAAACTGTACTTTCACGGTTTCAAAAAAGATATTCACCAAGCCAACAGAGACTCAATGGGAGACATCACAGTGCCTTGGTAGTCTGTGCACTGACCTCAATCAGGCAGAGTGATTCTGCCATACACTCTCAAACAGCACTCTGTCAGACACACTCTCAAACAACACTCTGTCAGACACACTCTCAAATAGCACTCCGTTACACACTCTGTCACACACAATGAAACACTGCTCTGTCACACTCAGAAACAGCGCTGTGTGTGTGTATGTGTGTGTGTGCGGGTATGCATATGTGTGTGTATGTGTGGGTATGTGCATACGTGTGTGCATGTTTGTATATGCATGAGTATGTATGTGTATGAGCATGTACATGTGTATACAAGCGTGTGTGTGAGTGAGTGTGTACATTTGTGTGTGACAGACTCATTTTCTGTGTATTCTGCTGTGCATGGTGTTTTTGTGTGTGTGTGTCGCGTTTTGCATTGTGATGCATGTGGACGTATGTGTGGTTCGTGCACTGTGGTGTGTGAGCGCGAGAGTTGTGTGTTGCGGTGTGTGTGTATGCATATGTGTAAGGGTGTGTGTGGGGCAGGGTGGGGCAATGGGGCACAGTGGATGGGGGAGGGGGGGCCGTCTTTCTGACAAATCAAGCAGCACAAAACGGCAACACAAACATTTTCCTTTCATTTTCAGCCCAGTTAGAACCACAGAAGTGTATAAATGAAGACTGCCTAAAGAATGCCATTAATAATGGAATACTCTCCGTGCGCTATATTCTTAATCCTGTTTCCTCCTTATAAATAAATGATCATTTGTTTCTCAGACACTTCTCGCACACTATAATTGCTCTGAAATAAATGTGCCAGTCTTCCCCTTCTTTCATTTCTGAGTAAGGGGGGGGGGGGGGGGGGGGGGGGTATGTTGAAGAGTGAGCTAGGGCCGTGTTGGTATTAATGTTAGAGGTGCCAAGCAAAAGCGTGTCTTTCTTGCGCAGCAGAGCTATCACTGGGCCTGATATCACAGCACAGTTATCACAGTGTGAGGTGGGGCCTGGCTAGAGCAGGTTTACAGTGTGGGACGGGGCCTTACCGAACCAGGTGTGCGGTGTGGGGCGGGGCCTTACCGAACCAGGTGTGCAGTGTGGGGGCGGGGCCTGACCAGAGCAGGTGTAGAGTGTGGGGTGTGGCCTGGCTGGAGCAGGTGAGCAGTGTGGGGCGGGGCCACGCTAGAGCTGGTGAGCAGTGTGGGACGTGGCCTAGCTGGAGCAGGTGAGCAGTGTGGGGCGGGGTTGTGCTGGAGCAGGTGAGCAGTGTGGGGCGGGGTCTTGCTGGAGCAGGTGAGCAGTGTGGGGCGGGGCTGTACTGGAGCAGGTGAGCAGTGTGGGGCGGGGCTGTACTGGAGCAGGTTAGCAGTGTGGGGTGGGGCTGTACTGTAGTAGGTGAGCAGTGTGGAGCAGGGCTGTACTGGAGCAGGTGAGCAGTGTGGGGCGGGGCTGTACTGGAGCAGGTGAGCAGTGTGGGGCGGGGCTGTACTGGAGCAGGTTAGCAGTGTGGGGTGGGGCTGTACTGGAGCAGGTGAGCAGTGTGGGGTGGGGCTGTACTGGAACAGGTGAGCAGTGTGGGGCGGGGCTGTACAGGAGCAGGTTAGCAGTGTGGGGCGGGGCTGTACTGGAACAGGTGAGCAGTGTGGGGCGGGGCTGTACTGGAGCAGGTGAGCAGTGTGGGGCGGGGCTGTACTGGAACAGGTGAGCAGTGTGGGGCGGGGCTGTACTGGAGCAGGTGAGCAGTGTGGGGCGGGGCTGTACTGGAGCAGGTGAGCAGTGTGGGGCGGGGCTGTACTGGAACAGGTGAGCAGTGTGGGGCGGGGCTGTACTGGAACAGGTGTGCATGGTGCTGCACACAGGTAGACACAGGGATGTATACAGCACACTGCCTGCAGCAGGAGCTCTTATCATGCCTATGAAAGGACCAAAGCTACGCTGCCAGGGATAATTAGCAGACAGTGACCTTCTCATTAGAGCCTGGAAACCACTGATCATTTCCCTTTCTCTCTTAATGCATGCAAGCCACACGGACAAGCTTGGAATATCAAAGCAATTCTCTCCAAGACATTTATTAAGAGGCAAATTTACAAAAAAAAAACATACAGCAAAACAAACAAACAAACAAAAACAGCAACCTTTGAATTATGAGCACAAATTTATGCAGAGAGAAATTAAAGGGTGGTCTCTACCCCCACCTCTCCATCTTGTATCTCAAATATTGCATTATGAAGTTTTCATGGCTTCACAGTAGCCTAGTACAGTGAGCCAGTGTGACTGACCAGGCCAAATGTGCCCTCTCTTCCTCCCGTTTATTAACATTAAATACGCTGAACTGAGTACAGCACCACACGATGTCCATTTGACAGAATGGGGGGGGGGGGGGAGGAGACCAATTCCTTAATTTTTCATATTAAAAAAATGCCGTATGTGATACCTGTTCACAATGGCATTTCTGTAGCAATATCAATTCAAATTGTTTGTTTATTTTCCGCAATTGCTCCTCTGTACATAATTGGCCTACATCTATATTCAAATATGATGACACACAGAGGAACTTGCATGCCGAATGCAAGAGCAAGCGCCTAAAATTCAAAAAGTGTCTCAAAAATTAGGTCTGAGATGTTGCTCAATATTACAATGTCAGACGACATTTTTGGTTGTCTCAAGGCAGTGTTATTTCTCAAAAATACACTAGCGCTGGAATATCAAAGAAAATTAAGCAAAATGAATCTATGCTCATAGTAGGCCCAATATGAATGGAACTTGAATGGAAAGTATTTTAATTTTGAAGTAATCTAACCTACATTCATTCCAACAATTTTTTGATCCTTTTTTTTTCCTTCGCAAAAATGATATTTTACTGAATTTCATTATGTCATGACAAAACTATGACACTGTGAGGCACTAACAAATATGGCCGCTAACTAGCATTGAATCAATGCTGGGCTCCGCCATCATTGACCAATTTACAGAGCAAACCTTACCGTTAACATGAATTCGGTGCCCTTGGGCCGGTGAAGCAGATCGTTTCTCCTCATTTGTGAAGTTTACTGTGCTGAAAAAAAATGTTAAGTTTAATTACACACGGAGGTGAATTTCACATTGTGTTCAGTTTGTTACTTGATTGGCACACATTGAGACAGTAGGTGCCGATAACTGTAAGGAAGGCTACCTAGCAAGCACAACACTAGCATAATTTATCAAACACTGCTCACAACCACACACGATATAAACTAGTAGTAACAACCTATGCCGTCTTTATTCCAGTCAGATTAGGCAATTTTAACATCAGAAATGATCGGACAGCCTACCCACCTCAATTGATTGTGCAAAAATTCTTAAAGTACGACTATTCAAACAAATGTTTGCTAGCTGTCTGCGTAGCTTTACTCGCATCTAACGTTAGCTAGCTAGGTAGCGCACCGCAATGGCCGACCTAACGTTAGTTGGCTTGCTATCAAACATTGTAAAAAAGCAAGACAACATAACTGCGCCAAAAACATTTTTATTCACAGTAAAAACTCATCTGCGCTTATCAACATATACATTATATGTTAACGCACGATGAACATATTTAAGGTAGACTTCTAGCCCACTCAGTTTGACTGAATTGGATAGCTTCTTCATTAAACAAACAACGCACGAGGCGGGAGAAAAGAAACCATCAAAGCTGATGACGTACGTCTCCTCCCCAGCCAAATCACCTTGACTGGCAGGTGAATTCACCTGTCCTAGCGAAAGTGGGGAGTAGGGGTTATGTTTCTTTCAAGTACCGTCGGATTTACAGTCTACGAGTTTCCCAACAGGAGAAATCTGACCTTCTTTGATAACTATAATATTACAACATTCAATTCCTTGTGGTATTTGCATTATTAACCCCCTAGAAATAGCTGAAGATTGTTTGTTAGAACTATCACTAGCTAGTCGATTGCTCGCCTAGAAAGTAAACAGCCCAGCAGGAACTGAATATAATTGACGCAGCATTAGCATAAAATATCAATCACCTCATCATCTTTCTTTCAATTATCCGACTATAATGCACGTGAATACGAACGAGTCGGTTGGTCTATTTGTGACGCATTCCAGACTCTGAAAAACTACGACAGCAGCATTAGCTGTGGACATGGAACCCCAACGAGAGGCCCGTAGCAAGAGATCACTTGTACTTCCTCGATGAAACGATACATGGCGTAATATGAGTTGAATTTTTTTTTATTAACCACGATTTTGTCATGCCAATTTTGTCAGGCTATTTGCATTGAAAAATTGTAAAACATACGAAATATAAAATCATCGTTCGGTCATTTATACTACAGAACCATAGACCGTACATATATGTATATATGCCCATGCACCATAGAAGTAAAGCTAATATTACTTCTTAAAATTAGGCTACAGATTAAGAAACAGTGTAATGAAATATTAAAACTCTAGATATTCCAGAAGGCTTGTGGGGCATTTTTAATGTCTGCATTTACTAGATGACATGTTTTTTGTTTGATTTTTGTGCCTGCTCTTATGTTACGCTGCAGCACAGTCTCCCCACTGGGGATAAATAAAATGTAGGTATTCTATTTTTAAATTCTAATGTGTTTTGGCACACGGTAGAAACTCCAAAAGCATTCTTTAATTGCTTCTTCCTGGTGGCCAGCTTTTCTTCTTCTCACACATTTTTCCGCACGCTATTCATAAAGCCATGTGGCATGTGTAAAATATGCACCTGTTACTTATGATTCTGTCTGAAGTGGGCATCATGCTGGCACTCTACAGGTGGAGACCTGAGGAGGTGGGCAGAGTCACTGTTTGTGTGACGCATGTGAAAAATACTTTTTTATTCTTAATGAGAAAGGGCCCGGAGTGTGTCCTCTATGTGCCAGATTTGGCCCCCGGGCTTCCAGTTGAACAGCCCTGCAGTGGTACAGGGGAATGGTGGGATGTTGGGAAGGGGTTTAAAAGAGAATAAAAGAGGGAGAGAGGGAAGGGGGGTGTGGAGGACAGCACAGCACCCTGCTTGACGCCTGTATCACGACCACAGCACAGCACAGTATAGCACAGGTAGAGCACAGCACAGTACATTGTATGACCGCAGCATATTGTATGACCACAGTACAGCACAGAAAACACAGCACAGTCGAGTACAGCAAAGTACAGCAAGCACAGTACAGTACAGTACAGTACAGCACCACAGCATGCTGCATGACCACAGCACAGTCCAATACAGAAAAGTACAGTACAGCAAACACAGCACAGTCCAGTACAGCACAGTACAGCAAACACAGCACAGTCCAGTACAGTCCAGTACAGCAAAGTAAAGTGCAGCATAGTACAGCAAACACAGCACAGTACAGTACAGCACAGCACAAGTAGAGCACAGCAGAGCACAACACAGCAAAGTACAGCACAGTCCAGTACAGCACAGCCGCAGCACACAGCCTTTCATGATCACGCTCACAAATACGTTGCAGTTCAAAGGATCAGTAAATGCACTTCTCTTTGTTTTATGAGCAGTTGGAGGACTGTTTAGAAACTAGAATGAACTGAGCAGTCCTTTTAATTACCCATACTGGATTAGCCAATAAATGCCTATTCACACATTTGGCATTACAGCTGAGGTTCTCTCGGATATTGGGGACACGAGGTTAAAGGGAATAACCTTTTCTGTAACCTAAACCTTATCACTCAACGGAATTTACTATTCGGCCTTTTTGAGCTCCTCAATCAGGTTTTTTTTTTAAAAAAACCAAGTACCTAGTGAGACACCACCTGTTTTTTCTTTTTTACATTTTATTTTCTGAGCAAATAGGGACAGAGTTGCCTTCTAGTGTCAGATAATTACTCCAAGATATAACTAGCGCCACATTGCTGCAATCTAATTTACAGCGCAGGGCCCGAGCCATTACGCTCCCCTTATCGGCCATAAGCTGTATGACTGGCGCAGCTGCTCGGCTCACTCCGGCGTGGAGTGCTGTATAAATTAATCACACGAGGCCTCGTGCACTTTCACGCAATCTGTAATGCACATTAATGAGGGATGACAGCTGTGGCAAAAAAGGCAGAATGATCACTCACGATTTAAATAAAAATCAGAGCACAGTGACAAAAGTCATTTGCATGACTTTTTTTTTTTTTTTTTCATCTCCCCCCCCCCCCCCCCCCCCAGCCCCCTTTCCCAGGCTTTGATTCCTCCCGTTTTTTTTATCAAAGGAGGATGCGTCTGAAAAGGCTTAAATTATCGGCAGATCGGGGAGCGGCGCCGCTGTTCTTGTCTTACTTACCGGCATTGTAACGCAGCGAGCGCTAATTCGGCGCGGAGTGAAGGTACGCGGCGCGCGCTCCAGATGCCTTTTCAGTTCCCTTCATTTCAATGTGAATGATTTATCAACACCTTTGTTTTTTTTTTTTTGGGGTTAGTTTTGTTTGTGAAGCCGCGTTGAGTGCTTAGGTCTCTCAGACCGATAATGCCGCGTGCCCGAGCTCCTTCGCAGTTTTTTTTTTTTTTTTTTTTTGGCGCTAAACGTAGCCTTGGTTACAGCGTGGTTGCTGCGCTCTGCTGTAGCTACTGTAGGCAACGCAGGCACATAATAACAAACGAGTCGCTGTAAAATGGATCAGTTCAGAATCTCTCATTAAAAACATTTAGCTGACCTTCAGCTGTTAATTAAAATTTGGGCAGAAAGTGTGTTATTAGTGTAACTGATTTGGTGATTTATTACAGGCTGTAATGAAATTTTTCTACTGTCAAAAGCATTCCGGGGTCCCTGGTGGGCCGTCAACAGGCTGATGAATAAATGATCACTCTGAGAGAAGAGGGTTAGAGGAGGGGAGCGTCTGAGCGGAATGCAGCGCAATTATTAAACACACACACCTGCACACACACACGTACGCATGCACTCACACACATACCTACACTTACATATACACAGTTCTGTCTCTCACACACACCTGCACACACACACGTACGCATGCACTCACACACATAGCTACACTTACATATAGCCTACACACTTATGTCTCACACACACCTGCACACACACACATGCACACACACATGTACGCATGCACTCACACACATACCTATACTTACATATACACACTTCTGTCTCTCTCACTCTCACACACACACACACACACACAACTACACCTACATATACACACACTCGATCTCCTCACACGCACACACAGGCAAATTATTTTCCAGAAAAATATACACTGTTTTCTTAACCTGCTGCTGGTCTCAAGCAACACTTGGCTTTTCTGTGCAAGTGAAAGTACCACTTCATGAAATGAATGGATTTCACACTATACACGTTTGTTGCATACGTGTGGCGTACTCCGTGCATCTGCAATGCTCCCCTTTCAGATGGCATGCAGACTCTGGCAGAAGCCAGAAGGTGAAACATTTCCCAGTCCTTCCCTCTGTCCTTCATTTCCAGAAAAAAAGTTCCTGCTCCCCCCATCCTGTCCCAGACTGTGGACTGGGAATCTATAGTCTCTATGGCATCATTAAAAGGACAAGGTGTATGTGAGTCCAATCGCCAACTGTCAGACATCAACTGTCAAACATCACACAGTCACATAGGAGAGACCACACCGGAGCCCCACAGGAGAGACCACGCTGGTGTCCTCATCACTGGAACAGCCCCACAGGAGAGACCACACTGGAGTCCTCCTCACTGGATCAGCCCCACAGGAGAGACCATGCTGGAGTCCTCCTCACTGGATCAGCCCCACAGGAGAGACCACACTGGAGTCCTCTTCACTGGATCAGCCCCACAGGAGAGACCATGCTGGAGTCCTCCTCACTGGATCAGCCCCACAGGAGAGACCACACTGGAGTCCTCCTCACTGGGCCAGCCCCACAGGAGAGACCACACTGGAGTCCTCTTCACTGGATCAGCCCCACAGGAGAGACCACGCTGGAGTGTCTCTTCTCTCTCAGAGCTGAGCGCTACGTATACTAATACATGAGGGGTGGGGGGGTGGGGGGGTGGGGGGGTGGAGGGAAGCAAGCAGTGTTTTCTCACCCCGCAAATCTAGAGCTCTTCAGAGAGGCTGCAGGGTCTCATTCTAAGCCCATTATGTCTCTGTGGCTGGGAAATTACAAACGATGAACAAAGTGGGGGTGTTATCACGCGGAGCCAGAGGAGGGGGGCTGAATGGCGTTTTACACAGGAGGTCCCCTCCGCTGCGACATGCTTAATGTATTATTCAGCCTAAGTGCCGGATACAGCCGGAAATCTGGAGCCTGCTGGGGAAAGCCTTCTTAGAGCAGCCCCCCGTAGCCCCGCGCTGGGGCCAACTGAGTCAGGCTAAACGCGCTTGGCATGCGCCGTGCCCATGTGCCACGCCTGTCTGCCACACCCATGTGCCACACCTCGCTGCATCGTTTCCATTGACAGCAATGAGGCCTTAGGTTGAGGTTCCCGTGGAGGTCTCTCTCTGGACATTGGGGTTTTTTTCTGGAGACAGGGGTCCCTCTAAGGACGTGGGGGTCTCATTCTGGAGACAGGGGTCTCTCTAAGGACGTGGGGAAATTTTTCTGGAGATGGGGGTCTTTCTAAGAGGGTGGGGGCTCTTTGGAGATGGGGGGTGTCTCTAAGGGGGCAGAGCATCTCCCTAAGAAGGTGGAGGGGTCTCCCTAAGATCAACAGTATTCCAGTATTAATGTGGTACTGATGTAGCTTAGCTCATCTGGATTTCAGTGTTAATGCGGTACTGATGTAGCTTAGCTCATCTGGATTTCAGTGTTAATGCGGTACTGATGTAGCTTAGCTCATCTGGATTCCAGTATTAATGTGGTACTGATGTAGCTTAGCTCATCTGGATTTCAGTGTTAATGCGGTACTGACGTAGCTTAGCTCATCTGGATTTCAGTGTTAATGCGGTACTGATGTAGCTTAGCTCAGCTGTATTCCAGTACTAATGTGGTACTGATGTAGCTTAGCTCAACAGGATTCCAGTATTAATGTAGTACTGATGTAGCTTAGCTCAGCTGGATTCCAGTATTAATGAGGTACTGATGTAGCATAGCTCAGCTGTATTCCAGTACTAATGTGGTACTGATGTAGCTTAGCTCAGCTGGATTCCAGTATTAATGAGGTACTGATGTTGCTTAGCTCAGCTGGATTCCAGTACTAATGTGGTACTGATGTAGCATAGCTCAGCTGTATTCCAGTACTAATGTAGTACTGATGTAGCATAGCTCAGCTGTATTCCAGTACTAATGTGGTACTGATGTAGCTTAGCTCAGCTGGATTCCAGTATTAATGAGGTACTGATGTAGCTTAGCTCAGCTGTATTCCAGTACTAATGTGGTACTGATGTTGCTTAGCTCAGCTGGATTCCAGTATTAATGTAGTACTGATGTTGCTTAGCTCAGCTGGATTCCAGTATTAATGTAGTACTGATGTAGCTTAGCTCAGCTGGATTTCAGTGTTAATGCGGTACTGATGTAGCTTAGCTCATCTGGATTCCAGTATTAATGTAGTACTGATGTTGCTTAGCTCAGCTGGATTCCAGTATTAATGTAGTACTGATGTTGCTTAGCTCAGCTGGATTCCAGTATTAATGTAGTACTGATGTTGCTTAGCTCAGCTGGATTCCAGTACGAATGCAGAAATTGAAACCCAAACATGGCTAATGTTCTTTCTGTCTTTTTGTGTAACTAAAAAGCGGTTTCACATCAGAAATGCACAGCTGACCTGTCCAGGATTCTGAAAGCACTAGTAAGCCTGTAAGTGTGTCATTCATACTCCAGACAGGTAGACATTGAAGGTGAGTGTCAGTACAGGATGTTGCAGTTCTCAGGTATTTTACTCTCATCTAAAAATGAAGAACAGGAAGAACATGAAAATGGTCTTTCACAGCTGACAGGTCAGAGCTGGTAGAACACATGAAAACTGGTCTCGGTCACGTTCAGCGCACGATACCTCGGATCCAATCAATGCTTGTTCTCAACTTTTACTAGCAAATAATGGCAAGTCTAGTACTTTTCTTCATTGTGTTAACTTTGGTGATGGCTGAAGTCGCAAATCTGTGTTTGTAAGTAGGGTGGCAGTGTAGGGTAATGGGTAAAGAACTGCTCTTGTAACCTAAAGGTCACAGGTTCGATTCCTGTTTAGGACACTGCCGTTGTACACATGTGATGTAAGTAAAAGTTAAAAGCTATATGCGCATACTGTTCCTGAATCCGGGACTGTATGCAGATACAGCAGAACCCCACATGCAGTATCTCACAGGGCACCAAGTACTGCACACCAGCCACCTCAGCTGCTCTACGCAGGAAGCAGCAGATACTCATTTGGAGTATGAAGGGTTTGAGGGTTGTTATTATTATTATCATCATCGTGGTTGTTGTTTGTTGTTTGTTATGTTGCGTACAAGCGAATAGCTGAGGCCTCGAGCTCTGGTGTAAACAGAAGGAAGGCAGGAACACGCACAGCCTGTGTTTTCCATTGTTTTTTTCGCGCAGCTTGTGTAATTAGCCCTGTGAAGAGCGCTCACATCAAAGATGTTCCCGCTTAAACATTTGCATGCCTGAAAAGCCTGATAACAGTCTACTGCGTGGCAGAGCAGAATCCCCGGGTTCGGAGACGGAGACGGATACAACGGATGAGCAGACGCTTTTCAAACGCTCTGAGCGTCGCCCGGTGAGCAGCAAGCACTTGGCAAGCGCAGAATAGGAATAAAAAAAGAAAAAACAACAAAAAGGAAAAGAAGAGCACTCGCACTGCTGGATGTGATGCTATTCTCTGCACTTGTCGTTGTGCCGTTCTGCTTGCGCTTTATCCGGTTTGATTATTAACCCGCTTGACTCGATAAGAGCTGAGCTTGCTGGTGCATTGCTCCTACCGTATGGCCATGCCCCATCAGCAGAGTGCTTATAATCCCACCAAATCCAGGGATTAGGATTAGCCTATTCAATTAATCCAGCCAAGTCCAGGGGTTATGGCTAGCCTGTGCAATAAATCCAGCCATGCCCATGGTTATGTTTAGCATGTGCTATTAATCCAGCCATGCCCAGGGTTGTGGTTAGCCTGTGCTGGTAATGTAGCCACACCCAGGTTTATGGTTAGCCTGTGTCTTTGCAGGAGTGGCAGGAGAAACTAACTAGCTTGCACCCTCAGACCCAAAACTTGGATTATTTATTATATTGGGTTATTAAATTTATATTACCGTTGACAGATCAAATTGGTGCTGACTCAGTTTCCTGTTTCTGACGGTTCTTTCTTGGGTTCTTCCGAAGACGCGGGGGGTTGTTGGAGGGGTGGAGAAAGGGCTGCTCTGACCTTCTCCACGCATACTGCACTCTCCCGGGAAAATTCTGCTGAGCAGGCTGGGATTGGACGGAGCGGGGAAAATGACGCAATGTCACACTGCGTTTGGGGGAACCTGACTGACAGACAGGGAACCCCCGGTCACTGTCAGTTTTATGGCCATCATTATTTAATGCGCATTACCTAAAAGCATACGCAAAATTGAGACCGGTCACAAAAAAAGATGTTTTTATACATGATATTTACAGAAAGATGTGCATAATAGATTGTGAAATTAATATTTATGGCTTGAGTGATTCCTATCCTGGGCTACACCACAGCTGATAGTGCTGACGTTTTGCATCTCCAGAGCAAAGACACAAGAAACAAGGAAAAGGTACAAAACTGGAAGCTTTTTGCAAGGAAGAGACAATTCTGATGGGGATTCACCCACACACTAATGGATAAACTTCGTTTTGTTTTATTTAAATTTATCTCCTCCCTTGCATAAAATTTGTAAAATCATCCAGTATATTTTAATTGTGTTGCAACACTTAGAGTACATATAGTGCAGGTCATTTTTTAAACGTCAAGTTTTTTAAAATTACGTAAGCCCACTTTCATTCCCATATTCACCCATAATTACTCACCAAGAAATCATAAAAATAATTTTTGGACAAACGTTTCAAATACTGCATCATCCCCAGTGGTCCACGTTTTGAAACGCGGTATAACTGCAGGACGGTTCGCGGCACAAACGGGTCGTATCAAGCGCAGGAATACCGGCGCGCTTTTATTTCCACGCCTGTAACTGCGGCTGAAAAAGAAACGCCGCGATCGCCGTGAGAGAGAGATGGAAATTCCAGCGGGATGCTCGGGGCAGGAATGTAAATGCTCAGGGTGCGCAGACCCTTCAGCGCGCTGGTCGGCAGCACCCCCATTTGCGGCTGTTTGCAGCAACACAAAGTCTTAAAAGATGAAAGTCTTTTATGCAGTATCCCCCCCCCCCCCCCCCACACACACCTCCCGCCCCCTCCTTCCCCCACATGCTGAAGGTCAACGGAGGCATCTGAGGAATCCATATGCTTGCAAACAGACTATTTTAACGGCATTCCAAGTTCTGCTCAATGTGACATGTGAACAACACCTGACCACTTATGCCAGCTGTAGCCTTCGTCTGTACGAGGAGAATCGTTCAAATTCCAGCTCTCTTACAAACAAAGCCTTAAGTGGGCGTTAGCCGTATAAAATAAGAAATATTTACTTGTGGCGAAGTGTATCATCTTTTTTTTTTAATGCACTCCTATTTTTCTACCGAATTGGAATGTCAGCTGCTGCTGCTTCTCACGCTACAGACCACCAGCACCGCTCTACATACACCCACACACACACACACACACAGGCACACATACACCCCCACACACACATACACATACACACACACGCACTCACACAGGCACACGTACTCACACACACACACACACAGAGGCACACACACACCCACCCACACACACACACCCACACATACACACACACACAGGCACACACACTCACACAGGCACGTGCACTCACATCCATACTCACACAGGCACACACTCACACCTACACACACACACACACACACACACAGGCACACATACTCAGACCCACACTCACAAACCCTGAGAGGAGCCCACAACCTAAAGTCACATCAAGGTAGGCTCTGGTCTAGTGGTAGAGGTGTACTGCAGTTCAGACATTAGCATGTGAACATTCACTACCAAATATAAGGTGACCCCTGGAGATGCAGTACAAACAGAACTGGTTCCCTTGGTTGGGGGGCTTGGTCTTGCTACGTGAAAATGTTGTGTAAGTCGCTCTGGATAAGAGTGTCTGCTAAATGCCTGTAATGCAATGTCTTTAGCGCAGTGGGCTAACAGTGCTTTACGTCAGCAGGTTATCCAGCTGCTACAGCACAGGTAATGTGGTCCCATGGAGATTTAGATGAGAGGGTCCAACATCACAATCAACACCTTCAACCAGCCTTACTTGGAGACCAAAATTCACATGAATTTGTAAGGTTTGCACCTGACAGTAGGAAGTCGATTTTCATTCACCGCTGGAAATCAGACAGGAAGATCTCTGCCATTAGGCCTCACCTCGAAACCAGAGCCAGGATTTCCCCTGAAGCTCCGTCAACCCGTCAAATGTCCATTAACTGGCAGGAGGCTGGCTGTCTACTTTCATACCAAGTTTTGGTCAGCCTCAGAAGCCTACTTAAACATTTGCTCGAATCATCAATACCAACATCACTACTGTTTCTTTGCTTAAATGATCAGTACCAAGATCACTACTGGTTTTTCACACAAGTAATCAATACTAACATCACTACTGGTTCTTTGCTCGAGTAATCCACAGTGACATCACTACTCCCCGTCCCTCTCCGAACCTCCCCCTCACTACCCATCTTCCACCGTAGCCTGAAGACTCATCTCTTCAGACTATACCTAGACTAACCACCACCACGCTGTATATTTCACTCTAAATCCCCCCCCCCCCCCCTTTTTCATGACACTTGTTACATGTTGCCCCATCCCAGCACTTTTTGGTAATTGTATTTGTCCTAATACTGTAGCTTATTCTTCTGCCTAGTTGGCTTTGCAGAGGTTAGGTCTGAATAGTGTTCACTGTGTGAACTAAACTGTGTTCTTGGCTAGAAATAGCTGTACAAAATAAGTACTGTATCTTACTGAACCTGTGTTTAGCAGTTGTCTATGACCATGAAATGCACTTTTTGTACGTCGCTTTGGATAAAAGCGTCTGCCAAATAAATGTAATGTAATGTAACATACTGGTTTTTTGAGTAATAAAAACAAACATCTCCACTGTTTCTTTGCTTGTGCAGTCAATTCTGACATCTCCACCATTCTCCGCTTGACTAATCAGTACCAACATCCCCATTGGCTCAGGCCGTTACACAAGAAATAGAGAACATTGCTTTGCAATTGCGAGCCATTACCGCAATAATTTTATTTTATCATGGGAAGGTGAACAGTATAACACAGTAATGTCCTGTAACCATATACAATGCATCTGAAAAGGTTATCAGATCATTTGAGCCCGAAGATATATTGCGCTACTCTTGTGGGAGTGATTTGTTGTACAGAGTCAGACAAAGCATTTTAATGCATTTCGAGACGGTGACATACATATTTGGTTAGGATACACATGCCGCCTGTTGCTGGAGCCTAACTCAGCGTGCATTGGGTGAGAGGCAGGAATACACCCTGTACAGGTCGCCAGTCTGTCGCAGGGCACACACACCAATCATTCACACACTCATACCTTTAGGCAATTTAGAGTCTCAAATCAGCCTGCTTGCATGTCTTTGGACGGAGGGAGGAAACCGGTGTACCCGGAGGAAACCCAGTGTTCCAGTTACTGGGGGGATTGGGGGGGTCTGACCCCCCTAATTAAGACTTGGACTCCCCCAAAAGAGGTAAAAACAACAGGTTGGGAGGTCGAAACATTTATATATCCTTCTTACTTGTAATCGTAAATATTACAATATATTTACCATCAGTGGCATCACTAGACACCAACCCTAGTGACGCCACTGGTGGGAAATATATTGTAACATTTATGATTACACGTAAGAAGGAAATATAAATGTTTCGACCCCCCGACCTGTTGTTTTTACCTCTTTTGGGGGGGGGGTCCAAGTCTTAATTAGGGGGGTCAGGCCCCCCTCAATCCCCCCCATAATTCAAACACTGAGGAAACACACGCTGACATGGGGAGAACATGCAAACTCCGCACAGAAACATTTAAAAACCTTGCAGTCAAATATATTGACATCATCATGTTCTCAAAAGACCACATATTGGCGATGTTTTTATGGCACTCACTTAGCGGTGTGCAGTTTGGGGAAAGGTGATTAGGCCCACCTATGAACTGGAATGAGTGCAGTTTACTGACTGGTGTTATGCAAACGAGCACGGTGACAGGGCTCTTAGCCGGCTTTGTTTTCTCACACAGAGCCGGGGAATTTTTTTTCGCGAGTTAGCGCCCGGCGGCGTCTCCGGCGCTACCGACGATGATGTCTCTGTTCGGAGGTCGCTCTGACGTAGAGAGTGTGTTTTTTTATCGCCGCGCTGACGGACAGCGAGCGCGGAATCCAGACAGTCGCCGTCTCCCTCGGTAACCCGGCATTAACTCAATTATGCATGAGGCGGCCGCGTAATTACCGCCAGCCCAAAAAAAAAAAAAAAAAAAGACGGGGGCCGGGGCGTGAGCGGGGGCTTCACTTGATTAGCGTCTTTCCCGCGAGCCGCGACAATCACAACATTTCACATCAGCCTCTTTGTTTTCGGACACCTTCTGACACCACGCGAAGGGAATTCTGACAAGGTTCTAGAATCCCCCCCCCCCCCCCCCCCCCAGAGCGAGCCGAAGTTCTGAATGTTTTTTTCCCGATGCGGCAGACTCCCGTGCAAATTTTTCAAAATTTATTTGAAAAAAAGGCTCTTCTTAAAAAAAAAAAAAAAAAAAAACAGTGGCGGCAAATTGTCAAAAGAGAGAATTGAGTGAGCAGTGCGGTGGGCAGACTGCGCAGGGACCAGGGTTAAGAGATAAAGCAAATCTGTTGATTTTATTAGCGAGAGGTCCTCCGGGGAGACAGAGTCCGTGATCTGTCAGGACCCATTAAACATGTAATTTTTGCTGGAAGAAAGTTTGCGCATACAGGCAGGCACCGTGCTGTGTTATTAAAAATATGAGTGCGGCTGAAGAAAATAAGTTGGGGGGGGGGGGGGGGGGGGGGGGGAGAATAAAAAAAACGGATTAAATTTTAAGCAGCCGGCGGGCCGATAGTTTGCCTCGGCGTATTTGTCAGTTTCAAAGGGTGTTTTTATTAATTTTGTATTTTGCATTTTGTTAGTGGAAAGAGCCGGGTCCACGGGGAGCGCCGCGAGCGATAGCCGAGAGGGCCTGTGGCGGGCCGAGCGGGCCGGGGAGCCTGTGGCGGGCCGAGAGGGCCGACCGCGCGCGGAAAGCAGATTCAGAGAGAGGGCCAGTCTCAGATGAGCCCCGAAAACACCCCCACTGCAAGCCAAGGACAGCCTTCATCATCATCATCATCATCATCACCATCATCATCTCTCTTTCTGTCTCTCTCTGTCTCTCCTCTCTCTACTTCCGTCTCTCCTCTCCCTCAATTTAGGATGTTGTTTTTTTTTTTTTTTTTTTACACAAATATAAACATCTGCATTCCGTTCTTAAATGACAACAATGCCATCGAAATGGCAGCCATTAAAATAAAATCTGCCAGCCCATAAACAACGATAACATTAAAAACAAGCCGAAGCTAGTAAACATTAGTAGGCCTACTGCAATTAGTACTGTAGTCAATAGTACAGTAATTATTAGATGCATGCATTATATTGAAACATACTGATGCTAATTACTGAAACCTGGGTCTTGAAAGATGTGCCGCAGGTGTCGGGAGATTAAAACTGTCAAGTCGCTGTCCAGTCAACAAACGCCACGTCTGGCCCTGTTCCTGCTGACAGACAGACAGACAGCCCGCTGGTCCAGCACGCACACATGCTAACACCTACCGGCTCCGCGCTTTGCAAATCCACTCACGTGAAATGCTGTGGGCGAAACAAGAGTGCTCGGCCACCCTTAATTACCCACCGGGTGAAAGAGGAGGAAACCGGGACGGAGGGAAAAGAAGAGATGCTCTCCTCGATCAGCCATTGGACACTTTATTATCATCATATTACCGTGCCGTACTGCACCATGCAGCACATTATCGATCCTATGGTTTGACAATAGCACACACAAACAACAACAAGTATATCTTCGCAAGATGGCACATTTCCCTTCCTTAAGTATAGCCGCATCACTTTATCCCAGTATTTTGAGATTTTTAATGGATAAGCTACACTGTTCAATGGGTGTTTTTTTTTTTTTTTTTAGATGAAGTGAGCAGGGAGCAAACCTGTGTAAATTCCTACCATCATGGGGGGTATATCGCTGGGTGATCCTACCATCGTGGCGGGTGGGTGGGTGGGTGGGGGGTATATCGCTGGGTGATCCTACCATCGTGGCGGGTGGGTGGGTGGGGGGGGGTTTATCGCTGGGCGATCGCCGCAACAATGCTGGCTGCCCCCCCCGGCCCCCCGAGCTCCAGCATATGGAAAGTGTCAGCCCGGATTCCATTTTTCATGTAAATGCTTTCTGGCTGCAGACAGTATCAAGGAGTTAATGGGAAAAACAAACCCCTTCTGTGATGCTGGGAATTTGAGGGAAGAGTCCCCGCAGGGCTGCTTCAAACAGCATCCAGCGCCGCGCAGAAGAGAATATCCTCGGGCCATGGCCTGCTGCCGGCTCCACCTACGGCTGGATGACTGGATCAGAGCCGCGGCGGAGGAGGGGAAGCAGGCGCTGACCTGCACGTGTGCAGCGGGATCGGAGCTGTGGCGGGAAAGCAGCGGCTAACCTGCGCGTCTGCAGCTGGATCAGACCGGCGCCTGGTCCCTCACTTCCCGAGGCTGTCACCTCTCATCACCCACAATGCCCTCTGATAATGTAATTGCGCCTAGCGGGGATGACTCGCAATGCGCACGACCCAATGCGAGGGGAACTGGCTGCAGTTCCCATTCGTGGCCTGTAGGGGGGCACAGTGGGCTCTGTCTTCAGGCAGTTACTGAAGGGATCCTTTCCCCAAGCATTGGGACAGATTCAGTGCTGTCCCACATAGAAGGCCCCTCTCATTCAGGCAACAAAATATCCAAAACTCCTCAGCCAAAGCGCTCTAGAACATTCTGCCAACATTCTGGTATCACTGCGGGATAACCTATCATTGCTTTACTTTGGTTCTTTGTGAATATCAATTTCTATTTGTTTCTGTATATAAAGTTTACAAATAAAGTTGTTTTAAATGTATTTCCTTAATTTTTCTGTAAGAACGTTGGCCTCATCAGCATATGGCACTATTGTTAGCACAGAAGTTACCCAGCCTAAGTAGGCTATTCTTACCTGTACCAGACCAGCATTTAGCCTTTAGCTTATCTACAGCTCAATTAATTGCAGAGAATCATTATTACAAGCACTGGGAAAAAATGAATTTGTCAAAGATGTGGCATAAAAAAGCACACTATCCAAGCTGATCACACACAGTACTGTGATGTCATAATGATTCAGCCTCACCTTCTCTCCTGGCTGCCAAAATCACTCCATAATTAAAGGTAAAATGGCTGCCACTTTGAAATTGGGAGGTATCAACAGTATTTTTCACACATTCAGGATCAATTTTCATTATAAACACTCTCGTGACACATTAGTGTCATTGTCGCCTGCTGGGAACAGCCTGGAGCGGACCCCACTTTGTTATATCGCAGAGAAACGGTTAATTAGCCGATCCATCAATGCCCGCTATGCATATATTCAAGAGACACTCACTGAGGACCACGATAATCAGACCTTCCACATATTTATTTATTCATTGGAAAGGCGATGCTTTTGAAGTCGGGTCTGCCAGGGTAGGAATGTGACATGTTCTCACTTTATTGGTATGCACAGGGAGGCATATGCTTTGTTTATTATATCTAATTCTGAATAAATCTCTCACAGAACACGAAATTACATTTAAATGATGCACTCGAAGCGTCATACTTAAAAGGAGAGGTATGCGGAGTCTTTCTTTCGTTCTTTCTTCTCTCTCTGGTTGAAGCGTGCCCTGTCGGTAATGGGGCAGGGAACCAGATTAATGCCGAAGCAGGGGAAGTATCTGTACAGATGGGATCTGTAGATGCTTATTAAAACACAGATGAAAATTACAGGACTGCTGATTTTCTGGGAGGGCTTTGTGCTACGATGCTAATGAGTAATTAGCGGCGTATACATCCCCATACATGCGCGCCCAGTACACTTCAGTAAGACATTTTTGCAGAGAACTGCAAAAGACTCTTTTTGCCCAAATCCGTGTTTTTTTTTTCATCATTACTAATATTTGTTCCTAAAGTTCTCCCGGAATGGTAGCCACTGAATGACAGCTCAGGCGACGGGGATGTTTCACACCGCTGAAGTGCTAAATCTTATCCATAGGGAGAGAAACCGCGCGACAAGAGTGACAATTAAAGCGGTGTAACGAGAGACAAGTGAGCGGGGATCAGCAAGCCGGGCTCGGCATCAAACCGACACGCGAACAATCAGGCGCTAATGCTAACGGCGGCACCTCGTTAAAAGCGCTTTTATGTGGATTCAGTCAATCGTGCGCGTTGAGAGCCACGGGGCTAATCAGCCACGTTAAGATGACCCGCTCCCGTAACGTGCTTTAATAACGCCGCGATAACAAATCACAGGCGCGCGCGCGCGTGCGTGCCCATGACGTCCGCGCTAGCTCTCACGCGCCGGTGGCAGCAACACTACGCTAACTGTTACTTCTTCACAGGAGGTGGGGCTTTGAGCTGCGTGAAGACTTCTGCACCAAGTTTCTGTATATTATGCACTTTCCACATTCACACCTATCACGTTAAACACTGCACCACTTGAAGGCATAGCACTTGTCACAGTGTACCTGCAGCTGTTGTGACGTTTGCTCAAAACATTTCAATCCTCAATGTTAACATATGTGAGGCTTGATTTTTTTAAATAAGGGGTGGGTCACAGCAAAAATCCGTTTGTTTGCTGGGGGCTGCGCCGGGCTCAGAATGTTTGAGACACACAGCTCTAAAGAACTTCAGGTAGGTTCCAGCCGCAACACCTGCAGACCCGCATATTTTTTTACATTTTGAGACTCACTGCGATGCGGCTCAATCCAAGGGCGGCATTTGAGATCAAACACAGCATTGAGATGACTGTCATTCTCACTGCAAAAGCAGAGTTAGAAACTTAGAATGAATTTGAGCCCCCTCCCCTCCTCTCTCTCTCTCTCTCTTTCTCCCTCGTCTCCCCAGTGGCTTGTGTCTGCATCATGTAGTTGCACACCTAGCACTCTGGGGTGGCGAGGGGTTGGAGTGGGGGTGGTGGGGTGGTTGGGGGGGGGAACTCCTCTGGTCTCAACACACCCGTGTGCCCCGAAACACGCGCTCCGTAAGGCAACGTGCCCTAAGGCCCGTTCGCCACCGTTACCAGACCAACGTCACTGATCGACCGCGGGGAACCTTCCCTGGCTGCTGCAGTGTGCTCCCCATTCACAGAAACCCCCCCCAGCTTGCTCTCCATCACTGGGATAAGTGTCCTCACGCACACAGAGTCAAGCCATTCACCGTAAGCCAAAGCTTGGCTGGAGACATGCGGTTATAATAGCTCTCACTGACTGGCAGACTGATGGCTGGCTGCCATCCAAATTGAAATCATTGGAAGTAATTAAGACCAGGCCCCGCAAATCATTATAAATTATTAAAGGGGGGGGGGGGGGTGGGGGGGGGGCGTTAATGAATCATTAATGGAAAATTAACTGCAGCGAGGCCTTTAACACAATGTACACTGTTTATAGACAAAAACACAGCACATATACTCATTTTTTTAATTCACATTTACCCTTAATTAAACAATGCATAACTGAAGCTATGATGAAGATGATGAAGAGACATATTCATAGAAGGAACACTGTTCATATCTGTCAATTTGAGGAATGGCGATTGCACCCTCATTCACATAAAATGTTTTTACAAACAGCAGCATATATATAGCGAGCTCCATAATATTTGGGACATACATATTTTTTTCTTGATTTGACTCTGTACTCCACCCTGTTTTTGTGGCTAACAAGTGGTTTACAATTTGCAGTGTGGCCTCTGCAGTTCTGTTTGTGAAGTTTTCTGTGAAAAGTAGGCACTGACCCATACAGGCCTGCCTCCTGAAGAGTGTTTCTGATCTGTCGGACATCTGTTTGGGGGTTTTTCTTCATTATGGTGAGAATTATTCAGTAGAGATCTTCCTTGGCCCACCACACCCTTTGTGATTTCTGAGCACACCAATTACTCTCCAAACTGTTGATTTTGGCAAGCCTCAGGTCTGGCCTGTGATTCTGACAGTTTTTTCTTATTTATTAGCCTCATAATGGCTTCCTTGACTAGGGGGGATGACTTGCACTTGGCACAACTCTGGTACTCATGTTCACAAATGCCAATAATAGACTCCTAAACGCTAGAATAAAAATTAGATACTGAAAGCTCTCTTGTACCTTCACTAAGGACAATCTGAAATGAAGGGACTATGTGTGGAAAGTGCTGAAAATTCTACACGCTGAAACCAAAAAATGCATAAATATGCCCTTAAATAAAAGCTGAGAATGTGCCTTTTAACCACATGTGAGTTGTTTCATTACAAATCTAAAACTATAGAGTACGGAGCTACAAATCAAGGCAAAATATGTCTTCATCCCAAACATTACGGAGCTCAGTGTGTGTGTGTGTGTGTGTGTGTATATATATATATATATACACATATACATATTACATGGTAATGGAGGTTGCAGGAAGGAAAATGAACAGTATTGATGTATAGAGCAATTTTGCTGTTATCTTCCCACAAATGAACAGTGAATTAAAAAAAAAATTTAAGACGTACTGTACAGTAAAGATGGAAGCATATCTTGTCAATAACGGTGATGCCACATTCCCATCCCCCCCTCCCCCCTCCCCCCTCCCCCCCCCCCCCCCAGTGGAACGCGCAGAGACGCAAACCGGCTCGTTTGTACAGACAGCAGACCTCGGCTCACACAGAAAGCTTTGCTGCCAGGCCCGGCTCCAGTCCCAGGGCTGCGTGTGTACCCTCAGAGTTAATCAGCGCTAAAAGAGCACCCCCCAGCATGCAGTCCACTTACCGCCGCCGCGCCCCCCCCCCCCCCCCGCCCCCCGCCCCCCCACAGGAAAACAAGGCTCCGAACATTTAATGTGCAACACAGCTCTCCCATTCCTTCGCTCCCGTGTCCAAAAAGGGGGGTGGGGGTGGGGGTGAGGTGGGGGGATGGGGGGGGGGGGCAGATTCGCGCTGAAATTGTTTCTGGGGCTCCCCCGTTGGGCGGCGGGACTCACAGAGGCGCGCGGCGAATTTGAGGCGCCGTGTCGGGACGCTCCCCGCGGTCCCCCTCCCCCCGACGCCCCCGCTAATAACAGCTCTCGATCGAGGAGCCATCGCCGGGCAACCAATTTCACACCCCCCAGCCATCTGAGAGAGCACGTACCGCTTCCGTCTGAGAGAAACTTTCTGTTAGAGGAGGACACACAGGGACTAGGGAGGGGGGCAGGGGGAGGGATGGGGGGGGATTAGACTGTGCTGTAAATACAGGAACATCAGGCCTAGTAATTTCTGTTACTCAGCTAATATATGATTCACGTTACGGCAACATTTTGGCAAAATGTATGTTAGTGGCTGCATAGGTCACCTGGTTGCAGGATGCATCAGTGCTTATGAAATATGCCATTTACCCATTTCCTATTGGCTTCTCTATCCCACATTAACTTCTCCACTGAATCATTAAAGACAGAATTACCACCCCAAATGTGGTCCTGTACTGTGCACTGTACCAGTAGACTGTGTCACTATGAATGACGAAGAGCCCAGACATGCCGAACAGACCACAGCCAAACACAGTCTGCTGCACACAGCTCAGAGCCCAACACAGTCTGCTGCACACAGCTCAGAGCCAAACACAGAGCCTGTACTGCACAGCATAGAGCTAAACAAGGCTGTGCTGCACAGAGGTTTGGAGTATATATATATATATATATATATATATATATATATATATATATATATATATGTGTGTGTATATATGACACTGTGAGAGGTCAGAAAGGTATAACATTGGGTGAGCTCAGGATCATAGAGCACTGTGTGATGTTAGGAGTGTATAAGCATTGTACAGTTTAGGAGTGTCTAAGCTTATTGGTGAGTGCAGCATGAGGTTCAGTCCGGCGGCAGTCCTGATGCTGCTTCCTCATTCCCAGCTCTAAAGTGAATATCCAGTCCTCTGCTCCGGTAACTGTCCCCAAAGTGGGGGTCTGTGGAGTGTACCCACACTTTCCATCTTTACCGGCCCATGTCCTGTCTCTTACCTTCAGAGAGCATTTGTGTTTCGCCGCCACCATTTAAGCAACACGCGGTCCTGGGAGACGGCTGGTACACACACAGATACACACACAGATACACGGCTCATCAGCCGGGCCTCTCTAGATCTGTTTCCACTTACAGCCCTGCCCAGGCGGACCAAGCAAACAGCCTTCTGCAGAGTGGAGACTGATGTTGCAGGACCACACTCGAGACCACGCTGGTGACCACATTAGAGACCAGGCTAGTGACCACGATGGACTGTATGAGAGTCTGTGCTAGAGACTGAGCTAGAGACCGCGTTGAAGACTGTGCTAGACACTGTGCTGGAGACTGTGCTAGGGACTGTGCTGAAGACTGCGCTAGAGACTGCATTGGAGACTGTACTCAAGACTGTACCAGAGATTGTGCTAGAGACTGCATTGAAGACTGTGCTAGAGACTATGCCAGAGATTGTGCTAGAGATTGTACAAGAGACTGCGTTGAAGACAACGTAGACTACATGGGAGACTGCGCAAGTGACTGCATCAGAGACTGGGCTAAGACTGCAGTGAAGACTACGCTGGTCTACACGAGTGACTGTGCTAGAGACTGCGCCAGAGACTCCATTGAAGACTGCGCTAGAGACTGCATTAGAGACTGTGCTAGAGACTGTGCTGGAGACTGCGCTAGAGACCCCGGCAGCACTATCCATGTCCTCCGAGTACTGAGCACCACCTGTACCAGTTTTCCTCCTAAAATGGACATCGGGAGCGGGAGAACACCGTAACAAGGACAAAACACAAAGAAACATGAAAAGCAGACGCTCTCCAATTAAAAGCCGAGGCCTTTACTCCATCAGTCTCCGTTAGGCCGGGCTGCAGTTCCGCTGAGGCGGCAGGCAGGAAGGATGTATGGCGCGCGCTTCCCCGAGCTGACTTATCTCTCCCTCTCTCTCTCTCTCCCTCTCACCCTCTCTGCATCAACCGCACAAACAAATTACATTCTCAAATAGCTTTCTGCGCCTCATATTCTCCCATTTATTTCCAAACCAATCCTTATTTAAATGACCCCCCCCCTCCCCCTTCCTCCCCCCCCCCTACCTTTTTTTTTTTTTTTTTTTGCTGTTGTAAATTGGGGGGAATTCTTGACTTAATTCCATTAGCTTGGTAGCGCGGCTCAATCTCTCCAGCCGAGAGCGTCCGCGGGCACCGCCGGGCCTGTCGGGGAGCCGTTCCGCACCGCCGCCCCGCGATGGAACATGACAGTTACATTAATGCCCCCCATGTAGATCGCTCGCTATACACGGGCAGCAAGCTTTAAAAAAACAAAAAACCAAGAGGAAAAGGAGAAAGGAGAAGGCACTCGGAACACGCGCTGCCCTGTGATGGAACACAACACAGCGGCTTTCATTGTGCGCTGGTCCACATGCCCGAGTCTATTACAGTCCGATGCCTGGCGGGGGGGGGGGGGGGGGTACGCTGGGGAGAGAAGAGGCCCGTTCCCTCTGCAGCCGTTCAGCAAAGCAGGAAAAATAAATAAAATTAGCGGGGGCAGGGGCAGGGACTTCAGCTTACAGAACAAATTTATGACGAGCAGGTTTCCTTCATAAAAAAAAAATAAATGTAAAAAATGTTTATCTTTAAAAAAATTTTTTTTTAAAAACAGTGCTGCCTCAAACACAGTTGCTGCAGGCCAGACAGATCGCAGATCCACTGGCTGTCTTGCAGAGGTGCATGCTGGGACAGCACGGGGCATTACAGGGTGGCGTGACAGCGCCGTGGGCACTGTGGCTGGTCTATACGGAAAACTGAGCGCACGGAACCTGCGGTGATGTCAACACCATGACAACACCCATTCACACCTGCCAGGGAACGGATGATTTCAAAAGGAAAAGAGGCTCTGTTGAAGGACTACATACCGCACAGGCAGCTGATTCCCCAGGTTAAATGTGCATTTTAAGCCATCTCAGAGCACTCTTGCATTGTTCTACGTGTTTGAACTGGGAATGACCTCTCTCTCTCGGGCAGCTCCCATAGTGAGAGGTATGCAACAGGCTGGACGCATGATAAATACACACTGCACATCTGCTGGGCCGCGTAGCCAAACACAGAAGTCACTGACCCTCCCTTCAAGGCTAAGTGCTAAATAAACTTCCCTGGCTTTTTCATAGATCCTCCACAGGTTTTGAGACGAAAGACCATAGGAAAAGCTGTATGCCAAAGTGCGGTAATCTCATTGGAGAGGGAAACGTAGCACTGTATTAGTGGATTTTTAGAAGCTTACAACTGCTCCAGCAAGTAGGAACCACATCTTTAAATCAGGCTGAGTTCATTTAAAAATACTTAGCGCTGATTTAGCATGTTACACTGCCATTCCTTACTTTCTCCTGGATGGCTTTTATAAGTGCGCTGACATTTTCCTTTCCTCCTCGTCCGTTTCAGATCTTTGTGGAGCATTGGACACCCCGCCATTGCACCAAATCAAGCTCAAATTATAGATGAGGGTAAAAAAGACGACCACAAAGGGCTGCATCTAACATTGTGCCTAGCGCAAAAAAAGGAAAAAGAACAACCCTACACAGGACAAGCAAGTTTAGATCCTGACAAAAAAACATTTTTGCTATCAAGCACCATGGCTACAAGTGCCACAGTAACAAGCATCAAGGCTACAAGTGTCTTGGTAACAATCATCAAGGCTACAAGTGTCATGGTAACAATCATCAAGGCTACAAGTGTCATGGTAACAAGCATCAAGGCTACAAGTTCCATGGTAACGAGAGCCACAGTGACAGTGAGTTAGGGTTAGCCGTGTGTGTGATGTGTGTGTGTGTGTGACACAGCCGTCTGTGTGATGTGTGCGACAACGCCGTGTGTGTTGCAATTTGGGATGAGGTGTGACAGTGTGTTTGAAGTGCTGCTGTACTCTGAGCTTGAAAGCGCTTGTTTATGCAGTGTGTGTGTGTGCGTGCGTGTGTGATGTGTGTGTCACAGCCGTGTGTGTGTGTGTGTGAGTGGAAGAGAGCATCAAACCAAGGCACCTGGCCATCTCTCCACACTGCACCAGGCTGGGCCTGTGTGAGCATGCTCAGTCACAGCCGAGCCGAGCCGGGCCTGTGTGAGCACGCTCAGTCACAGCCGAGCCGAGCCGGGCCTATGTGAGCACGCTCAGTCACAGCCGAGCCGAGCCGGGCCTGTGTGAGCACGCTCAGTCACAGCCGAGCCGAGCCGGGCCTGTGTGAGCACGCTCAGTCACAGCCGAGCCGAGCCGGGCCTATGTGAGCACGCTCAGTCACAGCCCTGTCCTTCTAACCTTAGGCCTGATCCATCCCCTGCTAACAGACAGAAGCTAACGCGGAGCACTCTTACAGACGGCCATCCCATTGGGAGACGACGAGCAGTTTCCCAAAAATGAAAGCCAGATGCACACGCCCCTGAGCCCCGGGAGACTACCCTGGCGGGACGGAGGAATCGGACGCAGGGGCGCTGCTGCTCTTCCCGAGAGCCCCCCCGTGAGGATGATGAATGTGTGGGTGTCCCTGCCCCGGACACGGCACCCTGACACACGCCGTCTAATTATGACGCACGTCTAATTGAAAGCCCCCCTCGGAAAAAGAAAGGAAAAAAAAAAGGAAAGAAAAAAGGCGGGATGCATTTCTCTGCCGGCGTCGGCACCCGAGACCCCCCCCCCACACCCCACCACCCCCCCACTTTGCTTTATGTTAATCCGGCCTGTCCCTCCCGCTGCCTGCGGCTGACATCCTCGGCCCAGCTTTCATCTTTCAGGGTAAGGGATGGCGCGGCGAGCGCCTTATCCAATGAGCTGCGGCGGCAGCCAGTGAATGTGTCATTGGGTGTGACGGCTCTGCGAACGACCGGAGATCCATCAGCAGCTCGCTCTCGCTCTCTCTCTCGCTCTCTCTCTCTCTCTCTCTCTCTCTCTCCCCCTCTCTCTCTCTCTCTCTCTCTCTCTCTCTCTCTCCCCCTCTCTCTCTCTCTCTCTCTCTCTCTCCAGGGCTGTGAGGCGTCTGCGGGCTGCCTGCTCTGTGTGTGTGTGTGTGTTGGGTTGAGCGTTGATCTGTGCACGTCTGTGTTGGGTCGAGCGCTGTTCTGTGCGTGTCTGCGTTGGGTCGAGCGCTGCCTGCTCTGTGTGTGCGTTGGGTCAAGCGCTGCCTGCTCTTTGAGCGCAAACTGCGCTGGGTCGAGTGCTGCCTGCTCTGCGTGTGTCTGTGTTGGGTTGAGCGTTGATCTGTGCTCGTCTGTGTTGGGTCGAGCGCTGTGTGCTGTTGTGCTCTGTGTGCATCTGTGTTGGGTTGAGCATTAATTTGTGCGCATCTGTGTTGGGTTGAGCGCTGTTCTGTGCGTGTCTGTGTTGGGTCGAGCGATTTGTGCTCTGTGTGCATCCCTGTTGGGTTGAGTGTTGAGTGTTCTGCTCGGTGCGCCTCTGCGTTGGGTCAAATGCTGATCAGTGCGCCTCTGCGTTGGGTCAAAAGCTCCTCTGTGTGCCTCTTTGCTGGGTCAAGCGCTGCTCTGTGTGCCTGTGTCGGGATGGGAGGACCGGGTGTGAGGAAGAGTGAGGTCATCCGGAGCTGTCCAGGCCCCCCCCATCCCCACCCCACCCTAAATGAAACCCAAGATGCACCCCAGTATGTGGGACTTTATTTCGCCATGGATACGTGCGCAGCACAGTGCCATATGCCCGCCGTTTTATGCCCGAGACATCTGCGTGGAGCAGGTGTAAGGACACCCGTGCCTTTTCTACGAGGATGCATGATGCCGGGTTTTATTTTATATATACTCCCCTATTTTCACAAGAGCAGCAGCAATAAAGAAAAGCACTGTGATGCCACACACCGGCTCGACACATAAAAGCGCATATTTCTGAAAAATACACTAAACACATCCTTGAATATTTCCGAGAGCAAATCAAGCCGCGCCTTCGAAATGGGCCGATTTGTTCATAGCAACCCCCCCCCCACCCCCACCCCCACCCCCCTTCCTCCTCCTCACCCCCCACCTCCAAATCGTTTTCAGGAAATTGAGCACTCGTGAGACAAATGGCTATAGAATAGGGGAAGGTATGAAAGAAGTGTTTTCATAAATAGTAAACTCCGGGCCCAGCTGAATAAACAGGGGCTTGACAAGGCATCTGCTGATTCCCGAAGAGCCCATTGCCAGGGACATACTTTTTAAGATGTTTATATTTACCGAGCCCGTATGAATAAGTAATGGTCCCGGCAGCCGACCGCAGCTCCGCACGCTCCCATCTGTCTGCAGCGCTGCCGCGCAACACTTCACAAAAACTTTTTGGACGTGCCCTGATAAGAGGGAGAGCTTCCGTTCAGCAGAATAACTACGTGAGCGGGCAGCGTTCAGCTCTCTCTCTCTCTCTCTCTCTGACCTCTTCTCACTCGCTTTCTTTCTCTCTCTCCCTTTCTCTCACTCTTCCTCTCTCTCTCTCCCTCCCTCCCTATGTGTTGTGGCCTTCCACCTCTGCCCCCCCTCTCTCTCTCCCTCCCTCCATGTTGTGGCCTTCCATCTCTTCTTCTCTCTCTCTCTCTCTCTCTCTTTCCTTCCCTCCATGTTATGGCCTTTCCGTCTCTCCCTCGCTCTCTCTGTCTCTCTCTTCCTCCATGTTGTGGCCTTCCATCTCTCTCTCCCTCCCTCTCCCCCTCCGTGTTGTGGCCTTCCCTCTCTCTCTCTCTCTCTCTCTCTCTCTCTCTCCCTCCATCCTGGCGGTACAGTAATTACCGTACCCCCCCCTCGCCCTCGCCCCCCCGATCCCGCGCGGTCGTGTTGAGCGCCTGCCAGCGGCCCGTCAGCGCCGTATCGCTGACTTCAGCGGCGAATCAGAAGGGATCAGCGCGTCCTGCGTAAACACGAGGGGACAGGGCGCCGTGCCGCGCCGCGCGTCCTCCCCCGCTTTCCACGCGCGCATCGAGCTCCGACACGCCCGGTGCGTCGTCAATCTCCCCCCTCGCCCACCCGCCCCCCCCGCACGGTTCAGACAGAGAGCACGTGGCCCCCCCTCTCTCGCACCGTTATCTACTCATCTGATCCGATGAAGTTCCTCCTCGCGTTGGGAGCCATTAACACCACGCGCACAGCAAGGACCGCTTCTCTTCGGCGAGGGTGCCTGAACACATGCTCCGCGGTTTTTGGAGAACCCGGTGACGGGGTGCCCAGTCTGTGCCTGTGCCAAAAAAAAGAGGGCCCTTACAGCACATCCAATCCAAGGGTGCGCCATGCCCCCCCCCCCCCCCCAAAAAAAGATCCACACAGATGGATTTCACACACACAATCTGGGAATCATCAATGCATCAGCGAATCAACCCCATTTTCTGAGCGAGAGAAATATGAGTCAAATGAAAATGAAAGGGGAAATGTTTTCCCGGCTCAGAAAAACGTACTTCTGTACACCCCTACTCTTCCCTGCTTCAACATTCGGTCGCTGTATTTTTAGGCTCAGGTCCTGCGGTGCCGCTTGGCTTCTCCCAAACACAGATCATTTCTGCGTTGTCCAAACACGGCTAATTTCTGCATTCTCGTTCGGATCAAAAGCAGACAGCCGTTTCATTATCACCTCCTTTTACTGAGACATAAGCTAAGAGAATACTCATTTTGACTTACTATGCTTGCAGTCAATCCAAAAAAAGTAAAATTTTCAATTTTAGAAAAAACCAGAACATGGAATAAAAATGTATGTTCACAGAAAAAAACACATATGCAAATATCCTTTGGTGCAGAGTAAATATCAGTAAATACTCTCATTTTTTATATCAAGCAAGAGGCTTAGTTAGTTGATGGGTTCGATGTCTTAAAAACAGTAAAGTGAATATCTAATTAACTCACCCCTTATTGCTTGCAGACATTAATTTAGTTTTAAGAAGAAATTGCTAAAATTATTATTAAAACTAAGGTCGAAACTTGCATATCGAATGAAAAATAAAATCATTAAAAAACTGGAGTTCATCACAGCCCAGTCGTGAAGTTTCCCTGTGAACAGGCAAATGTGTGGGCACTCCTGCAAGGACCCTGAGCAGCCAACTGGGGCAGTTACCCTCCTCAGGGACCCACACACTGGGGCAGTTACCCTCCTCACGGACCCACACACTGGGGCAGTTACCCTCCTCATGGACCCACACACTGGGGCAGTTACCCTCCTCATGGACCCACACACTGGGGCAGTTACCCTCCGCATGGACCCACACACTGGGGCAGTTACCCTCCTCATGGACCCACACACTGGGGCAGTTACCCTCCTCATGGACCCACACACTGGGGCAGTTACCCTCCTCACGGACCCACACACTGGGGTAGTTACCCTCCTCATGGACCCACACACTGGGGCAGTTACCCTCCTCACATTCATGAAAGGGGTAGAATACATTCTGCTCTATTAAAATAATAATAAAGCATAAAGACAACTCACCCTACCTACCCCCACCCACCTTTCCTCTCTCAACCTTACAAAGCCTTGTATCAGCGTCATCGCTATGCACAAGAAATAAAAAACTCATCCGAACAGACAGGTCATCTGCATTTATGATTAAGCGATCCTGCATTCTCTATTTGTCCTGGAAATGAAAGACTTGCTTAATGAGGGTGGACGGGGAGGGGGAGGGGCTAAGCCGGGGCAGCGGAGAGGGGGAGGGGCTTAGCCGGGGCAGAGGAGAGGGGGAGGGGCTTAGCCGGGGCAGAGGAGAGGGGGAGGGGCTTAGCCGGGGCAGCGGAGAGGGGGAGGGGCTTAGCTGGGGCAGCGGAGAGGGGGAGGGGCTTAGCCGGGGCAGCGGAGAGGGGGAGGGGCTTAGCCAGGGCAGCGGAGAGGGGGAGGGGCTTAGCCGGGGCAGCGGAGAGGGGGAGGGGCTTAGCCGGAGCAGCGGAGTGTTTCTGATGGTATTAGGGCTGATGTGGCGTGGCGTGACGGATATTTAAATAGTTCCCCCGTCCCTCTCCGTCACGTCAGCGTCCCATCTCGCACAAATACCGAGCCTCCGTTATTAGGCCCATCATGCCGAGCGGCAAGGAGGGAGGAAGAGACGGGAGAGCACTGGGCTCGGGAGACCATTCCCCAAGGACCAGGTGAGGGGCTGGATTTGGTACTGGTTTGGTCAGGACCAGGTGAGGGGCTGGATTTGGTACTGGTTTGGTCAGGACCAGGTGAGGGGCTGGATTTGGTAAAGGTTTGGACCGGACCAGGTGAGGGGCTGGATTTGGTACTGGTTTGGTCAGGACCAGGTGAGGGGCTGGATTTGGTAAAGGTTTGGACCGGACCAGGTGAGGGGCTGGATTTGGTACTGGTTTGGTCAGGACCAGGCTGAATTAGGCCCAAGTTTTGTTAATTAGCAAACACATGCTACATGTGGACTTTTTTCCCACCAATTGAATCTGATGGAGCTGTTCAGCCGGACAAGTGAGACCCTGCAATCTTACAACATGCAAACCGGATAAAGCTGGACTACCAGCCTTCTTTTTAGAACAATAATAATAATTGTTGTTATAATAATTATTATTATTAATAATAGTAATAACTTTTTATTTGTAATGAACTTTTCATTTAAAGTAAATCCCACAGTGCAACAGAGGAAAATAAAAGCCTACAAGGAGGCATTAAAAGTGAGCATGGAGTAAAAAAACACACTGTAAATAGGCTACCTGTGTCCTAAGAGAAAGTTCACACTCAGCTGCTAGTCCATCAGAGTTCTGCCTCCATGCAGCGCTGACTTACCACTGAGATGGGGAACTGCCAACGGAAGGACACAGACTGCACAAATGGGAGAGGCTAACGGCATAGACACACACACACACACACACACAAACACGCACACACACACGCGCACACACGCACACACACTCACACATGTGCGTGCCTCCACACTGAAGAGTACAACACACAGGCCATCTGCTTTCAGAGTTAGAGAGGAATATAAAGAAACATAAATTACAGAGATTGAACAAACACGTGAACAAACAGACTTAAGCTTTATATTTAGTACAAATGCACATAGCAGTGCATTTTCCCATCGCTAGCTCAACCCACTTCCTGTGCTCACTGCCGTCCAATCAGGGACAATAATGGCATGTCCAACCAATCAGAAACATTAACAGCATGCCTGACCAATCAGAGACAGTAACGGCATGTCCGACCAATAAGAAACAATAACGGCATGTCCGACCAAATAGAGACAATAACGACATGTCCGACCAATAAGAAACAATAACAGCCTGTCCAACCAATCAGAGACAATAACAGCATATCCGACCAATAAGAAATAATACCGGCATGTTCGATCGATTAAAGGCCATAACAGCATGTTCCATGCTGTGTTAATCCAGGACGTTCCAACCACATAAATAAGAGTTATAAACAGGCCACAGTTTATGATGCGTTTCCTGTATGAAGGCCGAACATGGCCGCTCCATGCTGCGGAGGGCCCTGTCCAGAAAAAATACAAAATGGCGGCTCCAGTTACAGCGTTAGGCCTTGAGCTGGAATAAAAACCAGCGGCCCTCCAGCAGACGCCGATGATCTCATCTCGGTCCCCGTGGATACAATTATGTGGCATCGCCATTAAACGCCAATTCACAGCTGGCGCACGGCATGCTGCTGCACCGCAGATTCTTCTTCTGTTCTTCAATACCATCAAACGAGGAGCTCATCTGCTTGCAAAATGAGACCGCTCACAATTAGACATCTTGAAAATCTATATACAGTAGCTCGACCCCCAAATCCCAAATAATGATGGGTTGTAAAATTGAATTGAGGGTTTACCTCCATCCCAGGACACTGATATTTACGTGGTTGGGCCTCTGGACAAATGCTTTCAGCACCCCTCAGTAACCGGGTCCTACACGGTCAACGTGCCATTCTCCATTTTCGCTTTGCGGCATTAACGTTTACGGCCGAAGGAAACTGCCGCCCTAGGCTCGTTTTTCCTTCAAAAAGTTCGAAAAGCGAATCAGAAATTGTGCGTTTTTATGAGCGAATTTTCTTTTTTAAAAACCGGCAGATTCTAACTTTTCGTTTTGCCTGCGCAAGCAAAGCCGGTGATCTCTTACGGTCGTAAATATTTCCATATTGACGATATTGTTATTTTTGCCGCTGCCACGATAAGTGAATTTTGGACGGGAGCGGGCGTCTGGCAGAACAGGCAGTTCTGTCCCGCCGCGTGGAGAGGGAGAGACATTAAAAACCAGGCTTATAATTACGCTGTCAAAGCCCTCTAGAGGTGACCTCATGCGCTGCGGTTTTGGGCGGATTTCACAAAGCCGAACAATATACAATGCCACCAGCCGAAATTACAGGGAGTGGCGGTGGTGGTGTGCGCGAAATGTCACTCAAGGCACGGTGTAATTTCAGACTTGTTGAAGGGCAGGACTGGGACGGAACCGACCCGAGGGCCATATTGTAAAATCCCTCCGGCTGCTCCTATTTTGGGCTCCCGCTCGCTGTTTTTAATAAGTCCTCTGGTCGCCGCGGTTACCCTCGCGCCGCACGTGTGTGACGCGCGAGCCGCACTCTGGGCACGAGAGCGCGGAACACCACATGAGTCACGGCACGCGGAAACAATGTCCCTGTGTCTGTGTGTCCCACTGCACGTGTGTGTGCGGAGAGAGGGAGAGAGGGGGAGAGAGAGAGAGAGAGAGCGAGAGAGGAGGAGACAGAGAAAGAGAGAGAGAGAGGGAGAGAGAGGGGGGAGAGGGAGAGAGAGAGAGAGAGGGGGAGAGAGAGAGAGCAAGGAGGAGGGAGATAGACAGAGAGAGAGGGAGAGAGTTAGAGAGGGGGAGAGAGAGAGAGAGGGAGAGAGAGAGGGGGCGAGAGAGAGCAAGGAGGAAGGAGATAGACAGAGAGAGAGAGAGTTAGAGAGGGGGAGAGAGAGAGAGAGAAAGAGAACAAGGGAGCAAGGAGGAGGGAGACAGAGAGAAAGGGAGAGAGAGAGAGGGGGGGGGCAGCAAGCTGTGCATCAGTTCCCCTCAGTCCCAGACCAGTCCCAGAGAGAGAGAGAGCGTTTCTTTTTCCACTCAACATTCGTCCTTGTTTTAAAAAAAAAAAAAATATATATATATATATATATGTATATATTTTTGAATGCATGCGCTCTAAACCACTTGCCGGTAATTCTTGCCAGCACCATTTTAGATGAATCCAGACAATTTCACATTTAAACAAAGGTTTCCTGTAGCCCAGTAAAAAAAAAAAAATGGTGCAAAAGCACGTTTCCCCTGGGCTGGTTTAAATCCAGTCTTGGCTTTGCGGAACGTAGGAGAGATCGTCAGCGGACAGCTCGGTCAGAAATGCAGATGTGAACATTAGTGGGATGCGCTTGGCTCAGATCCCTATCCAGCGCACAAGTAATCCCATAAGCGTGCAAATCTGTCTGCTGAGCTGCTCGCTCGAACCAGAAAAACTACAGTATCTTCACTCTGGAAACGACACCACAGGTCTAACAGGGCTTTGCTTGGTCGGCTATGTTCATCTGCAGGGTCACATTTGCATATGGGGTCAGCAGTAGGGAATCTTACATATTGGGAGCGAATCACCCGTAGGGTCATGTTTATATATTGGCTCAGATCAGACCTGGGTCAAATACGTACAGTGGGGTGCAAATATTTGGGCACCCCTGGTTTAAATTTCTGTTACAATTAAACTCTATGTGATCAAAAGCAAACCTGAACTCCAACTGGTACAACATTAAACATGAGAGCTTTCTGCTTACTTTTTTTTTACGCTTTACTGATCTTGTCTGGTGTACTGGAACCAGTGGAATACTCTCAAAAAAGTCTCTCAAAGTCTCTCACTGTCTGATCATATTAGCTGGCTCAATTACACCAGGCAAGATCAACAGAGCACAGAAAAGTATTTGAATCCGAAACAAATAGGTATTTGACCCAGGTCTGGCTCAGATTGAGAAGTGCTGTTGTTAGCATTGGAATGCTCTTGAGCACATTATCCTAGCTGCTGGTTGATGAACATGGGTCCATGCGATGCGATACCTACTTTTCCCGCCTTTTCTCCTCACTGTGGAATGCCCAATCATGCTCACACTGCTGTGCTCACTGCAGCTTCCATCTTGGATTCGCGAGTGGCAGGCACAGATGCGCTCTCCTCCCAGACACCAGTCAGAGGAAGACGCTTCACGTTCACCTCAACGGGCCCACCTGCAGGTACCCGACCCACCAGCAGGGGTCAGCACTGCACGACGAGACGCCGTCATCGAAAGCCAACTGTAACACTCCCGTTGCTAGTGACGCTGGAACAGACAGAGCCCTGCCCTGTGGGGGTCCCCAACCAGTCAGCAGGTAAAGCACTTTTTTTTCCGTTAGCCTGGTTTCCATTCAGATTTTGCATAAATGGACTCAAATTATTAGAATAAAGCTTTGAATTGGCACAGGGGTGGCTTAGCCCCAGAGCTGAAGAGCCGCGGGGCGTGCAGGCGTTTCATTGTTACCCAGCACTTAATTGATCAATTAAAGCAGTCGATTACACAGTTAGCTCGCTGCACACGGGCTCCGGGACCCAAATTATTTGTTGATTTTGAGGTGAACATAAAAAGCAGCCCCCTTGCGGCTCCCCAGGCCTCAGGATTGCCCCCACCACTTCCACCTCGCCCCCCAACCCTACTTCTGCCCCCCCACCCCCCTGAGCACAAAGGCTCTGGGATACACACATGCACTTTGCCAACTAAAAGAGACGGAACGGAAGTCTAACACATAAATGGCTTTCCAATGTATGGTTCTGAGATTCTAAACAGACACCACCTTTCTAACCACATGACAACCATGAATTTTCCCTTTTCTTGCCACTTACAATAAATCTGGCCCGTCACAGAGATGCAGTGACTGTAGCCAGTTCTCCTGGAGGGGGCGCTCTTGCACAGTGATGAGACCGCTGGCTGAACCCCTCACTCCCTGGGAGAAGTGCCCCCCACCCCCCCGGCAGGACTTCCAGCCACAGTCGGCACTGAGGTGGCCAGGGTTCGACACCAGACTGTGCCACAAACATACCTCCCTAACAGGACTTTCCTCCCAGATCCACCTGCATGAAACCTGGATGGATGCAGCTCCACAAACACAGTCCCCCATAACACATAAAAGACAGGCCGGAGCAGCAGCATCAGTCACATCCTTTAAACACCAGCTTAGATCAGCGGTCACATCTTTTAAATTCTAGCTTAGAGCAGCAGCATCAGTCACATCCTTTAAACACCAGCATAGAGCAGCCAGAGCAGCAGCATCAGTCACATCCTTTAAACACCAGCTAAGACCAGCCAGAGCAACAGCAGCAGTCACATCCTTTAAACACCAGCTTAGATCAGCGGTCACATCTTTTAAATTCTAGCTTAGAGCAGCAGCATCAGTCACATCCTTTAAACACCAGCTTAGAGCAGCCAGAGCAGCAGCATCAGTCACATCCTGTAAACACCAGCTGCAGCCAAATCAGCTCCAGCAGGGCAGAGCAGGAGCTAAAGAGCTGATAAAAAAGGATGTGATTTAAACAGAGAAAAACACACCTTTGTGCATTTAACAAGGGGAGCTCCTCCTGCAGCGTGTGAATCATTAGTGTGCCACACAGGTAACCTGGGACACCACCTGCCAGCCTGTGATGTGTGAGAAGGGGGACGCAATGTCAGGTGTGGCCCTGTTCATACTTCAGTTTGCACACAACCTCCCCCCCCCCGGGACCTAACGGAGCATGGAGATCCTTCAGTGGGGTGGGGGTGGGACACGTTTGCACACCGAAGATGACAGCCCCGCTCTCCAGACAATGAAGGGGCAACAATTGGAACTAAGTATGAGGTCTGCTGAGCAGAGCTTTCATCAGCCTCTGTGTGTGTGCGTGTGCATGTGTGTCCACGTGTGTGAGCGAGCAAGTGTGAGTGTGCGTGTGTGTGAATATGTGTGCATGTGCACATGTTTTTGTATGTGTGTACGTGTGTATGTCTGTGTGCATGTGCGTGTGTGTGCGGCTTTGGATCTTTGTGATACTTATCACAGGCCGCTCCATTACATCCCCTCTGAAACGCTTCACACGTTCTGCGTTTCTCGCCCATTCTCTCCCCATGTTGCCATGGTTATCGCGTTCTGTGGCTCTTTCTCAGATCTGACATTACTGAATGAGGCGTACCATCTTCCAGGCACCGTGCACCGCGCTGCAGCAGAGGGGCGACCTGGGACCGGCAGCCTGTGGCCTGCGCAGCAATAACCATTTAAACTGGCGCTCAGCTGAGGCTGCGCGTCAACGGGCCTAACTGCCATTTCACCAGCGTCACCGTGGGTTACCATCATTTCACCAGCGTCACCGTGGGTTACCATCATTTCACCAGCGTCACCGTGGGTTACCATCATTTCACCAGCGTCACCGTGGGTTACCATCATTTCACCAGCGTCACCGTGGGTTACCATCATTTCACCAGCGTCGCTGTGGGTTACCATCATTTCACCAGCGTCACCGTGGGTTACCATCATTTCACCAGCGTCACCGTGGGTTACCATCATTTCACCATCAAGGAATGCACACTAAACATCATACACCACAATTCACAACATCATTGTGCATTACCATCATTTTATCATAAGAAAAGCACACCAAACACCACAATCCACAGATGAATAAATCCTAAGGACAGACAGAAATGTTGGGATGGGGAGAGAGTTGGCCCAGGTGGGCTGAATTTGGGGGGGGGGGGCGGGGGGATGTCAAAGGCTGATGGCATTTTTAAATCCCAGGAGAACCCAAGAGTGGGTGCTGTTCCTCTGGCCTTCTTGTAAAAGGCATTATAGCAGCGTAAATATTTTCAGACACAGTTGTGCACATGGCCGCCGCAGTGGGCTGCAGCTGTCCATGCGACAAGCATGCGGCAGATGGCCACCGGTCTCTCCCCCCGGAGCTCCCCCCGGAACGCCCCCCTCCACAACCCCCCCCCCCCATTTCATAAACATCAGCCTCAAAAAAATTCAAAAAATTTCCACATCTCAGGCTGTTACAGAGCCCCATAGCCATAAAATATTACACGTCAACCATGTATTTCTTTATTCATTCATTCAGTCATTCATTCATTCATTCATTCACTCATCCATTCATCTATTCATTCATTCATTTCTCAGTTAAAGGAGACGCACATAACGACTGATGCAATCCCGATGTTTGTGCCCATGTTTATAGCCAGTGCTCATCTCCAACACCAGTCCCCTATTGGCTAGTGACAGTTTAAAAGTGACGTTTACATCTGTCACAGGTGTGAAACATCCAACGTCTTTTGAGGAAAGTGTTTATGAAACCACTGATTCACTATGCATACATAACACATTCACAGGTACAACAGAAGAATGACAGCATTAATTAATGTACTAGTTATGCATTATCTGCTTTACAGCCCAGAACACAGATCATCATTTCAGAACATATCTGAACTTTAATGAATTCAGATTACTGTCATCATGCTGACTATATCAGCAGATGCATCTCAGGCTGGAGACGGGAGCATTTTTAATTGGGATGCACGCGCACTATGAATTGTGATGATGTAAGATGAATGCATTTAGTGGCTTTCGCATCGTTCCTGAAGACGTGTACGCATCATAAACTTTCTGATCACATCGAGCGCCCCCCCCCCCCCCCCGCCCCCCCCGGAGACACTTCAGGTGTCCCAGCTGAGTCTCTGTCAAAGAGGCCAACCTCATCTTGCCCAACCAAATTCCTCCCTCCCTCCCTGGGTGACACTGTGACCAATTATAAGGAACCCCACAGGCAAAGGCATCGTGTGAATTTGGTACCAGACCATGGGCCTCATCCACACACTGGAACAGAGCCTTAACAGATACCAGACCGTGGGGCCCATCCACACACTGGAACAGAGCCTTAACAATATAACAAGTAATTAAGTGGTACGCATTGCTTGTGAAGTGTGTGTCTATGTACGTGACTGCAGTACTTCTCACACATCACATGACTCTCATGCAGCCATTCAGGGAAGGTCTTACTGATGGACCAATAGGGGGGAAACTCAGACGCTGAGGAGAGGGTTTCCGAGCAGCACGGGTCGAGATGAGACCAGCATGCACTGCTGATGGATAAATTAGATCCGAACAGAATAAATTTGACACGTTGCTCCAAACAGTATGCAGAGATCAATAACGCAATGGTGATATAAAGTAATATTCTTTAAAGTCACCGTGGTCAAGGTTTCCCCACAGCTTTCAGCCTACCTGCTCCATCCACATCCACTGTGTGCTGTTTTTTTTTTTTTGGGGGGGGGGGGGGGGGGGGGTGCAACAGAACAAAATGGCCAACCAGAATAAACATGTGGCAACCAACATCAAAGCACGCAAGTGTAAGAGAGGCGAAATAAATCAATAGACACTGGCGCTAATCACAGAATTATTCAGCATGGGATGGGATGAGCGAAGCTCCTCTGTTTGCTGGGTGCAAAAGGCAGAGGAACCTCACACAGTGTTTCAGGGCTGCAGCGAAACCCGACCAACCGACTGCATAAGCAGGTATGGATTTTACTGCAGGTTAGACGCCTCTCACAGACACCTGAGCTAGTCGGGGTGCTTTTCTCAGCGCCCAGGCATATTCATCGAGGCTCATGAGACAGCCGCATTGATTTTTCTAGTTCACATTGTGGAAGGATTCAGGGTCCGTGCCCTTCTGCCAGGCATTCATCCTATAGAGATCTTTTTTTAAAAATGTTCTTATGTTTTTTTTTGTGCCCGACTGTGACCCGGAGCACAGATTGCTGACTGACACGTTCTCCTTTTTAAACCCCTCATAATTTCCTCATCCGAATGGTATGGGTTGTAATTGCTCACATTAACATACTTGATGAAACATTTATCCTGACACTCTTCCATGTCAGTGGTGTATAAATAGACTGTATGGTGTGGCTGGCTTCTTCTCCATTGTGCACGCGGACTACTTTGGAAAAGCGTCCAGATGTAATTAAGTGCTTGAGAGTGAGATTTTTATTTTTAAAAAGGCACCTGTCAAATTGCATCCACCCCCCCCCCCCCCCCCCCCCCAGTGAGTGCTTTGTGAACTCTGCATTCTCCCCTCTGATTTACTCACTCAGTTGGAATAAATTTCAATATGCTGTAAATATGTGGACTTTCTGGAAAACATCGAAAAAGACATTTCACAGAAATGGCTCTTTTTTTAATGCAATATCTGAAAATGATAATAATTTATATATTACCCAAGTATTTTTTTTTGTTGATTTTGAAAACATACTTCTTTTAAATATATCAAATCTCTGTGAGGACAAGAGACAAAACCTCAGAACTTGAACTCTATTCTGTTTTTCCTCACAGTTTGTATAAAAATACTGCAGTGGGGGGGGGGGGGGGGGGGGAGTACTTTGTGCTATTCGAGGTGCAAATCAAAAGACGAACAAGGGCCCACACACCTGCTTCGCTGCAGAAACGTAATCCTCCCGACACTTATGTTCACGCACAGAAATGATGTCACAGCGCTCTTTAGAAGAGAGATCAATGGTCCCCCCATGTCACTGGCCTTTCACGGCAAAATCGAGAGACATTTACCCAACGCAAGGCACCTGCCAGGGACCTGCGTGGCGGAAACACTGTCCTTATGACATCACCAGCCTGCAGGTCCCCTTTGCATTCGCTGACCTCATACTCCCATCCAAGTGCACTCTGGTTAAATGTCCGACTCATTCATTCTGCCCTGTGTGCTCCACAGATAAACTCCGACCCGCCCGCAGCCTGACTGAGCTGCAGCTTTAAATCCTGATATACCTTTTTAGCGGGTTTACATCTCTGCCCTGTGTCAGGAACCTTTCAGGGCTCAGCAATCACCTGCTCACTATGCAAATCAGCCTTTCGTTATAATTTACCAGCCGCAATTAACCGGCTGCAGCCGCCTGTTCCCGGGGTCTCGCGAAATCCGCAGAAATGGAGTCAGTATATTAAAGGAAGTAACAGTCAGGATTAAGAAATATGTGCCCCAGTGATGATTACCTCGCCTGTCTGAAATAAAAATGGTATTTTGCCCGACAAAAAAATTAAGAAACAAACCTCTCAGGCAGCCGTGCTAGTTTAGAACAAAAAAAATGTAAGATACAGCAAATTGTTTGACATACTTTCATAAAAGCAAGGGAAGGCACCCCATCTTTTAGCTGGTGGTAATGGGCCTCTCATTGTTGGATTCAATGGAAAAAGCCATTCATACAGTTGGGTGATTGAAAAGAAAATTGAATCCTTTTGATGTTATAAATGTTTCTATTACTGCATTTGCACACAGAATGTCTGAGGGAATTACAGAGGAGGGAGTGATTCTCCTGGGAAAATGCTTTTGAATGACATATTGAATTCTATTTGGACGTGAATATAAATATACTGTAGCTCAACTAAAATAACTCCTACACTATATGATTTTTCACACAGTAACATCACCGCTTGAAAGGTGAAAATTGCAAGACGACACAAAAAGCTTAATGCTTATATATATGTCTGCGCTTAAATCTGTTTTTTTTTTGTCATAATGGACGACCTCTAATATTTAGCTGTAAAATGGAGGGGAACTTTGTGCTGCTGGAGGAGGAAGCTCTTCTGCATGTGTAATTGCACACCGCTGTGTTCTGGGTCAGAGAATCACAGAGGAGCCACAGGGGTAGCACAGGGGTGGCACAGGGATAGCACAGGCTGTGCTTAAGCAGTGCTATCAGGATAACGGTTATTAGCTGATAAGTCATCCAAATACCCATAGAATTTGGGGGGTGGGGGGGGGGGGGTGGCTTTCAAAGAATGTAGACAATGACACAAGAGTGACAAGGGTTTGGACACTACCTGTGTTCAGAGGCTCGTTTTTAAAAAAAAGATTAAGAAAGGGGGAGACTGTGTGGCTCAGTCTGTAGGGCACACACTCTCACCCCATAACAACTCCCCCATTATAGGAGATATATTACAGGAGATATACAAGATGTATGACGGGAGATAGAAGATCACTCCATCAGGGAAGAAGGAATCACAAATTCTTTCTGTGTTTTTCTTTTTCTGATCATATTTTATGCTCTTCGAGATAAACTTTTTCAGAATTTTTATGGGTACCTCATAATCTCTGGGATCTATGTTCCACGTAAACACATGCACACCTGCCTTTTCATGGGGTTCACAGGCAGTGATGGCATCCGCTGCGGGGCAGTAGGGTGAGATGGTAACTGCAGGAATTGGTTGGTTTACAGACCAAACGGTTGCTGGAGCAATGGGTTAGTTTACAGGCTGAACGGTGGGCCTATGGGTGACACAGTAACTGGAGGAATGGGTTAGTTTACAAGCCGAATGGTAACTGGAGGAATGGGTTAGTTTACAGGCTGAAAGACTATGAGGAGGATAATGCCAGTGTGGAGGGCGTGGCTCAGAGTGGGTGTGGATGTTTCCACTTGATGTATTAGAGTAGTAGTCGGGGCTAAAAATCCTGAAACTAATTGGCCCTCGTTGCATAGCCCCTGTCTATTAGGGTCAGCCCCCCCCCCCCCCCCCCACCCCACCCCACCCCGCTTTCACACACTTCCTAAGCTGCTGTGGAGTCCGTTGTAATTTTTCTCTAAATAGCACAACCCCCATGCATGCCCTGGTCTAAAACTGAGCTTAATTAAGCCTGAAGAAAGCACACATGAATCTGGCTGTTTATGGATTTATGACTGAAGTGGAAAAGCTGGCTGAAGACTCAGCCCTGTTTGAACGGAAAGCTCTCAGTGGAACTCCCATATGCGCGTCATGTAGTAAATAAAACGCAACCGATAATGCTAAATATTGTGTAATTCCAAATTCTCCCGCCCATAATCGAACCATTGGCTCAATAACAGACGCCTCCTTGATCACTAAACCGCAAAATGATTCAATTTTCCTTCGCGAATGCGCATTTACCCGCTTCCCTCCTGGCTTTCCGCGCGCACTCGGATGCTTGGCGCTCGGGTCAAGCGTATTTGACTGCAGCGGCATCCTTTTCAAAGGAGCGCTAATAATTATGGAAATTGTAATGAAATAAATTCTCAGCGCAGCGAAACCCACTGCGCTGTGACTAACACGAGCAGTTTTTTTTAACAGAGACAGTTTCCAGAGCACAGGCAGTTTCTGCATCTGCATTTCTAAGCGTGAACACAGAAGTCTAACTATCGCCTCAAAGGAAGCTTCATTGCACGACGTAAATTTGATCAGGGTTAAGAACGAGTGGTTCACATTATAGGCTACATTCATTCCAATGTAATTTTCCAGTCAAAAATACTGACCTATACTGCACGTGTGCCAAAAATGAAAACGGAACACATTTTTTTAAAAAACAAAAAACTTTTAATCCGACTGAAATTTACGCACGAACCACACATGATGAAAACAAAAAATCAAATAATTAAAAACAAAGACTGTTAGTGCAGGTGCGTATTCCTTCTAACTGTAGACATTTTCACACTTTCCCCAGAAAAAAAAAATTCTCCTCATTCTACAGAAAGCAAACCATTGCTTAATAATAATAATAATAATAATAATAATAATAATACTACATTATGAGTTCAAAAGAATACAATGAAATTAGAATACCTGATTGCCAACTATAAAATTATAATTTTGAAATTCGAAGCACCTCTTTTTTAATCCCAACGAATGAAACGCGCTTGCCGATCGGGAGCGGGGGGGTGGAGAGTGACACGGTGGCGTAATGTGTTAGCACAGAGGATATGATCTGGGGACAAGAGGAAATTCATTTGCATGTGATTAGCGGGCTGCGAGCGAGCGAGTGAGTGAGTGAGGACGGCGGCGGCGGCTCCCACAGCCTGTCACCGCCGCGCGGTTCAGGGGGCTGCAGGTGCGAGAACGTCCCGGCCCCCGTGAGAACGCGCGAGTCGCTTCCTCTTTTTCACTCCGGCTCGCTTCCCGCGCGCGGCTCATTTACATTAACCCCCGCTGCCCCCCGGCCGCCCGACACGCACTTCACTGTCGCGCTCGCTGGAACCCAATCAGAAGTTCTCCGCGGTCCTCATTTTCGGCTTTTCGTCGTTTTTCGAAGGCTTCTTCGGCGATCTTGATGAGGCGAACCACGCAGGAAAATTGGACTTCGTCTTAAAGCGTGTTTAGACTTGAAAACCTGCCATTATATGTTGAGAGGGTGAGCCAACAAATCAAAGAACCAACGCAGGGATTCGAAAACTGGACAGACGCGATGTCATTTGCAACGCATAATAATATGCACTGCACTTGATAAAATACTGAACTCAGATCCGGTGCTTCAAGGGCAGTTATTATTTTAGTCTGACATTTAGTTGTTCGGTGTGCATTTCTTTGAACTCGGAAGTGCAATTCTCACTCGGGGAAAGACACTGATAATCTACAGCTCCAGAGTTCTGAAATGTTGATGTCTGCACAGTGATGATCTCTATTAATGTCCAGTTTTTGACAAGGTGAACATGGTTGAACAAGTTGCACAGGGTTTTTGTGAGGGACCATATTCAGTAGGCTACATAAAATTCAATCAAACACACTGTACAGTCACTCCAGTGCTTACACACACACACACACACACACACTGAACAGTTACTCCAGTGCATGCACACACACACACACACACACACACACACACACACTGAACAGTTACTCCACTGCACGCACACACACACTGCACACTCACACCAGTGCTTACACACACACACACACAGCATACTCACTCCAGTGTGAGGCTGAGTGTGGGGTGTGTAAGGTGTCCTGCTTTTAGAAAGCAGTGCAGTAAGGCATTAGAAGCACACTAAGAGGACACTCCAGTGTGAAGCTGAGTGAGGGGTGTGTAAGGTGTCCCTGCTTTTAGAAAGCAGCACAGTAACACATTAGAAGCACACTAAGAGGACACTCCAGTGTGAAGCTGAGTGAGGGGTGTGTAAGGTGTCCCTGCTTTTAGAAAGCAGCACAGTAACACATTAGAAGCACACTAAGAGGACACTCCAGTGTGAAGCTGAGTGTGGGGTGTGTAAGGTGTCCCTGCTTTTAGAAAGCAGGGCAGTACCACATTAGAAGCACACTAAGAGGACACTCCAGTGTGAAGCTGAGTGAGGGGTGTGTAAGGTGTCCCTGCTTTTAGAAAGCAGGGCAGTAACACATTAGAAGCACACTAAGAGGACACTCCAGTGTGAAGCTGAGTGTGGGGTGTGTAAGGTGTCCCTGCTTTTAGAAAGCAGCACAGTAACACATTAGAAGCACACTAAGAGGACACTCCAGTGTGAAGCTGAGTGTGGGGTGTGTAAGGTGTCCCTGCTTTTAGAAAGCAGCACAGTAACGCATTAGAAGCACACTAAGAGGACACTCCAGTGTGAAGCTGAGTGTGGGGTGTGTAAGGTGTCCCTGCTTTTAGAAAGCAGCGCAGTAACACATTAGAAGCACACAGAGGACACGCGGCACCCCAGAGCACTGCGGCTCATTAGGTCATAATGGCTGCTTCACCTTCCTCAATGCTTTCAGCAGAGCGGGGCTGACTCACAGCGGCTAGCACAGCTGCTCAAATACTCCAGCGAACGCGCCAGTCGAGAGGTACCCCCCTCAGAAACACACAAACCAAAATAATAATACAAAAAAAAAACTGTTCAAAAAAATAAGTTCAAAAAATTTGGAAGCAAAGAATTTAACAGAATCCTATTGCGTGCACACATTGCTACAGTTCCATGCAGGTGTTGACTTCCGTAGAAACTGCAAAATGTTCTTATTCTTGGCCAGTTCCGTTATCCAGATTTTCTAGTCACACAGTGGGATATTTAGTGAATAATTCAGCAGGACCGGTAAAGATTTGAACCTGCAACCCGTAGTAGTAGTAGTAAGTCTGCAGTGTACAATGGTAAACGGTCAGTAGAATAGCACAAATCTGTACAGCGGAGAACAGGACTCAGGTTCCTAGATCAGCATGACAGTCAACCAGCTAAAGGTGTTCAGACCAACCCTGCACTCCCTCCCTCTCTCTCTATGCTCTCTCACAGATACATCACAAGCGCTCACACGAACACCCACACACTCATATGCACATATCACACACACATAAAAGCACATAATGTACACAGACACATATAGACACATATGCACAAGCACACACTTGTACACACACACAAACATACAGCCGCGCTTATACACACAAACACACATATAGACACGTGTATACACACATACAGCCATACAGCCACACATTCACACACACACACATGCACACACGCACGCACGCACACACACAGTACACACAAACACACACACACGCACGTGCCCATGAAATGAAAATTGAGCTGTCGAGCTGCGTAATTACTGCACATTCGTCACCTCTGGAGCACCCGCCATCGGACGCCCCTGAGCAAAATGGCGGCTGTCACTCCGATGCGAGGCGTTTCATTGGCCACCAGCGACCACGCTAAACGGGCGGCGCCGCGCGATCCTCACCCAGCGGCGCGGGCCGCGCCCGACGGGCTCAGAGGGGAAGTCTACCGCTGGGCGCACACAGAGGCTGGCGATCGAGATTTTAATCCCGTTAGTTTACCTGCACAGCAGAATGAGACGGAGTCATCGGGCGCTGTCCCACACGGCAGACCCCACAGTTAAACTGAGACACAAAATGATAGGTCGGCTCGATGGTAAATGGTAAATGGACTGCATTTATATAGCGCTTTTATCCAAAGAGCTTTACAATTGATGCCTCGCATTCACCAGAGCAATTAGGGGTTAGGTGTCCGGCTCAGGGACACTTCGACACGCCCAGGGTGGGGGATCGAACCGGCAACCCTCCGACTGCCAGACAACCGCTCTCACCTCCTGAGCTATGCCGCCCCCCCAGGCTCTGCGGGACAAGGCAGAGCGGGACCTCACAATGGCTTCCGTCTCGGAAACGGTCCATGTTTTGCGTTCATCACCAGTCTGGTAAACGGTAAGAGTCCATTTGAAGCTCCACCCACTGAACTGTCACCCACTGTCTTCCAAAAATGTCTCCATTTGACCACCAGTATGCAATTCCAATTGACACTCTCTTCAAGGATACATTATATGACCAAAGGTATCTGGACACCCCTTGGGCTGGGGCCATTTTTATGGTTTGGGTTAGGTCCCATAGTTCCAGTGAAGACACATCTTAATGCAAGAGTGGATGTTGTTATAACAGCAAACGGTGTACCAGCTCTATAATTCAGGATGAGATGTTGGACGTCAGGTGTCCACATACTTTTGGCCATGTAGTGTAACTTACGATGGTCAAGAACAACCACATTTAACAGAGAGAGTGTTATTCAAATCGCTCATAGTCAAGTCAACATAACTGGCAGTACAGTAAATTAATTACATACCAGAGAGTAAACTACTGAATTGTGCTCAAATGCATTTGATGAGTGAGCTCAAAAGTCATGGAACAAACTGAAGGAAAAAAAAAATAGAACAACCTGCATTAAAAATGTACCCAATGAAAATATGAAATAATAAAAAATACATTTTGACAGTAATTTTTAAATTCCTTTTCGCTAAAGGGGGGTATAAAGAATACCTCATCAAAGCGTGAGAAAGATGTTAAATTGTGTAGAATCAATTAGCTGCAGAAGATAAAACAGAAATGTCACCCCATTCTCTTCTCAAACAAAAAGCAAGACACGCAGCTTGATCTGGACATGCCTCACACACACAGACACACACCTCCGCGTCAACGCTGCCCACGATTCAATATCTACAGTGAAAGTACGAAGTGAAAACCTGTACAAACAAAGGACACAAAAGACAGCAACCTTGCAATTATGAGATTTGCCAGCCCACGTGGGAAACAATGCTGAAAGGGTTGCATTAATTCATTACAAAGACAAAATATTAAAATATCTGAACGTGCGGAAGGAAGAAATAATGAGCTAAATGGATGTACCTCTGACTACTCCACACACGGCTATTCAAGACAGGAAGTATAAATATATAAATCAGCACAAGTAGCTTTGCAGGTCGTGCTAGTTCTAGAAAAACAAGACTGACCCAAAACAAACCCATCCAATCACACGCTGATTTTCTATGGAGACGGAGACTTTAATAAATCTCCCTACAGTAACAGGACCAGGTGGTCAAATCATTGTTCCTGTTCAAAGGCCCTGATGAGTATCGGGTAATAGAAGATGAAAAACACAGCATTGTTCTGTTTAATTACAGCACCTCACAAAAGAACATATTTGCATTTTAAACAAGCACTTAATCTGATTGAAGAACAATTGTTATAAATTTCATTAAATATGAAGCGTGGAGAAGCACACGTCGACTCCATGCCATATTCCTGAATTTTTATGAATTTTACATTTTATTCCTCAATTTAAAAAAGTCTATTCTATAGAAATTTTGCCAGCAACTGGCAAAGAAAAAAAAAACTAAGCTTTCATTTTCCAAAAAAAATAAATAAAAGAAAAACTTCGTTAGTCTCAAATTTTCCCTTTAAGCTCTTGAGCTTTGTTGATTTTTTGTCGTATTTTTAATCAATGATTAATATATTTTCCAGTATTCTTCAAGGTCTGTATTTGTACTAGTTAGCACAGGACGGGGGGAGGATGGGAGGGTGGGGTGGGGGCGGGTGGAGGGTGTACAGAGGGAGGAAATGGGGGAAGGAAAAAGAGGAATATAAGAGAGAGAGGGAGTGATATCAAACGCGTGCCCTAACAGTTCGCCATCGTGTCTCCCTCCCTGGTTTCCTGGTGTCAGTTCAGAAACGAGGCCGTGCGGCTTCCTGTATATCTAAAGACCTCCTCAGCCCGTCTCCAATCCCGCCTATTTACAGATCACTGAAGGAACATCTGCTCCCACACTGCGCCGCGCGTCTGCGAGGGGATGTTTTGCCCCTAAATTTTTAATGCTGACGTTCAGCTCTCCTTCAGAAACACAAGAACTTCTTGACGGAGGGCCTTTTGATGGCAGCCAAACAACATCTGAATCCTGAAGCCGGAAGAACGCGGAATTAATGCAGATTAACAGAACGACGACAACCGAACAATTCGTGTGTAAACACAGAGACTAGTAAATTGACACAATACAAAAATATACCGCATAAATATTGTAAATATTTCATCTGCATTAAAAAAAAAAGACTCATTTGGCACAGGCTGATGCAAATATCCAGTCAAGTGTTCTTTGCTATGAAAAAGCAAGATGGCGGTTTGTGCAAATATTCTTACCCTGCTTACGCTGTTATTGTATTCTGTTCTGTCTGTCCATCTGTCTGTCCATCTATCCACATCAAACAGGTGTTCAGGTATTATCATTGTAATATGATGCATCTGTAATCTCCACTTATCATTATTATTATCATTAAAAATCAACAGTAGCATGCAGATAAATTAGTTTGTCTTTTAGACTTATTTACAATTACCCAAAGCTTGGTTCAGCAAGTCAGCAAGTCTAGGTGAGACGAGGATATAAGGGGAAAAATTTTTTAAACACAGAACATAGATTGGTTTATCGCAGACTGAAAATATTTTGTTCAGATGACCAGACAGTAAACTCAGAGTCAGAGGTGGGGGGGGGGGGGCATCACAGCTGAGCCCCCCCCCCCCCCCCACTCCCCCACCCCCTCAGGTAATGCAACAGGAATCAGACTCCTAGTCTGGTAGACTCATCTTTCTCTGTCTCTCCCTCTCTCTTCATCTCTCTCTCTCTCTCTCTCTCTCTCTCTTTCTCTCTCTCTTTCCCTCGCTTTTCTCTTTATCTCTCTCCCTCTCTTTCTCTTTCGATCCCTCTCTCCCTTCCTCTGCACCCACCCGCCTGCCCGCGTGGAGGGGGGAATGGGGAGGGGTGGGGGAGGGGGGGGATGGGGGGTAAACAGCGGAATAACAGCACCTGCCCCAACAAAGAGAATACTCCTAAACGAGCACTCGCTCACAATTGCGCCAAGGAGGCCGCTGGCCGCCATTGTCACAGAGCCATTCTTCCTCCCTCCCTCCCTCCCTCCCTCCCTCCATCCCCCATCCCTCGCTCCCTCGCTCCCGCCCGGCGAACGGAGGCAAGCGGAGACGCACCTGCATGTGCTCGTTCGGAGCGAGAGAGCCTGGCATCCCGCCAGCTTCCCGCCAACGCTCCCACTTCAAGTGCAGCCAAATAACGCACTTATTGATTCGCGATAATAGGCCATCAGCTTAATCATGACTGAAGAGACATTGTTCCGGATATTTCCCATTTTGTGTTTTATTTTTTTTGTCAGAGGACGAGGATGAATCACTCCAAAAACGCATGAATTTGCATAACGCGAAAGCGGAGTTGGTTTATCGGCACAATCACACGGGCACAAAAAAGTCTTTGTGTGTTTATGAGTTTGTGTGTGTGTGTGTACGCATGTGTGTGTTTGCGTGCACGTATGTTTGTGTGCATGCATCAGAGCTGGAGTCAAGACTAGAACCCCCCTCTTCACCCCCCCACCCCCCCACCAAGACTAATATCCTGACCTAGACCAGCAGACTTACTAGATCTTGCCAAAACCGAGACCAAGACCTTTGAGTGAGACCAAGACCTTTGACCAAGACCATGACCGCTTTCATCAATCCAAGGCAGCAAGAGTATGCAAAATGACCCCATACATGCAGTGAAAGACACTTCAGCCAGCAAATTCTCTGCAGCAGCGATGTTATGGCACAGATAAGTGGTGCTGTGGAGTGAGTACAGTCTTCAGCACACTGGAGAGAGTCAATTTGGTCTTGTCTGAGACTACAATCTTTCCCCCAAACCATATGCCAAGACCAAGACCCAGACCAAGAGTCTGAAGGTTGACACCAAGATCCAGCCCAAGACCGTGTTTGTGTTGTCTCAAGACATCTCAACATCATGACCAAAAGATCAAGACTCCACCTCAGGCTTGGGGCTGTGGGAGTGTGTGTGTGTGTGTGTGTGTGTCTGTGTGTTAGTCTGTGTGTCCAGGTGCTTGAGTTTGTGTGAGTGCTTGGGTGCTTGTGTGCATGTGTGTGTATACATATTTGTGTCTGGGTACTTGTGTGCGAGTTTGTGTGTGTGTGTGTGTGTGTATCTATGTGTGCTAAGCACCTATACTAGATTAACAGACCTACAGGCCTCCCTGCAGACCAGGACAGTCACTATGGCAGGGAGCATCTGAGTGCAGGTTCCCCCCCACTCCCAGTCCGCCCCCCCACCACCCCAGCCCGCCCCGGCGCCCTACAGTGCCCCGCTGTAGCACTGGAACGGGACAGGCCGATGGGACCCCTCCCCTAACCATTCAGACAGCCCCGTATCCCCAATCAGATGCCCCTCCTCCTGGCCTCCACTTACAAATGTACACTGTGATTATTTTTAATTAAGATTTTGACTCTAACAGGTGTCTTCACCTTCTTCACCATGTCACATAACTCCACCCACTTAGAGCACCACGGATACAGAGTTCTGCATATGAACCACTGGCTTAAAAAGCATTTAAATGAGGGTGTTAATTTAGATTGTATCTGTTCGTGTGGAGCTGGGACGTCCCGTAGAGAGTGCGGTTAATGAGTAAGCGCAGCTCTGGGGGTGATCAGGAGAACGTTGCACTTTGACAGGACGCTGTGGGCGTGACCGGCTGGGCGGAGAGAGACAGGGGTCCCAGAACCGAGAGAGGCCAGCAGAGGTAAGAGAGCAGTGGAGGACAGTAGAGCGGTGTAGGGTAGTAGAACAGCAGAGGACACCAGAGCAGCGTAGGGCAATAGATTCACAGAGGACAGTAGAGCAGCAGAGGGCAATAGAACAGCGGAGGGCAATAGAACAGCATAGGGCAGGAGAACAGCGGAGGGCAACAGAACAGCAGAGGGCAGGAGAAGAGCGGACAGCAGTAGAACAGCAGAGGGCAATAGAACAGCAGAGATGGAAGCCGGGGTGGAAACTCAGCCCAGCAGAGACGCACACCTACACCTGGATGTGTCCGTGGAGGAGAGCGCCCCCTGGAGAGGAGTCCTGGCTCTGCTGGAGAAACTGCGGCCGCAGTGGAAACCAGCCGACATCAAACTGAAGGCAAGTGTGCGACGTGCCGGGGAAACGAGCCGGGCTGTGCAGCGCAGTGCTCTGCTCACAGAGCAAAGTTCTCCCCGCAGATTAACGGCGTAACTGCATTTTATCCAGACTCACACACAGAAGAAGCCTTTCAGCAGGAGTCAAACCTGAGACTCAAAACCAGCACCCAGCTATCACCACTCTCCAATGCTAAAAACTACGCTACACAGCCAAACACCACAGACCTCCACTACAGCTTCAACAACAGGCTCCGGAACACTCAGGCTAATGTGCGCTTTTATTATGTCAACCAGTTGTGCTTCCACAGAAACCCATATAACCTCGCCGCACAGGAAAAGGTTAACCTGCAGCTGCAGTTGAGTTCACCACTATGACACCCACCCACCACCCCACAGTTAGGAGGCAGGGGCGGGGGGGGGGGGGGGGGGGGTTCCCTGGGGGGCAAATGGGGGTAGGTGCGACACAGCACAGACCATTCCCAGGCCGTGCAAACCATCAACCAATCCGGCTACATTGAGCATTGGCCAATCGCCAGCCACGTGCCAGGCGGCAGCCAATCACGGGCTGTGTACACAGGCGGCTCAGCGGTCAAACCCCGGCATCCCCACATAGCCGCGCGAGCGCCTCGGGGCCTCGGCGGCCCAGCTTGTGTTTGTGTTGGAGCGCGCTCAGTGTGTTCCTCACCCCCTTCGCCGAGGTCTCGCACGCGGCTCACAGTGCACACATTGTGAGGCGCAGAACGTGCTTTATTTCCACAGCTTCTGCTGGGGGTGCGAGCAAAACACCATTCTTAGCATACACCACCAACACATAAGGGTGGGGGGGCGGGGGGAGAAACAAAAAAAATGGTCTAAATTATTGAATTGGGAGCCTGTTAAAATTCTGGCACGAAATGGCGTACTTGGCAGCAATGCTTGACTCACAGTCCAGCTTCTAGCCACGGAGACAGAGAGTCACTGAGACACTGAGCCAGAGACACTGAGTCAGTTTCATGCACTGCTCATCGTGATGGGCTCGTTGACGGGGCAGCAGTGCACTCTGGGAGTCTGAGGGGAGCCTGTTTGAGAGCGCGGGCCAAACAGGCCGGACGCACGTCAGTGCACCCCCTCTTTTTCCGCTGATGCACCTCAATGCGCCCCCTTTTTTTCCACCTTCGGATCTGTGTGGATAAGCGTGCCAGAAGACTTCCTCTCTGTGGAGGGGGCAGAGACTAAGGCCAGCGGTGACTGGGGGGGGGGGGGGGGCGGGGTGTCCCCTGGCAAATTCGCAGCTCTGACACGAGGGGTGGTGGGGGGGTAGATTTATTCATGTGGGCAAACAGAGGGCCAATCTCCCAGAGAAATGGGCTTTTGTGTGGCTGAGGTCCCAGCAGAGCCACCAGTACATCTTTCAATCTCAAGTCAGGCTCCAAAAGAGAAAAGGAGGGCCAATTCCCACCCTCCTTCCCAGAGAGCCCTCCCACCCCTCCTAGACCCCCCCTCCCCACCCCACCCCTCGCCCGCCAGCCCCTTGTCCCCTGTTCTCGCACACCCCCCACCCCACCCCCCATACCCCCGCTGATCCTAGACTGTATTTTCTTTGGCCGAGCCCCTGCAGCAGTGAGAGTTCAAGAGAAAGGAGCCAGCCCAGTGAAACAGATTAAAAGCTGCATAAAAACTGAGAGATGTTTTACTGAAGCCGCAGTCGAGTGCGCACAGAAGGGGGCGCTGTTCTCGGCCTGGTTTTTTTTTTACTGATCCAGGAGCCACAGAAAGGACAGGGACAGCAAAGAGATCTCTGCATTATTCCAGTTACCAAAAAAAAAACCACACCTGCTTTCTCCTCACAGTGCCCCTAACAGACCTCCCCCTATGGGGGTCCGGCACCCCAATAACCCCACCGCCACTGGGTCACTTCAATAATACCCTGATAGAAAACAAACAGGTGGTACGCAGGTGGGGGGGGGGGGGGGGGGGGACAGCTGATCCAACAGAAAAACAGGTAGCGGACGAGAGGAAACAGGTCCCATAGCGTCCCATACCCATTACTTGCATCCCACGCACTGGCTGGGACTCCATTCAGTGATAAATCAACACTAATAGAGTGCATTTCACTCTAAGGTATTACATCATCCCCTGTTGGCTCAGAGACTGTGGTAGACTGAAATTAGCCCTTTAAGGTGTTTGGTCACAAATACGTGATTAGAATGTTCTTAACTGAACATTCTATTGCTGGTGTAACAACCACTGCTGCTAATTGAAAGAAATGAGAGTTCTAGAACACCTTTGTCTTTGGAAAACATTCCAAAAAAATCATACTTTTCAAAGGATCAATGCAGAACATTTTGCGGTGCAGTGGCATATCGGATGAGTGCATGCTGCTTTTAACGGTGCAGTAAGCAGCCAGCATTCAGGGGTGCGCATCGCTGGTTTTTACACACACCGACGTTACAAATGAGAGCGAAAAGTAAGGGGCGAAATGACAGCCTCTGACACAAAACCAGCCTCCGTTAGTAACGAAGTAAGGACGAACGTGGCCAATCAGAAGAGCCGATTTGAGGATCGAGCTCAGGAGCGGCGTCCAGCCTCCAGGAGCAGCCCTCACAGTTCAGGACGTCTCTGAATATTTCCCTCTTCCTCTGAGTGTCTCCAGATCCCCCCTTCCACTTACAGCTCACGGCTGTGCCAGGCTCCAGTGCAAATGGCAGCCTCTCCCAGCTGTCAATCATAACGCATTACATTACATTACAGGCATTTAGCAGACGCTCTTATCCAGAGCGACTTACACAACTTTTACATAGCATTTTACATTGTATCCATTTATACAGCTGGATATATACTGAAGCAATGCAGGTTAAGTACCTTGCTCAAGGGTACAACGGCAGTGTCCTTACCCGGGAATCGAACCCGCGACCTTTCGGGTACAAGCCCATTTCCTTACCCACTGTGCTACACTCCGTTAGGCATTAACGCCAGGCATTAACAGTGAGGGGTGTGTGCGGGGCCTGTGTCAGAACCAACCACTTAAAAAAAATATATATATAAATCACTAAAAATCACACACAATAAATCACTAAAAAAGGTATTAAATACGTAATCAAACCGCCAGACACAATGTCAAAAACACACTGAAAAATAAATTCGCACATTTACATATACATTTATTTGGCAGATGCTTTTATCCAAAGAGACGTACAATAAGTGCATACCGAAGGTCATTGGAACAGCGAAGGAACAGCTACAGCACGGGGAAAAGTACTTCACAGACTCATGAAACGGCTGATCTCGCACCTCACCTTGAGGAGGAAAGCAGCGTTTCAGGAGCGAAAACCAAACTTGTTTCCTCAGGAGGGAAAAGCGAACTCGTTTCCGCAGGCCTGAGCGCTGCTGGAGCACCAAACGCAGCAGGTTTGTGTGAGAAAAAACGCAGAACCTGCAGAGCCCCAGGAGGGGCTGTAAGACTGCAGGGACCCGCAAGACATGTGCGCCGATGTCACCATGTGACTGCACGGTCTACAAGTACAGCCACACTGCCCTTAAGCTTTTTTTAAAGCAGCGCAAATAAATCAATTTTAAAAAATACATTTAAAAAATACGAACCAGAACTTAATACTGTAGACATTTTTTTTTTTACGAGTCTGATAGGGTAAGCATTTGCTGTGTCGCTGGCTGGACTGATCCCGGGTGTAATCGCTCTTATGAATTTTGGGTGATTGATGTGCGATTTAGTTCAACCCCCCACCCCACCCCACCCCACCCCACATAAAGCAAGCAGTCTCTGCCAAGGCAGGACCACATTTGAAATTCATTGGCTGGGGGGTCAATAAGGGGAGGCTCGGCTTCCAAAGTGCTGACCCCTTCGGTTGCTTGGTTACCCGCTCGCCTCCATCTCCCCCGGTGACGACCTGCGCCGAAGTTCTCGGTCTCTGTTCAGTGCGCCGTTACATGAGCAAAAAGCACAGCATCAGCACCGCGCCACGCCGCGAGTATCCCATCATGCCTTTCTGCACTGCCCCACCGTGCATGCGGGCGCTCAGTTAGGACATTAACCAGAAATCACACACACAAAAAAAAAAACTGCGCTTAGAACTCTACACTCAATGTGGCTACACTGAGCAATGAAGCAAAAGAAGTGTAATATGTCAGCAATTACTTGATAACGTCAAATAACTTTAATTTAAATACATCTTTCTCAAAGAACAATACACGTAGCACACAAAGTGATATGTCCCCCGTTGGCTCACAGACTGTGGTAGAGTTGAATTAACCTTTTAAGATGTACGATCACAAACACGTGATTAGAATGTTCTTAACTGAACATTCTAACGCTGATGCAACAACCACTACTGGTGACTGAAAGCACTGTAGTTCCAGAACACCGACTTTGAATTTTGGAAGAAAAAAAAGAAACACTTCAAAAAACCTACTCTTCAAAGGGTTAACAGTGAACATTTTGCTGCGCAGTTGCATATTGTATGAATATGACTGAATTATTTACTATATATTATTTTTCATATAAGAAGCAGGGAGTCTCACACTGATCCTGGAGCAAACATTAAATGATCTCAGCAGTGATGGCAACTTCCAAGAGGAATTTTAAAGACAATTCAGTTCCTTTTTTTAAAACATATTTGACTTCACCGGGAAAACTATCATGAAAAAAAACAAAACCTCTGATATTGAGGAAACTATATTGCAGCTTTAAAAGCAGCCTCTCTGGTTTGAAGTTTGCAGAAAAATAACAATTAGTTGGTCTCACTTAAAATGGGGATTTACGCAAATGGCACTACAAACACCGTGAAGCCAGGATGCTTCCTTAGCAGTTCCTGTCACAGCTAAATTTACAGGGGGCTGCCTGCAGTTCAGAGAAGACCCCGTTTTACTGCCCGTGTTAATCGCGTGTTCCCCTCTCTGAGGCACACATAAAAGACAGACGTTTTTTAACTGCGGTTTTCTCTGTATTTTTGGTATTTTGGGGGGGGGGAGGGGGGTCACGTGCAGCAAAGGTCGTGATTCATACAAGCCGGCTGTCAAAGAGGACGGTTCTGTATCTCTCTCGCGGTGCCGCCATGGATTGGTCTTTGGGGCGGCAGTGCGGTATAATCGGTAAGCAGCTAGTCTAGGCTAGTCTTATAACCTAAAGGTTGCAGGCTCGATTCCCAGGTAGGACACTGCCGTTGTAACCTTGAGCAAGGTACTTAACCTGCATTGCTTTTGTATATATCCAGGCGCATAAATGGATGCGATATAAATGCTATGTAAAATAGTTGTGGATATGAGTGCCTGCTAACTGCCTATAATGTAATGGCTTTGTGAGAAAACACACAAATAATAATTTTGCGTTTTCTTGCGCGACACTGTGCATCGGGTAGCCGGCTTGTGGGCGCGGTGTTTGGCTCACAGGCCAGCCTAAATCTCCAACCTGAACACCTCTCCTCAGCTGATGGGCTTCCTGTAATTCCCCTCACAGTGATGTTCCCTGACCTCCCGCCACCACAATCCCCAATCAGAAAAGACACAAATTTTTTGGTAATTTGTATTTGTCCTAATACTGTAGCTTATTCTTCTGCCTAGTTGGCTTTGCAGAGGTTAGGTCTGAATAGTGTTCTCTGTGTGAACTAAACTGTGTTCTTGGTTAGAAATAGCTGTACAAAATAAGTATTGTACCTTACTGAACCTGTGTTTAGCAGTTGTCTATGACCATGAAATGCACTTTTGTATGTCGCTTTGGATAAAAGCGTCTGCCAAATAAATGTAATGTAATGTAACAAATTAGGGGGGCGGGGCCTGCTTATTGTGACACGCGTGTGACACGAGCAGTAGTTCAGCCCATCAGATCTGAGCAGTGTCCTACTGTCACTGAACTCAATACAAGGGAACTTCAGATTAACAGTTCATTCTCTCTCACACACACACACACACACACACACACTATTAGAGTGAGTTCACTACTCACACACACACACACACTCTATTTTTATGTTTGCTGCACACCGAGACTGTACTAGAGTGTGCTCTCTACACAAACATGTTTTTGCACTGCAAATAAAATATTTGTATTACTCGCCTAATAGCCTAATTTCTGGAGAACCAGCTAGCCTGTGAGGTATTGAGCATTATGTAAATATAATGCGCTTTTCATTCATTTTTATAACATCAACCTCAAAGCTCGGCCGATGCACTTTCGTTTCTTTCGCATTTTTTATTTTTAAATGTTACTCTATTTTATTACGAAATACGGGCATTGACAGTGCGGAGATAACTACACCTTTGTAAGCGCTGTCAGCATATGCCACCGGTTAAACTGAACATGGCAACATGCCTAGTGAGAAACATGTTTTCACAGCCAGAGTCACTCCATAGGGCAGGTCACATACTTGAATAAACAAAGCACTCGAACATAAAAACACGCCAAGGCAGACTTTGCCCAACGGCCTTGTGGTCGAAAACAGATGAAAGGGGGAAAGGAAAAAAAAAAAAAAAAAAAAAAAAAAAAAAAAAAAAAAACCTTATTGAAACATCATCCACTCACACCACATGACGCCAGTGGTCACATGATGGTCACTTACTGTAGGCCTAAATCGTGGTGTTATAAAAAAAAATTTCAGGCAAGGTTTTTAAATTTTATGTACGCAGCAAAATGTCGGCTTGTCCTGAAGGTGCAGCAAACTCCATGACAAAGAGCGGTCAGTTCTGCTTGCAAAATTTCTGTCCAACAATACCGTGTGTGTTTGCCCTCGCAGTACTCAAACCAAATGTTATGAATGCTTAATGGAATGTCAAGACGGCCATATTTACACTGTTACCGCTGAACCAAACTATCAGCACAGGCAGGGAGGGGGGAGGGATTGGGGGGGGGCACAGAAAATTGAGTTCTAAAACCAATTCAAACAAATACACAGGAAGAATCTGTGCAGGAACAGTGCTCCACTTCAGTACACTGTATTAGAAAGTTCTCACTACACACACACTGTGTTAGACAGTGTTCACGACACACACTGCATTACAGTGACATAAATTAGTCGTTAATCGACTTATTCATGAATTCATCTTTTCTGAAATGATCATTTTTCCAGACAGGTCTCTGAAGCAGGTCTCGTCGAGTCCTCCCAACTGCACAATTACTGCTCTTAACATTTTAGAGAATAATTCAGCTTGGAAGGCAGCCTTTATTTTGGGGTGGGGATCTTCTCCATTAAAACATGATTAAATAATGATAAGCTGGTGAATTTTTACTGTGACATCACAGTGGATGGAAACCGTGACCCACTTAACGCCTTCACATCTGATACCAATAAACCCTTTGATAGTTATTTGAATGCAGAGACTATCTGACAGTCACTTTTGGGTATTAAAATATGCCTCTCCCTTTTTAATCTCTCTCTCTCTCTCTCACACACACACACACACACACTCTGGCTCTCTCTTTCTCTAAGACACACACGCGCACACACACACACACACACACACAAGGAATTGGGAAAGTGTAGCTCTGTGGTCTAAGGTAAATGTTTCTGAATGACATCTCACAAGTTGTATGGGAGCAGTCACATACTCTACAGAAACAGTCATCGGGGAGCAGAGAGAGGTCTGCAGAGACAGGAGCAGATGGAGCCCAGCAGGGAGACATGGTAGTGCAGGAGAGAACACTGCTTACATGACATGAGCATGTGATCTGACACTGCAGCCAGATCGCAAGCACCTGTGTGACGCATACCTGTGTGATGCCCTGAACACACCGGCACTCAGATAAGCCCTACAGATCATCCTATAGGCGGCCCGAAAGAACAGCCCACAGAAGGCACTACAGACAGCCTATTGATTAGCCTACAGACAGCTTACAGACAGCCGTACAGATCAGCCTACAGACAACTGACAAGTTCAACTCACAGTGAAGTGAACACAACAACAAAAAAAAACAACAACTCTGATTTCATTTCTAAGTTGAAGATAAGGGTAAAAGTGCTTGTTGAATCTAGACATGTGTGTGTATGTGTGTGTGTGTGTGTGCGTGTGTGTATGCGCGTGCGTGTGTGTGTGTGTGCGTGTGTGTATGTGAGTGTGTGTGTATGTGTGTGTGTGTGTATGTGAGTGTGTGTGTATGTGTGTGTGTGCGTGTGCGTGTGCGTGTGTATGTGTGTGTATGTGAGTGTGTGTATATGTGTGTGTGTGTGTGTGTATGTGTGTGTGTGCGTGTGCGTGTGTGTGTGTGTCCATGCAGCTCAGGTATAACCCCAGGTGATGTGTGTAGTTCTTCACAGAGGGGATAACCAACCTGCTGATGGGGTGCTCTGTGGACGGGGGCGCGGGGGGCCCAGGGGGCCCGGGGGGCCCGGGGGGCCCGGGGGGCCCGGGGGGCCCGGGGGACACGGTGCTGGTGCGGGTGTACGGGCGGCAGACCGAGCTGTACGTGGACCGGGACAGGGAGCGCCAGACCCTGCAGACGCTGCACGCCCACGGCTGCGGCCCCCAGCTCTACTGCAGCTTCCGAAACGGCATCTGCTACCAGTTTGTGCGGGGAGTGGCGCTGGACGACAAGCTCCTGAGACAGCCGGCCATATACAGGTGTGTGTGTGTCTGTTCATTATTCATGGGCAGATGTGCTGTAGCGCCGTGTGTGTGTGTGTGTGTGTGTGTGTGAGCACTGTGTGTGTGTGTGTGTGTGTGTGTGTGTGCCTGTTCGTTATTCACAGACAGATGTGCTGTAGCGCTGTGTGTGTGTGCATGTGAGAACTGTGTGTGTGTGTGTGAGCACTGTGTGCGTGTGTGTGTGAGCACTGTGTGTGTGTGTGTGTGTGTAAGTGTGTACTTGTGCACTGCGTGTGCATGTGTGTGTGAGCAGTGTGTGTGTGTGCTTGTGCACTGCGTGTGTGTATGTGTGTGCGTATTCACTGTGTGTGTGTGTGTACGCACATGTATGTAGTGCTTGAGTGTGCGTGTGTCTAAGCTCTCTCCCTCACACCCACACGCTTGCACACACATAGACACAAGAGCTAACACGCGCACACACACGCACACGCACACACACACACACACGGCATAATGCACTCCCAGAGCAGAAGTGGTCTTTTTGCGAGAGTTAGCCGCCGCCGCCGCCGCTAACACAAAGGCCCCTGGCTGGGATCTCGCACAAAGCTTTTAATCTGTCTGGGTCTTACAGCACGCCGACGCGGAGAAGAAAAACCCGCCCGGAGAGCCACGATACGCGCCCCCCCGGCCCCCCCGGCCCCCCCGGCCCCCCAGCCGCCGTGCCTGCTTGTTCGGCTTCCTGTAAACAGGCCCCCTTACTTCAGAAAGCCCCGTTTTACAGGGCCAGATGGCGGGAGATAGCGAGCGCTCAGGTGTGCCCGGGTATCGCGGGCCAATCGTTCGTCAAGGTTTTCGCAGCGACAAGCAGGAGCTGCCGTACCGCTTATCCCTCCGCTCATCCCGCGCCCAGCCCAGCCCCTCGTTCCAGAAAGAGCCCGCGTTCGACCGGCGCAAAATGGCCACCGACTGAATATTTATAAAGCAATGTGTGGTGCACGAACAAGGGTTCATCACACAGGTTTACACTGGGGGGGAAAGAAAGGGGACGATCCTGGATCATTTCAGGCTGACTGCTGTCCTTGAGTTTTCCCAGAGCAGACCACTGAGAGCTGCTCGGCGACATGTCCGTGATGTCTGCGCCCACTGAACAGCGAAACAAAGCCGAACGCATGAGCCCACGCTGGGGTCAACTCTGAACTGAACTGAGAATTACTGATAAACTGCAATTCCGTTCTAGAATTTGGATCTGAACCTGAATTGATGTCGGAAGCAGGATGCATAATTTTAACGAAAGGAAAATGGAATTTAATGCAATTAAATTCCAATGTGTTATTTAACATCTGAATAACGTTTACGTTGATGTCGATACTATTACAAGGAGAAGATTTAAATTTAACACTGATAAAATAAAGATTTGTTCATATGTAGTCAATGCCAATTCATTTCAGTTTTTTCCCCCAGAATTCCTCACAGTGATTTCATAAAATCTGATTATATAGAATCTGTTTATAGCAATAAGGGGCAGATGTACTTGAAAGTGAGTATAGGCATAATTGCCTATAATTTAATGATGCTTTCATTTTCCATAAATGAGTAGAATTACTTATAACATCCCTGGATTAAGCTTTACTTCCTCTAATTCCAAATTACAATTCTCCATCCAGGAGTTTTAAAAAATTCAGATACCAATTCCAAAATTCTGAATGGACACCAGCTGTGAAAGGAGCAGGAGAGAGGAGGGCAAAGATCAGCAGTATCGCCCAGCCCAGACTCCTCAGCATGGAGGCGGATCTGTTCCCGCTTTTTTTTTTTTCCCCCATCCTCAGCGTTCCCAAGCCGGTACCCGTCCAGTCCAGCGCGATCAAGGATTATGAAGTAGGTGCCTGACCAAAGGATCATGGGAATGGGGCCGCCTCTCCCTGACGGGCGTCACAGAAGCACTCGGTCCCGCTCTGTCTATTTGCGGCAGAGTCCAGGGTTCGAGAGGCCTGACGGAGAGCAGAAGTCTGCGAGAGCATTCCGTGGCACGGTTCTCAGGGCCGCGGCGGACAGGGGGGTGGGGGGTCTGTAGGGGGGCTCATTTTTCAGGACGGGGTCACAGCCGACCACTGTCCCGTAAGCGGACGTGCGGCCAGGTTCACATGCAATCACTCTTCAGCTCCGCCTTCGGGGCTCCACATAGACGGGGCGGGTCAGGAGCCAGGGGTGCATCTCCATCAGTTACCCGCCAGCCTGGGCCTTTCTGCTCTGCTGTGTGTGTGTGTGTGTGTGTGAGCGTCTGTGTGTGTGTGTGTGTGTGTGTGTGTGCCTGCGTGTGTGTGTGTGCGCACTGTGTGTGTGTGAGTGTCTGCGTGTGTGTGTGCGCACTGTGTGTGTGTGTGTGTGTGTGAGCGTCTGTGTGTGTGTGTGAGCAGTGTGTGTGTGTGTGTGTGTGTGTGTGTGAGCAGTGTGTGTGTGTGTGTGTGTGTGCGCACTGTGTGTGTGTGAGTGTCTGCATGTGTGTGTGTGTGTGTGTGTGTATGTGCGCACTGTGTGTGAGTGTGTCTGTGTGTTTGTGCACACTCTGTGTGTGTGTGTGTTGTGTATATGTGCGCACTGTGTGTGTGTGTGTGTGTATGTGTGCACTGTGTGTGTGTGTGTGTGAGCGTCTGTGTGTGTGTGTGTGTGTGTGTGTGTGTGAGCAGTGTGTGTGTGTGTGTGTGTGAGCAGTGTGTGAGCAGTGTGTGTGAGTGTGTGAGCAGTGTGTGAGCAGTGTGTGTGAGTGTGTGTGTGTGCGTGTGTGTGAGCAGTGTGTGTGAGTGTGTGTGTGTGTGTGTGAGCAGTGTGTGTGTGTGAGTGTGTGTGTGTGTGTGTGTGTGTGTGTGTGTGGGAGCAGTGTGTGTGAGTGTGGGTGTGTGTGTGTGTGTGCGCACTGTGTGTGAGTGTGTCTGTGTGTTTGTGCACACTCTGTGTGTGTGTGTGTGTGTGTGTGTGTGTGTATGTGTGTGTGTGTGTGAGTGTGTGAGCAGTGTGTGTGCGCACTGTGTGTGTGTGTGTGTGTGTGAGCGTCTGTGTGTGTGTGTGAGCAGTGTGTGTGTGTGTGTGTGTGTGTGTGTGAGCAGTGTGTGTGTGTGTGTGTGTGTGCGCACTGTGTGTGTGTGAGTGTCTGCATGTGTGTGTGTGTGTGTGTGTGTGTATGTGCGCACTGTGTGTGAGTGTGTCTGTGTGTTTGTGCACACTCTGTGTGTGTGTGTGTTGTGTATATGTGCGCACTGTGTGTGTGTGTGTGTGTATGTGTGCACTGTGTGTGTGTGTGTGTGAGCGTCTGTGTGTGTGTGTGTGTGTGTGTGTGTGTGAGCAGTGTGTGTGTGTGTGTGTGTGAGCAGTGTGTGAGCAGTGTGTGTGAGTGTGTGAGCAGTGTGTGAGCAGTGTGTGTGAGTGTGTGTGTGTGCGTGTGTGTGAGCAGTGTGTGTGAGTGTGTGTGTGTGTGTGTGAGCAGTGTGTGTGTGTGAGTGTGTGTGTGTGTGTGTGTGTGTGTGTGTGTGGGAGCAGTGTGTGTGAGTGTGGGTGTGTGTGTGTGTGTGCGCACTGTGTGTGAGTGTGTCTGTGTGTTTGTGCACACTCTGTGTGTGTGTGTGTGTGTGTGTGTGTGTGTATGTGTGTGTGTGTGTGAGTGTGTGAGCAGTGTGTGTGTGTGTGTGTGTGAGCAGTGTGTGTGTGTGTGTGTGAGCAGTGTGTGTGTGTGTGTGAGCAGTGTGGGAGAAAGCCCGGAGCTTATCTCACACACTCTTTCATGAAGGTCGGCGGGATCCTAAATCAAAGCGGCCTTCAGCTGCTTTACGAAAGCCAGGGACGCACCGCCGTCCGCTGAGTGTAGCGTGCGCTACGAGAGCCGCTCAAATCCTTTACCCAGAGTGCACTGCTTGCTTTCCGTCACAGCGGAACGCTGCTGAACAGCGAGTCAGTTTGGCTCGCTGACTGCTGTGTGAGGAAGAGGCGAAACAGGCTATACTCTGTCTGTAAAATAAAATGTCTCAATACAATAAATTGTAATTTGAGAAATAGTATTCCCAAACAGGATTTTTATTTTATTTGTTTATTTTTTATTTCCGTAGGCTAATCGCGACTGAAATGGCCAGGCTACACTCGATCCCTCCCAAAAATGGATCCCCGGCGCAGCCTGTCCTGTGGGAGAAGGTCTCAGAGTACCTCCACCTGGTCCAAACCGCTGAGGGGGAGACGCCGACTCCACAGGGGTGAGCTGAGCTGGGCTGGGAAACCTCGCGTCTAAAACGCACAAACAGGTCAGGGCCTCAGGTGAACAGCTAAACCCCGCCCCCCTGGGGCTCAGGTGAACAGCTAAACCCTGCCCCCCTGGGGCTCAGGTGAACAGCTAAACCCCGCCCCCCTGGGGCTCAGGTGAACAGCTAAACCCCGCCCCCCTGGGGCTCAGGTGAACAGCTAAACCCCGCCCCCCTGGGGCTCAGGTGAACAGCTAAAACCCCGCCCCCTGGGGCTCAGGTGAACAGCTAAAACCCCGCCCCCTGGGGCTCAGGTGAATGGCAGAATGTTCCGTTAAGGTCTGAACAGAAAGTTTCGCACTGAACCGTTTTCCACGTTCGGCATCCCTGATTGGTGGGCGTGTGGCGGAAAGGCCCTGGCTAGCTTGTGGAGTAACGTACTGAAGTAATTAGTCACAGTATGAGAGTAACGTACTGAAGTAATTAGTCACAGTATGAGAACTACTGCATTTATTCCAACCACAATGCTAATCATGACATCAGCAGTGTGACGCCTACAGAGTGCTGAGCTGTCTTTCCTACAGTTCCAGTCATCTGAAACAGGCTTCTTTCGCGATTAACTAGAATTAGAAAAATCCCCCAAAATACCATATCTGCAGCGTTGTGAACCCAGGCGTTCAGTCCATTCCAGTTTTAATATGGTCAGGTACCGTTTCGGCACTCCTCGGGGTTTACCTCAGGTAAACCCCACCGATTGGGTCCAGATGACAGGTAGAAATGCGCCCTCCCCCCCCCCCAACACCCCTGTGCCCCCCAAGGGATTATGGGATAGCAGCTTTCTTGCTCCTGCCAGTCGGAGAGAACAGTGGTGATCAGCTGGAGGAAATCGATTGGACAGCTCTAAATTTGCTCTCAACTGATTAAGACAAACTGCTTTTCAGCCAGTTTACAACCCCTCCCCCTCCCCCTCCCCCCCTCCCCCCCCCCCCCCCCACACGCCCCTCAACCAATCAATTAAAGCAATCAATTAAAGGCATGCCAGCGGGGGCCTGCTGTAATTTCAGGCTGAATTAAGCGCAGGGCCGAGAATCGTGATGATAAAGCCGTAACAAAAGGCCCGGCGGTGAGAGGCCTTGAGAAAACCTCATCTCAGGACTTTAAAACGAAAGGCCCCCATTGTGTATAAAAAATACACCGCATAAAGTCAAATGAAGAAGAAGAAGAAGAAGAAGAAAAAAAAAAAACAGGTCTTAATTTGCTTCCGCTCCTGTTAGCGTAGCCGGCTGTCTGTTCTGTGTGCCGGGCCGGGAAACAGAGGAAGCGAGAATCTGGATCCCCCCCCCCCCCCCCCCCCCACCCCCCCCCACCCCACCCCACCCCACCCCTTTCTGTTGGTTTTGCCTGCGGTTCAGAAACTCATCCTCCACAAATTTCCTTGTTTAGTTTCAGACCAGGCACCCCCCCGCCCGCCTCCCCTCCCCCCCCCCCCCCCCCAGACAGCGCTGAGTCTCTCCGCTGTATAAATGACGCAGCGTCCAGCACACGTCACCACACCTCGGGTTCCATTCCTTCGCCACATACTCTTTTTTTTTTTAACGCCAAATCCGCGTTTCCACTGAACACCCTCCTCTTCTCTTTCATGCCTTTACAGTGACTGCAGGCAGTTACGGGGGCAAATTAATTTCTCATACAAAACCTTTGTGTGGCTTCTTCACATTCATTTCTCCATAAGTCATAATTTCAGCTTAGTTACAGTTGCCGACCTATCTGTGGTAAGAAATATATATATATATTTTTTTTTTTTTAAAAAGGACGGACGTTTCCGAGCAGACATCGGCGCTGAAAAGCACTCCTCTGACCTTAGGCGGAGAGAGAATACAACGTCTCAACTTCTATTAGGCCTTTACAGGGAGTCTTTTCACTTTTTACTGCCAGGTTCTACTTTGGGGCTCCTGTATGAAGCCCTGGCTGAATGTTAAAGGGGGACTGGGGGGGGGGGGGGGGGGGGGGGGGGGCGGTGGTTGTGGTTTGGGGGGGGGGGGGGGGGGGGTTTGGTCTCCTAGTCGCGGCTCCCGCTAGGTTTTTCCGAGGAAGGTGGTGGGTGAATACAGGAAGAGAGCAGAACCACCCCCCCCCCCAACCCCCCCTCAACTGTCACACTCTTAAAACACACTACAAAGGGTGACCCCCCCCCCGTCCCTCCCTCCTCCACCTTTTTGGTTTTCCAGGAAACCGAAAGACAGAAGCTGGGGCGATGGGTCCCGGTTTAAGTGTTTTAGATTTGAGTGACCCCTCTTAATTAAGGGGGTCACCACTTTTACACACACACAGCGCAGTCGGGGGGGGGGGCCGAGCGTCGCCTCTTCGTAAAAACCGTTTCTGTGTTTTGATCCTGCACAGCAGAGCCTTAGGCCCGGGGGGGGTATTTCCGGGTGGGGGGGGGGGGGGTTGGTAGGGAGGGTTGTGTCAGTGTTGTTGTGGACTTTTGCTCAGTGCAGTTACAGCACAGTAGAACACAATTAGAATAGAGGTAGCCTCACCTGTATCCTGTACATTGATCAGTGCTTGCTTACGCATTATCTCAGACTTGCTGAGATTTAAAGGATACTTCCGTTTTCTTTCAACCCGGGCCTTATTTTTCACAGTATTTCCATCATTCCTGTCGGTCCTGACAGTATTTTTTTACACAGCTGCTTCAGTGTCGAGTGGTTTGGTCTTTTTGACGTTTTTTTTCTCCTCCATGTCAGTAGCTTGTCTACGGGGCATAACAAGATACAGGTTTAATCTACATCAGATCCAATGTGTAAATTGTCCCCCCCGTTTAAAAAAAAAAGTTATTACACTCACCACAAGCGACCGATAGTGAGAGGCGAGAGCGATGCCGGGCGATTTCGTCGGAGGACGTGTGGCTTCACCCTTAGAGGCCCGAGGAACATGGTAGCGGGAAAGCAAGCGGGGAACGTGAGCGGACGTAGCATTACATTACGTTACATTCATTTGGCAGACGCTTTTATCCGAAGCGACGTACATTAAGTGCACACCGAAGGTCATTAGCTAGCAGCGCTAACACCATCGCGCTAAGCACAGCCAGGGCCAAGAGACGGACAGAGACTTCCAGACGCTACAAGGACCAGACTTGCTTACTCTGAAGATTCCCCCTTATCAGTCAAAAGTTCACCTGGTGTTTGCTTTAAGCGAGGGTTCCCTCTGAAATATTAATGCTCGGATGGGGGGGGGGGGGGTGGTAGTCCAAAAAGCACATCTGCTTTTTTTCATTAACCAACAGACCCATAAAAATGAGCTCGTCTCTCCGTGGTGCTGGGGGACGCCGGGGCAATTAGCCAATGAGAGAATAGCCTTTACCTCAGAGACCAGGGCCCAGGGAGAGGTGCCGGCCTGCGAGCCGATCCTCAAACTGCGTACGCGATAACAACACAGCTCACAGCGAGAGCGCCTCAGCCCACAGACAGACCATCGCTGCGATGCTGCTGCTGGAGCTAAAGTACTTCCCTGTGACAACAGTCCATGAACAGGGCCGAGCGCTTCCGAATTTATAATACGGCGTTCCTCCTTGATTTCGGCAACCCGTTTCCATGGTGTTTTTGCGACATGAGCGGTGACTGGGTTTGCTGTGCCAACGCTCAGTCTGCTGGTGAACCTGAGAGAATCAGTCTGCACGTGAGCCTGTGTGAATCAGTCTACAGATGAGGCTGTATGAATCATTCTGCAGGTGAAGCCTGTGTAGAATCAGGCTGCAGGTGAAGCCTGTGTAGAATCAGGCTGCAGGTGAAGCCTGTGTAGAATCAGTCTTGCAGGTGAGCCTGTGTGAATCAGTCTTGCAGGTGAGGCCTGTGTAGAATCATCCTGCAGGTGAGCCTGTGTGAATCATTCTTGCAGGTGAGTCTGTGTGAAAGCCACAGAAAGGACTAGCCGGTGTTCTGTATTGACCGCCTTTTCCAGCACCAGCAGGCTTAGAAGTCACACAAAGGGCATCACAGCCTGGCCTCCCCCTTTGAAATTGTTTATTTAAAAGTAAATACTTAATGCAGCACGCGCTTTATAAAATTATTCATCCATCAAACCGATTTATAATAACCATGGCACCATGTTGTAAAAGCAGATTCAAGGCTGATCAATAGAGACCTTGGGGGTTGATTTTTCTGTGCCCAGATGAAGGCCACTGGATGAGTGCGGAGTGTGGAGTAAATAGGACTCGTCTTTGCGCCGAAACCTCGTTCCTGCTGCAGATTTTCATGTTCACTTCTCATTAATATGATTAGGGAAAACTGCCTTCAGGCGGTGTGAATGTAGAACAGGCCTTTATGAAGCTCGCTGGACAGGGCCCATTACCACAGCAACACAATGGCATCGGGGTGTGCTTTCCGCTAGCGCCGAGGTTCGGCCAAAAAAAAAAAAAAAGAAAGAAAATCTATAATGCTAAACAGACGGTGCAACGGGACACAATAATGAAAACTGTAATTTTTGATCCGCGGCGAACACGAAACCCAATTATTTCGAACGTATTGATGCGCCGAGGTGCCGATCTGGAGATATCAAAGGCCAAACACATGCATTCTTTCATGAGCGGTCTGAGGTCTGCGGTTCACGTTGCGCGCTAGCGATGAGACATCGCACCCCCGCACTGGCAAGCTCACAATCAAAACTCACAACAACAGGTATGCGGACAAAAAGTGAGAAAAAAAAACGTCCTGGATTTAAAGGACCTTTGGCTCCAACGATGAGTATGTTCTCATACAAAGTGCTAAAGCATACCAGAAGTTTTTCCACTGAAAAATGAAAAGTGGAAAAAGTGTTTTGCTAGGTATCCTAAACGCAACATGGATCTATATCCTAGCGAGTCCAACAAAACACTTTCCCGGCAGTTAGCTTTGAAAATGTGCGGCACAATGGTGAGGAAAGTGACCTTTACCACAGATGTTGCAGGTTCAATTCCAAGCTGAGGCACTGCCATTGTAAGGAAGTGAAGTTTATTTATATAGCGCCTTTCTAGAGCAAATCACAAGGAAATGGCTAAATAAAAATGGTCTCACAAACACACATACAGAGACAACAAGAGCAAAAAATAACATGAAGGCCAGTCTTCAGTGGCTTTTTAAAGGTGCCGACGGCGTCCACAGACCGTATGTCCGAGGGGAGGCAGTTCTAGAGGACGGGGGCAATTGTTTCACGAACCCCTTTAAACATCCTTTAAATCTCAACCTTTAGCCAGCACCCCCTGGTCAGACCCGAGAGACCCTCCGGTGCTGTGCGTGCTCGGACGGAGTGATGCACTGATGTCGGCAGGCTCACTAATTGGACCTTGGAGTAACTGCTGGTGCTAAATAGCTTAAATAAAAAATATACTGCTGTATTAACAGATTAGGATGTAAAAACCTCACCTGTGTACACTGCTCTGAAGAGAGCCCTAATTTCTTATATGCGGCTGAAGTTCCTCCCCGGTAAAAACACTGTTATTCTATTCTAAATGCAGAAAGGCAATGTAAATGCACATGTGAACTGACAACTGGTCTTACAGAACAACCATGCCATTTCACAGCTCATTTAAACAACATATATGTCTGGCCCTGCGCATTAGTACTACGTGACGGCAAAGTTAGATTTGCTTTTCAAACTTGCTCAAAATAGACAGCGCGCTCTCACATTTCAATATTTTAATGGGGTATCATGGAAAAAACAAGATTTTGTAATTTAACGGACATACAGAAAGGGGAAAAAAATAAAACACGCTCGTCTACATCTGCTTGTAGGGATGCTTGTCAGAACCGCAAAATAAACAGGAATCAGAAAAAGGGCCAGATGTGATATTTTTCCAATATTCTCCACGCGGCACATGCCACAGGCTTCTCTCCTCTCTAACTTGTCACCTCCGTACATTCTCGTGATTGCCCTCTTCATCGTACGCCACGCGGAGCGAGAACACCGTTACTTAACGACTCGTCTCCGAACTCCCGCCGCACCGAAGACGCGTTTCTCCCCATAGCTACGCCTCCTACCAGATTTTCACCTCCGCGCTCGCGCTGGCAGACAGGCGCAGCAAGTGTTGAAAATGCTTCCTCGACATTCGGCAGAAAATCGCTGGAACCGCCGTTTTGAAAATGTGAAGTCTTGAGCGGCGAAAGCCGGTTTCGCTTGTAAGAGCAGCCCGCCTGACAGAAGAGAACTAATGAAAAAATATTAATCAGTTAACACCTCAGAAAATAAATTTATACATTTCAAATAAAATGTAAATGTAATTAATTAGCAACGGTACCCTTGCAGGCAGGTTTCATATCAAATCCAATTTACAAGTAAATTCTACATACAGTTAAAACAAGTGAACTGACTCTTACTGGCTACGAAAATTTGAATGTGAAAAGGAAATGATTTTAGGAGTAGATGATTACCACACACACACACACACACACACACACACACACACACACACGCACGCACGCACATTATTTACACATACATACACGGACACACAGTCCTTTGTCATGGTCACAAAATGTCAAATTTGTTAACAGAAAAAAAGCTCATGAAGCTAAGAACTAATATTTACCTAATATTTTTAATTTTACACAATCAGTCCACACCTAAAATACGATCTTATCCCATCTTAAATCTATTCAGTATGCCTCTGTGTTTCACATAATAAAAGTTCATTTTTTAAAAACCAGCGTCAAATAACATTTAAGAGAGATATTTTTAATATTTTTTAAACATTGGAGCAGAAGAACAAGTTTCAACTCCGACAGTGGAGCTGTAGTGCACTATGGCTTCCAGTAGATGGCGGTAGCATATGATACTTCTCTACAATGGAAGTGATGTACATTTTACCAAGAAAGAAACGTGTTTTACACTTACAAACAACTGGCCCTAATAATGGGGAAACAATTACACTGCTGAAAATAATAATGGCACAAATAATGACAGAAGTGAAAATGCAGGTGTGCTACATTTTTAAAAGAAAGTATTAAAAAAAACTCACAGGTATTTATTGCCTGTGAAGTGGCAGCTTGTGCGATGTCTCTTCTCTTAAAACATGCGTTAGCATGTGCGCCCTGTTCATACGCGGTGAAAAGTGACACAGGTAATTAGTCCCCCGTTCGGAGGTCAACTGCCGTCGCCTTTGTTGAGTTAACAAGTGTAAAAAAAAAAAAAAGAAAAAAAAAAGGAAGCTTTGGTGAGATCCGAGGCCATGATAGAGAGAGGTGATGGGGGGTGGGGGTGGGGGTGGGGGGTTGGAGAGGACACAGCTGCAGCATTGGCCTGTGCTAGAGGATGCTCTGTACCACAGAACTTCCCTTTAACAAACAAGCACAAGAAAAATGCCCTTCATTTGCATTTTGAACTTGCAGCAGTATTGGGGGGAGGGGTGGGGGGAGTGGTGGTGGGGGGTTATTGGAAAATCATTGTTGCTTTATTGTGGGTTGCAGATCTATGCAGATACAATGCGCAAGAGTGGCAGCGAGGGCAGGAAACGTCTCTAATGAGCCTCCAGCAGCGTGGCGTCATTGTGTGGCATGAAAGGCCGGCTGCATGCGCAGATTACCCTGCGCCGCCATAAGGCCTCTCCACGCAAGAGCCACCCAGCGGGGGGGGGGGGGGGGGGGAGAGAGGGGGAGAGAGGGGGGGGAGAGAGAGGGAGGGAGGGAGAGAGAGAGAGAGCAAGGGGGGGAGAGAGAGGGAGAGAGAGAGGGGGGAGAGAGAAAGAGAGAGGGGGAGAGAGAGAGAGAGCAAGGGGGGAGAGAGAAAGAGAGAGGGGGAGAGAGAGAGAGCAAGGGGGGGAGAGAGAGAGAGAGGGAGAGAGAGATTGGAAGAGGTCCTGGGTCCTGAGTAGAGGAAATGATGGTCTTCTTGGGCCAGGTGCACCCTCAGTGCGCTGAACTATAAATCCACCACAGCTCTCTCTCTCTCACACACACACACACACACACACACACACACACATGCCCACACACACAGGCACACACACGCACAAGTACGCACACACGCACATTCCCACGCACACACGTGCACACACATACGTACGCACGCACACACGCATAAACACATGCGCACACAGACACGTACATTTGCTCCCCTCCAATACCATTGCTACAGCTCTCTCACTTTTAAATGTTATTTACACCCTCTTTCTTTTCTGTACAACTGATTCCGACCAAATTGATCATCAATATGAGCATGATAGGCAGGTTTGTTAAAAAATACGTAACAACATAATTGCACACTTTTTAAAAACTATCTGAAAGTATCATAGATATGTTTTAAAAGGCTATTTGCATCTGTGTGTATTCTGTGTGTGTGTAAATCTTTCTGAATACAAGAAGCTGTCATTATCTTGTATCATTAGTTGTTCATTGAAACACACTGTTCTTCTAAATTAAGAGAAATCAACTGTAACTGAAAAAAGATGGAATAAAACAATTTTAGGCTAATAAGTAATTCACCACAGCGAAAAGGTTGATTTGGAAAGTAGATGATGCATTAATTGGCTTTAGCCTGTAGTGCAGAACAAGTGCATTTAACAACAATTTAATGATCATGTCAAGCTCATCATTCTAGTACACCGAATTTTGAGCATGTAAAAACAACCAATTTATAACAAAAATAAAATAACCGAAGGGCTATGGTAGACAACCACCAGCTTATTAAGGCTTATGTCCTTTCATTCGCTGCAATACTATGTGAAATGGAAGTGGGCAGAGGCCGATTATAAGTTGAATATCTTGTACGCTTTACAGCATCTTTAGATTAGCACGGCTCTTGCAGTGGGCTTCCGAGCGCACTTTTGATCTGGTAGGCCCAGTTGCTTTGTGTCTGCTGAGTGAGCATGAGCTAGTAGGAGGGTGATATGGAGTGATGAGCGACTGTGCTTTTGACAGAAAATAAGTGAAATGCATTATTTGATATCATAAAATCCATGACACCCTCATCAGCTCTAGCCTTGCTGGCCAGAACAGGCGGCATAGTGTGAAATTCCTCGGGCCTGACCCAAAAAAACGCAAAGTTTTGGTCTACGCTTTACGCTTTGGCAACGCCCTTCAATCATTAGATTTGTACTCATCTAAAAGTCGAGTGCTCTCCTGAAGAGAAGCTTCCATGTTCCATTCCACGGTGGAGGACAGGGAACTGAAGGGAAGCTTCCATGTTCCATTCCACGGTGGAGGACAGGGACCTGAAGGGAAGCTTCCGTGTTCCATTCCACGGTGGAGGACAGGGAACTGAAGGGAAGCTTCCGTGTTCCATTCCACGGTGGAGGACAGGGAACTGAAGGGAAGCTTCCGTGTTCCATTCCACGGTGGAGGACAGGGAACTGAAGGGAAGCTTCCGTGTTCCATTCCACGGTGGAGGACAGGGAACTGAAGGGAAGCTTCCATGTTCCACTCCAAGGTGGAGGACAGGGAACTGAAGGGAAGCTTCCATGTTCCATTCCACGGTGGAGGACAGGGAACTGAAGGGAAGCTTCCATGTTCCATTCCAAGGTGGAGGACAGGGACCTGAAGGGAAGCTTCCATGTTCCATTCCACGGTGGAGGACAGGGAACTGAAGGGAAGCTTCCATGTTCCATTCCAAGGTGGAGGACAGGGAACTGAAGGGAAGCTTCCATGTTCCATTCCAAGGTGGAGGACAGGGACCTGAAGGGAAGCTTCCTCAACCAGCAACTGCCCTCCACCTTGGAACGGAAGTTTCTCTTCAGGCGTTGTCTGTGGAGCAGCGTGTGGGGCAGATCACAGAGCAGCAGTTCTGTGGGGGCAGATAGAGGCAGATTGTGGTGGCGGTGTGGAGTGGGGGGGGCAGGGGTGGGGGGGAGGTGCGGGTGCAGGGGGCTGATGGGAAGGGAAGATTGCTGCACTCCGGAGTGCGGCGGCCTGGCGCTTTTGTTCGCCCCGGGCTTTCTGGGAAGAAAAAAAAAAAAAAGGCGTCCGCCGTTTTGATAAGGCCCCCGGAAACGCTTAGCGACACGCTGCCGGGGAACCAACCCGGCGAGAGAGAGAGGGAGAGAGGGAGAGAGGGAGAGAGGGAGAGAGAGAATACGCTTCCTATCGCGCGCCGCCGCCGCCGCCACCGCCGCCGCCGCCCGTCTCCCCAGAGCCGCCCCGGGCCCCGGTGTGGGAACGGCATGAATTCGGCGCTCTGGGGCCCCGAGATAGCATTCACCGGCCCCGCCGGCCAAACGGCCACCATTCAGCCGCCGGAACCGCCCCCCCCACCCCCCACCCCAACCCCCAGCACCCCCACTCACACCGCCATTGTACACAACCCTCGGACAATGTACACTATATTTGGTTTAGAGACAAAAGGGAACAACACGGCAAGATTCGATAGTAAAGGGGTTTGGCAGGAAGGCTGGTGGCAGCCTTTGTGTGTGTGTGTGTGTGAGTGCGTGTGCATGATTTCATTTAAGAGAGAATGTGTATATCTCTTTATGTGTGCTTTTGTGTATTTCAAGGAGTGTATGTGCCTTTGTGTGTGTGTGTGTGTGTGTGTGTGTGTGATTTGTCTGTGTTTTCATTTAAGGCAGAATGTGTATATCTCTTTGTGAGTGTGTGCTTTCATGTATTTCACTCAGTGTATGTCCTTGTGTGTGCCTTTGTGTCTGTGTGTGCACTGTGTGTGTGTGTGTGTGTGTGTGTGAGTGAGAGAGAGAGACAGATAAAGTGAGATGGAAAAAAAAGAGAGTCCGTATTCACTGATTATTATGGTCATCTAATTAAAAGCCATTTTACGAGCATGGTACAAATGAAATACTCTGTTTTTCGGCTGGTTAGATTTAAGGCCACAAATGAGCTAATTTCCTCCAGCTGTTCCAGCATACAGCAGCATCTCAGGCACATCCCCTCTGACCACCAGCGCCCTGCCCCTCCTCAGACAGACACACACACACACACGCACGCGCGAGCACGCGCACGCGCACACACACGCACGCACGCACGCACGCACGCACGCACGCACGCACGCACACGCACCCACGCGCGCACACACACGCACAGACATAAACTCCTGAAGTGTGTTTAAGTTTAATCTCGTCTCCCTAACCCTCCAACGCCATCTCACACGCAAGCGAACGCAGGCACCGCACACACTGTCGCAGCCACATCTCGATATTTAAGCAGTAAAAACATTTAACCTGCAACCTTTCGGTTACAAGACCAACTCCTTAGCCGTTACACTACACTGTCACGCAGGGCAGGGCGTGGTGAAAGCCGTGTTAGTCATCATGTGCTGCATTTCCAACGAAAACCCCCAGCCTCTGGGGGCCACAGAAAACTCAAATAATTAACCGCTGTACAACACAATTATGAGAAAAATCCTTCTGATAAATTTTTCAATGAAAGCAGATTATTAATTTAACATTCTGCCCCACTTTCCGGGCTAAAATCGCAAGAAATCAATGGGTGTTACATATTTCATGCCCCGAACAGGTTTTCTGCAACATCAATAAGACAAAGGACAACAGACCACATATATACAGCAATGCTAGTAAAGCAACTCGTTATCCTTACTGCATATATACATTACATTTATTGCATTTATATATATATACATATATATATATTTAAAAATAATCAAATTATGAATGTACGTTTTTATGAACATATTACATGAGACTAAAGCTTCGATGTTTATTTTAATAAAAGAGATTTTATGCTCACTGTAATGGCATCGTCCACAATTTAAACGATTAATTTAAACGTGAGTGAATACACCACCAATCATCCCTATTCAATCGGCTGTGGCCATGGAATAAATAAAACAAAACCAAACTCCCGATCGCGGACATCTCTCTCTATCACGGACTATTATAATGGTCCGTAAAAAATTCTCACTTGGGGATTTTTTCCCCCTCATGTTTTAACAACCCAAATTTAGCTAGAAGAGGTGCAAAGGGAGGGGGGGGGACATTTCCACCGAGAGTGTGGCTTCAAAACAGGCCCTGTGTGACAGACAGGTCCCTGTAGCCCCCCGTTCCCAGTGCACCCCAATAACAGCAGCTCTGCTAAGATCCACAGTAACCCGGGGAGACCGAGCATTTACCATTCATGAAACGGGCGACTTATAAATGAGTGACTGAGATTAGGCAAACGAATGTGTGAACAAAATTAATGTGCATTTGGTTCTAGCTCAGAACAATGCTTCTGCTGTAGGTGGCCAGGCAATATGCGTTCTATTACTCCATGTGCAGATCTTTCTTAAATTTAAATGTGAGCACATATTCAGATTTATTTTCCTGGTTAATAATGTGCACACAGGCACGCACGCACACACACACACACACACACACACTCAGCTGGGAGGGGAACTGCCCTCTAAAGACCTGCTCAAATGGGCCTCAAATTTAAGAAAAATAAAAACATTTTAAATAACTTCAGGGTTTTTATTTTATAGTTCCACATGTCAAGAGCCTTCATTTTCTTATTTAAAAAAAGGTATTTTCACTCAGCAGCAAAACTTTCCCCAATTTATTTGAATGAAAGTAAAGCCCTCAAAACATGTTTTATGCTTCGAGAAAGAAAAATCTAAGGACCCAAAAACACTTGAAAAGAGAAGAGAGGCGAAAATAAGCAGCAACCGCTCAGCCTCCTCAGCTCTCCCTCTGTACCTTCAGCTCTCCCTCTGTACCTTCAGCTCTCGCTCTGCACCTTCAGCTCTCGCTCTGTACCTTCAGCTCTCGCTCTGTCCATCCTCTCCTCTCCTCCCCTCTCCTCTCTTCTCTTCTCCCCTCCCTCCTCTCCCCTCTCCTCTCCTCTCCTCTCTCCCCTCTTCTCTCCTCTCCCCTCTCTCCCCTCTCTCCTCTCCTCTCCTCTCTCCTCTTCTCTCTTCTCTCCTCTCCTCTCCTCTCCTCTCTCCTCTCCTCTCCTCTCTCCTCTCTCCTCTCTCCTCTCCTCTCTCTTCTCTCTCTCCCCGCGAAAACACAATTAGCAGCAGGACGTACCGCTACGACCGGCCGCGGTCCAGGCTCAAAAAAAAAAAAAAAAAAACATATATGAAAATCAATCTCCTGTCTGCATAAAAAAAATGGGGTGGGGGGGGGGGGGTGGGGAGGGGGGCTGGGGGAGGAGGGTGGTGAAAGAATGAAATGACGTGAGCAGACACTCCATCAAAATGAGTTAGTGTATTAGCGAGGAGCATCCGACGCCCCGTAAACAGGAAACTGCCCCCCTCTCAACACTCACTCCTAAATTATGTGCGCAGTGTGTGTATAAACGCATCCCCTCACTGTTTGCTCCAAAACATAAACAGGTATAACGGTGTTTAAATTACCCGTCCCGTGGTTTCTGTTCGGCTTAAAAAGGGATGCGTTACCAAAAAAAAAAAAATTTAAATCATTTTAATAGGAATAGGAGACAAACACAATGCTTACACACACACACACACACACACACACACACGCGATCCCGGATGCTTTAGCATGGCTTCCCAGGAAGTATCCAGCCCTCCCAATCGGGAATCTCACGGGATGAAAGCAGTTCGCTGTTTCAGGATGCACGCTCCATATCCAGACATTTATGCAGCTTTTTTTAACGTGAGATTTTCGCCTCCTAACATCTAACATTGTGTTTCCCTGTAACTCTCTACCAGTGATCCTAAGAGGACCGCAATTACTTTGACTAAACTTTACCTTTGAAGATAGATTAACAGGACTGATCGAATACACCTGATCGCAAAGGCTCTCTCCAGCGACCCGCCCTAAAATAGGGGCTAACTGATTAAAGCAGGGGAAATTGCTTTGGATCACATGAGATTTCAGAGGAACAAAACGGGGGGGAAAAAATAAAAAATTCAATTGGTTTCACATTTCATTTTTCTAAAATGTGGAAACGTATTTCTGGTATTTTATTTATGGAAGAGATAGACAGAAATGTGTGTTTTTTGTAGAACAGCCACGTTTATGTAAATATTTAATTGCAAGAAGCAATAATGATGACAAGGACAAAGACATAATAGGGAGCGTCACGTCTAAATCAGAGCTGCTCTCGGTGTTCCACTTCAGCCAGACAGTATTTTCATAACATTTAGAAAGCTGGAAAAAATGTAAGTAGGTCAATGCAAACTTTATACTTTTTGGCTCATCTTGAATCGTGCGAGACTGTTATAGATTGTGACTGCAATCAGACTTTTCAAAACATCTCGTCTCGATTCATATAGCCGTGAATGCTGTTATTTTAAACTCGGAATTAGACTGCAAACGAGCGCTCAAATAGATGAAACCTGATTTTTGTAAGACCAAGAAAACCAAATTTGGCTCCCCAAATTCCACAGAGAACATTACCCGGCAACCATGGCGGGTACATCGTATATCTCACACTGAGGAGATCGTGATTCATTTGCTTCATAAACAAGACCAGGTCAAAACCTAGTATATGGCTGGACCGGCTGAACAATGGTGTGACTTCATAAGTTGGCCGACCAATGGGTGTAACTTCACTCACTCAGTCACAGACATTTGTGTTTGTAGGGCTGGCCCCGCTGTTGCGGTCCAGCCAAAAAACTACAAATACACTGAGCCTTTGTTCTGTGAACTCTAACCCTGAGCCAGTAGTGGAGGATGGGGTCCTCTGATGAGGTTCCTGTCGTTTTTTTCCCCCATTGCTGTCCCAGGCTCACCTTTTGAGGTTTTAGACACAGTTCTGCAGTAAAACACACTGTCACTATCTTTTTGGTGAAATGCACAACACAAACAAATTTGATTTGACTGTCCAGACGCAAAACTGAATAACTTAACTATGTCCATGACTTTGTCCCTGACAGTCCTTTTAATGCATAATGATCTTACCCGAATCATGCTTTTCAGATGCGTTCAATAAACTACCCTAAACATCTCAAGCAATTAAACAGAACACATGCCATTAATGGGCAAAACTATTATTGTAATGAAGCATGTTTAAAATATCGTTGAAGGACTGACTGTGAAATTCTGTCCAGTGCCGTCCTAATTACTTTTAATCCAGTTCTGTAATTAGGGCGACAAAACTTTCCGTAGAACGACTTGTGAAAACCGCATCTGAGGCACGTCCAAGCAGTCGAACTTCGGCGTCTGTTTGCAGAGCGCGCGCGTTAGAGAAACTTGTGTGTGTGTCTACTGAAGAAGTCAGAAGTCTCACTTCTGCACCGATGAAGGACTGCACTGTGTTCTACCGTGGCCTCGGCCGCGTGCGTTCGTACACGCTAATTTATTTCATCCGCTAACGAGTTGCGTTCGCCTGAAGCCGCCGCGGGGCCCTTCCTCTGTTTTCCGGTTTGTTTCACGTCGGCCGCGTCTGGGTGGCGCTGTCGGGCGAAGCAGTTTTTCCACGAACGCGGAGCCCTGTCGATGCCACCCACAGCGACAGCGCAGAACACCGGCTAAATTAGTATTATGATTTTACCGGTACACGCCTGCTCCTCCTAATTAATCTGACAGTTCACGGGGGGGGGGGGGGAGGTGTGTGGCAGTGATACGGGAGGAGGAGTTTGCATCAAAGACACCGTCGCGCTATGTTTCCCCTGAAAGAAAAGCCATTTTAAATGTACCGACAGTGAATTTCAGAATTTAGCGAATGCACCGCACGGCTGTTCGGGGTCATTCTACACACTGTGCACTGTGGCCTGTGGAGGCGGCCATTTTAAAACGGAGGAAGAGGAGGGACGCTGGGCCTGCAACTGTTAAACCCCGTGTCCTCCGGTTTAAGAAATCACTAGGAGAAGAGAGAGGGAACAGATCTTAAACCAGCACTCAATATTTTCAAACACAGGCCACACAGGCCTAGTTTGCAAAATGACATCCGGAGTGTGGCACAGTGGGTAAGGAACTGGGCTTGTAACTGAAAGGTCGCAGGTTCGATTCCCGGGTAAGGACACTGCCGTGTACCCTTGAGCAAGGTACTTAACCGGAATTGCTTCAGTATATATCCAGCTGTATAAATGGATACAATGTAAAAATGCTATGTAAAAGTTGTGTAAGTCGCTCTGGATAAGAGCGTCTGCTAAATGCCTGTAATGTATGTAATGTAACATCCCTGTAAAACCTATTCTAGATGAGCGCACAATTTTTATGAACACGGAGTCAGAGTTAGTTCGCAAAATTACCTCCCTGTTCGGAGATCGTTTTCCGCAGAAGCGAAAGCTCGTATTTATTTATGTAATCGGTTTAAGTGATGTTTGTCGTTTCTAAAAAGAGGGCGAAACATTCAGCGCACGTCATTCATTACGCTCGGCGTATTAGCCCTGATAAGAAACAGCATTCCGGTTTATGAAAATCGAAAATAAAAGTGGGACAACACTTAGCGTATCCCCGCTAAACGAAGCCGCAGGCTTTTGTTTAACAGGAAGTGGCCGAGCATCCCCAGAGAACCGAGCGCCCTGCCGTGTTTACCGCATATTTACCGCCCGCTGAGAGGCACTGTGGTTTAAACACACAGCCCCTCTCTCCTTTCAGATAACTATCTTTTCCTCAGCTCATCCCTGGCATGTGCAGCGCTGGTCCTGACAGGCTAGGAACTCATATAATATTCGCGTTAAAAAGTAACAGTGACATTCATACTGTTGCACATACGTGCTTAAAGCAGTCATTTCTCCTCTCTCCTGCTCCCCTGATGCTTTCGCTCCTTATTTGGGGCCGCTGGGTTCTGCTCAGCAGTGCTCCCGCCGAGTCCCTGGCCTCCATCTTCTCCGGAACGAGATTGGAGACGCTGAAGAAGCACCTCGCCCCATCGCCTCCCCAACGGTCCTGTGTCATAATGACCTGCTCACCAAAAACATCATCTACAACCAGCTTGAAGGTGAGAGAACCTGGACTCATAAACACCTCTCAACACCAGACAGAGATCTGAGGGACTATTGGGAATGTTCTAAAACATTAACATCTATTAGTCTGAAATATTGTACTGTGCAGAATTATTGATCTTGAAAGCAGTGACTGTCCCCTTAAATACCTCATACAAACGGAAACAGAATGAGACGACACCCACTGTATTTTGCAAATATTATTTTACTGAGCTGAATAGCAGTTTTTTTTTTTTTCCCCTCTAACCTTTGGACCCAGAAAAAAAAAAAAAACATGCTTACAGTAAGTGAAATCTCTCAGAGACCGATCTCTTTAACGCCTAAAGAGAAAAGTCAAATTCCAAGATCCAGGGGAGGTGGGGGGGGGGGTCTCAATAACCACTGGAAAAAACGGCTTTTCGCACACCAGGTTACAGGGTATGGTAATTACCGCATTATCACGCCATTCTTGCTGCAATCATAATGAAAACGAGCCACGGCTGCTCACGGGGAATCAATCACTCACATTGTCTGAAATTCTTGAGGGAAAGGGGTGGAGATCGTCGAGGGGATTTTCGCAGACATCTGTTCGTTTGCGTTTTTTAAACCCGCGTAATCACTTCTCATTGACTGAACTCCAGCCGTACTCTTAGTAAGGGCTTGTGAGAGGGGTAAAATTAACTGCAAATACAAAATAGTCACTGGCTCTCCTGTAATACTGTGTGTGGCCTGTAGAGTGTAAAATAGCCACTTTCTGGGTGTAAAATAGTCACTTGCCCTCCTGTAGTACTGTGTGGCCAGTAGGCAGTAAAGCTAATATCAGTTCATTTTTGGAAGTGTTGAGAACTCACAGCCAAATGGACAGTACTACTGGAACCAGGACACAGTACAAGGAGTCAGAACAAATTTCTGTCCACCAAGATAAAACGCTATCCCCAAATTTCCTCCTAAGCGCATACATGTACTTTATCAGGAATGGGTACCATCAGGAAACCCAAAAAGTGATTATGGATGATACATACTTTTGTTTTTATTAAGAGAAGAGAAAAGGCATCTTCTCATTAGTTATCCCACAGATTGTACCCTTCAGCTTCGTACCTTTCACATTTCATATTCAATATGCTTTCAAATGACCCTTGGGCATCTGCCACTTCCCTGTTTAATAAACACTCTCAGCAAACTGATCCCAAGCAGGTTGGTCACTTGCATTTTCAGCTCCTACTGAGCCCAAGGGAACCTGGGTAACAACCGAGCACTTCCAAAAGGTCCCAGCCGCTCATAAAAATAAATAAAAAACTCCATCATCATCATCGCTGAGTACAGCAAATAAAATAAATAAAAGGCCATCTCTGAATACAGCATCAGAGCCAGTTTATCCTGTCCATTTTCTCCACTGTTCACACCATCATCACCATGAGAATAGAAGGCAGATGTCAGGGGTGCATTAAGATCGGAGGTGGTCCGGGGGGGGGGGGGGGGGGGGGCAGGCGTCATGATTCATTTAAAGCGCGTAGCTGCCCCCCGTGAGCCTTACATGTCTGCAGCATCTAAGAACAGACAGCGGGGCAGGAAGGGGGCAGCGACCGTTAGCGTCAGTGCGCCGTTCAGCCCCCGGGCCCCCAAAGCTTTTAGCAGCACTGCTCATCAGCACACGCCCCAGAGCCAGAGCCAGTAAAGAAACCAGCCAATCAGCAGCCGGGTCAGGACAGGAAGTCACATGGCCTCAGACACGGTGGTGGGGGTCCTGCGGTCCTGACCCTGTCTGAGCCATAAGAGCGCAAACACTCCAGAGACGGTCCCAAGACACTACACTGTACCTGTCATGACAGCGACTGTCCACCTGCCCTTTAAGACGAGCGTATCTTGCTGCATCATCGCACGAGTTACCTGTGTATGGCATTATTATTATTATTATTATTATTATTGTAGTAGTAGTAGTAGTAGTAATTATGTCACGTGTCATTGTTTTTCTTGCTGTTATGCACTGTATTTTTCTTATAGTGGCTGCTGTCTTTGTCAGGTCTCCTTCAAAAAAAAAGATTTTATAATTAGGTACATCTAGATTAAATTTTTATAAACCTGAAGTTTGCCTTGACCTGCACAGAAAGCCCTGGCTAATTGTGTTCTGGTTTTAAAGTGATTCAAACTGATGCAAAACAACCTTGACATTTACTAAACTACGCACCCCATACATGCCTGTACATATAATAATGCACTTGAAACTGCAGTAAATAAAGCCACTGCCTTTCAACTTGTAAAAGAAATTATGATTGCTTTTGATTTTTTTCTAATATGAAAAAAGGGCTTCTTGATTTAAGGATTTTTTTTGCTACTATTTAATACTTTTAACAACGGAAAGTTCATTTCAATTTACCCTCTTTGAGATTTTCCAAGGCTTTTATATTTTCAGCTACACCATCTGTAATTCCTACAAAGGACTTGAAATACGAAGGTTTCTGGATGACCAGTGAGGACTGCTGGTATTAGGGCGTTCTAGGATTCAGGTTAAAACCTAATAAAACACAATAATTTCAAGTAACTCCTAAAAGCAGCTTGTATAGCGCCATTATAGCCCTCCAACCCCCACTGTGCTACACAGATATCTCAATGCCTTTTAAATTTTTCTGTCTTTTTCTTTAATTATGTTGTCTCCATTTTAAAATGAAAGCAAAGCCAAAGAAAAGTGCTGAAATGAAATGAGTTGTTATAACAGGTATTATAACAGGTAATAACAAGTGTCCTTCGTGCCCGAATGCGGCTGCTTTCTCCTTTAGGTTCAGTGCGGTTCATCGATTACGAGTATGCCGACTACAACTACCAGGCGTACGACATCGGAAACCACTTCAACGAGTTCGCAGGTCAGCGACATTTTTACACGTCCTGCCCCCCCCGTCCCCCCACCCCACCTCCCCCCCGACTGCGCCATCTCCTACAGTCACATCAAAAACCCAGTTCCAATTCACAACGAAAACCTGGTTTGGGGCAAATCAGGGATTCAGTAACTGGCCTGTGTTTCTGTGTGACCGATCAGGGAGCACAGCCCAAAATCAGAGGGGATCAGTAGTCCCTGTGCTCTAACTGGGGGGGGGGGGGGGGGGGGTATAGGTTTTAGTGTTAGGGGTAGCAAAGTTAGGACAGTAATCCTCCAATGCTCAGAACCCCCCCCCCCTCATCCCTCAGAATTTATGATATTCCCACCTCTTTTTCACCCTCCTAGGAGTGGACACAAGTCACCACTGCACCTCACCCACCACCAAAACAGGCCTAAACATTCTCACTTTCACTGTGAGACAGGTTTCCAGCTTCGGATTAAAGGGGACCAGCGATTCCAATGCACCAATGCCGTGAGAAGAATAAAGGTTAAACTAATATATGCTGTACGGCTTTAAATGCGCAGGTGTGGAGAACATGGACTACAGCCTGTACCCCGGTGTGGAGCTGCAGAGGGACTGGC